>JARHVA010003105.1:232500-792500 GCA_037957365.1 Torreya grandis | reverse complement strand
TTGTAATTTCTTTCTTCATTAGTTACATTGCTTGGTTGGCATGGAGAAAGATGAGGTTGTTAAGATAAGCAGAAGTAGACTCAAAGTAAGGGGGAGTTTGTATAATGTTTATAATATGGTACTTTCCTATTTTTTAGTCTTATCAAGTTTTTAGTATTAGTTAGTGCTCACTTTGTCATTGTGTCAAAGGGGGAGAAAGTTCCTATTTGTAGGAGTTATTTGAAGATAGGGGAGGTGAGCTACACATTGCTATATTGATGGGTGTTGACATCAATGACAAAGGGGGAAATTGTTAAATATTTGTCATGATGATGTCACGGTGGTGTTATGGAGATTATCTAGTGCATGGATGAAGTTCCTTGATAGTCTATGTGACAATGACAAGTGTGTAATGTGTTTGTTCTTATATGCTTGAAGGTGGCTTGGTTAATCTTCAGAGTCTAATTGGTTAGATATGTTAAGGGTTAAGTATGGATGATTGAGCATGTGAAATGGGTACTATAATATGTTATCTATACTTTGAGATCTTGTGTGCATAATTGGAATTCATTTGGTTGATCATAATTCTCATCTAGACACTTTGGGTCTAGTGGCATAAAATTTGAATAGGTAATTTGATGACATCACCATTGCCACATGGGAAGGAGTTAAGGGGATTTAGTCATATGGTTATGATCACATTAGTCCCTAGTTATTATGAACCATATCTAAAGTCATGAATTCAAGTGCGGTAAAATATATAAGGATGTAATGTTGGCTTCTAAGTTAGATTTAACTATTTTCCTATACATAGCCAAACTTACAAAGTGCCCAAAAAGAGATGAGTAATCATGTTGATGAGGTCAACACTAACATGTGTTGATGGTTTAGGAGAATGTTATAATATGGGTTTGTTTAGTTTTGGACTCAATTTATTTGTGCTAATTCTCATATCATACGATGTAGCGCATCAAGAGATATGAATGTGCAAGTTGGGATTCTAGGTATTTTGACTATGTTTTCCCATACTTAGCCAATTTTACAATGTGGTAGAAATAATTGAGTGAGAATTTTGATGGTTTTTTATCTTGTATGTGTGAAAGTGTCAAGATGATATAATTATATGGTTTTATTCAATTTTGAGCATAGATCATTTGTGCTAAGTTTGAGTTCATGCACTAAAGCACAACAAAAGTTATGGATGTTCAAAGTTGGAGTGTTAGGCAAATTTGGACATGGTTGGATATGTTATAGAATATTTTGAGAAGGAAATTTAATTGACTTATATCTTTCATGCATGAGGGTTTTAGATGCAATGTGTCACATGGTTAGATTTTCCTATGTGAGGAAATCTTCTGGTTTAAATTAGACATCTTATGAGTAAGCATAAAAGAAGTTATTAAAGATAATAAATGGCTATGCAAGGATATTGAATGGGTCCCCATAGTTATTTTTTAAAGTGTTAAATCTAAAGAAAGATTGATGATGTGGGATTGCTCAAGGAGTTGGGAGGTAGTAAGAAGAGGATAGGTACACAATGTTTAATGATTGAACAAAGGTACAAGATAATGAGCCAATGGTGAGCAGGTGTTCATATAGTTGATCAAATGGTGAGCACTTATCATTAAAGTCCTAATTGATTTGAAGAGATCGATGGAGCATGTAGAGTCAAAATTTCAAGGATGCATAGGATATGGTCAAAGTGATAGAGGTTTAATGATTAAACATTAGTGCCTAGGTGTTAAAGATTGATCAAAATTGATAGAGTGTATTTTATTAGAAGATGAGAGTTTAAGAGATTAAATATTAGTTTCCAGAGGTTAACTATGACTGTTTATATTTGAATATTTGAAATTATGAAGGAAAGACCAATGTCTAGTTTTTGGACCATAACTTTTGATAGAAGTTAATTTTTCTATTGTAGTAAAAAACAAAGTGGCAGAGGACTCCAAGGCACATCTATAAATATGTATTATCGGATATAAAAGCATGTATAAACATAGATATTGAGTTCTAAATTACCTGATAAGGATATTCAAGCTCATTTAGTTGTTGTTTCGATGTTTCATGGTTAATTAGCTATTGGGGAGTGTTGTAGACTCCATGAGGATGCTCTGCATGCATTTTAAAGGTTTTTCCAAGCATATAAAGCATGAACAAAGGTTTTGAAGTTGACTATGTTTTCATTAATAATGACTATGTGTATAGAGAAGTGTTTGAGTTAATTGGACTTTAGAACTAATTGTTTTGGTGACTATGATTATTTGAGGATGTCCTAGGGGACATAAAAAGTAGACCTATGTGTTTTTAAGTGGTCTTATGTTTTTATTATGATCAAATAAGTGTCAAAGGGATGAATTGGTCTTCATAGGATCTAAAAGTGACGTAGGCCTATTTTGAAAGGAGACAGTGCTTAAGTGTGACCTATATGAGATGCCTTAAGGGTGAAGGCATGTTTTGTGGCCAACAAAAGAAATATTGTGATCTTTATTAATTCATGATTGTTCTATATATAGTTCAATCAAATGTGTTGGGTTTTAAATTTGAGAGTGTGAGACTAAGAGAGATTTGTGAGAGGCTTATGTGTGTGGTTTATGAAGTGAAGGATAGGTTGTGAACCTATTGGTGGAGTTAATGAGAAGAATATTTGGTTGACTATGTGTATGATCTATAGGTCATGTTTCTGATTTTAGAATTGTACTCTTGAAATTTGAGGATATACAAAGAGTCTAAGTATGAATATGAGGACTGTTTGAGTGAATAAGGAGAAAAAGTTTGTGTAGTTGATAGAGAATCAAGAGGTCCATCATTGTGTTCTTTCCAAGGAGGGTCTAAAGGACTTCATCTTCTTTAGGGGAAGTTACTCCTTATGAAACAAGGTTTTACTAAATACCTTTAATCAAAAGGACTTGATCAGTCTCTTATCTTTTATCATCTTATAAGAAAGTAGTCCATGTGTTTATAATATTAAGAGTGGGGTTTTTTCCCCAAGAGGATTTCCCATGTAGACCTTGTGTTGTGTATGTGATATTACACTATGTTTATTATTCATTACTATGAATGACCCATATGTTTCATAAATGCTTATGTTGAATGCTTAAGTATTTTTAAGGTTTTAGAAATTTAATTATATTATTTATCATCACTGATTCACCCCCCTACCCAGTGGATTGTACCTCTAACAGATCGACATCAATTACTTAAGGTAACCCCAAAAACCTTGCTTAACAAGTTGAAATAATTGAGTGAGAACCATAATTATCATGTGAATCCAAGCTTCGCATAGAACCAAAAAACCATCCCTATTGTAAAAAAGTAGGCTTTCAGTCATGGAGCTATTCAGGTGCTTACCTAGCTATTTGGTTGGATTAGTCTTGTTTTAAGGGGCCATATGGATTGATTATTCCTATGGTGCTCAAAATTTAACACTCAATTATGTAACCATTAATATACATAAGGTACAAGCCTTATGTTCTCACTTGAAGCATAGTGAAGAAGGGATCAGGGTTTGTGTTGGTTTAGTTATGCCATGGTGCAACTCTATTCTTCATGGGCTTGGGATTATAAAATGATGGTTGTGTATTAATATGAATAAGCCTTGGTTTTCAAGGGTTCAATGGTATTTAGGAATTGAGGGCCAATTAGGTATATAACTAAGGGGGTTATGCATAGAATTTCACTTAGGAGTGGGTATCTATTCATGGCACAGGGCATTAACCATACCTAACATATTTTCAATCCCTAGCACATGGTTTATTTCTATCTATAGGTCCACTATTCATGAGTTAGGTTAGAAGATTTCAAGGACTTAGTATACATTCTATAGATTTAAAGCATTCAATCCACTAAAAAATTTATATAAAAAATTTATTCATTAATAAATTTTAACAAAAATACATGTATAGTCAATATAAAAGGAGTAGATGATCGATATAAATTTCTAAAGTCCCAAGCTCATAGGTGAGTTTGGGCATTACAAATGGGAGCATCAAACAACATCCCAAACTAAGTTCTATCACTAATGAGGACTATCTAGCAATAATTCATCAAATCTTTACTATTCTAGTTCATCCTTTCTCTTCAAATAAACTTGGCTTCCTTTTATAGGGCTTTAGGGTGTCTTAGGTTCATGTAGAATGGATCACATTGATCATTGAGCTAGAGCTAGAGGTACATATCTTACCATCTCCACTATGCCTAGTATTTAATGTGTAGTCACTATCTTATGCACCCACTTCCAAATATTACTTGATTCAAAAGGAGACATTTATCTTTAATGGACCATCACTATCCCATGCACCCACTTATCAATGATAATTAGAATTGTTAACGACCAACCATCTGGTGATATTAGAAGACAAAACAATAATCAACCTTCATGATTACCTCATGCCTACTGAGTTAATATGGATCTACTACTTATATAAAAAAGGGGACCAACATTAACCCATATAAAAATGTTAGTCCACCTTTGGAATATCCTTATAACACCTAAGATGCACAAAATTTGAGTGCACTCTGCTACAGTTTTACTTTGAAGTCTTTAAAGCCTTAAATTATGATGTTGATTTCTTCAATGGTGCTATCAATCTCTATAGAGGCAGCCTCAAGTACAAGCACATCAATGTTTTCTAGTTCTTTCATAAAGGATTCTAGCCTTTCCTTCACTTTTAGACCTCACCATCTAGGATGGCTCCTTGCTTGCTTGCCTTTATGTAAAATGCAAGGAAGAGTTCCTCTAGGTCTTGATCTTAAGTCTTCAGTCGAGTGCTCAAATTATTGAACTATACCATAATCTATGTGCACTTAGCCTTGCTAATAGTGAATGTTTGATTCATCAATTAATTCTTCTCCACCTTTGCCATTTAGAGGTGCACATCAATGATGAATGATTTGGAGGATAAGTTATTAAAAATGACATTGGCATCATATGTGTGCTCTTCCAATCTCTCAAAGAGGTCTTCTATCTCATCAAGCTTTTTATTGAGATCCCTTTTTATAGCTTCACAAGGGTACTCCTCATATTTCAACACCATCCTCATCTGAGGGATCATCTATTCTACCAGCATACACACCTTATCAACCTCTAAAAATTTATAAGTGTCAACACCATCCAAAAGGGATGGATCTACTTCTTCCATGTGCTTTATCAACCATTAGAGCTTGAGATTTATGGTGTTAAATTCTTCCTTTGCCTTAAGTGTTATACCCTTACATTTTTTAGCATGAACATCATTGACAATGTTCTTATGTGATACCTTAGAGGCCATTTTAAGGAGGGTATTAACTAACCTTTTTGGGTTCATATATTGGGGGGGTTGACAAGTTGGTAGTCATGCCCCTCTTGTTTTTTAGTGCTTTGGATTACTTTCATTGGTACCTCAAAGTGTGGATCATCCATGTAGTAATAAACTGGAAAGGATACTTGGTGGTACATTAACATTATTTTAGCTCTAGAGGGCATGTACTCCAACATGTAGAAATCTTCATCTTGGGTATACCCCTTCTACACTTTCTCCTTATAGCTTGGCTCAAACTCTTCTTTTTTAACAGTTAGCTCCATCTAATCCTACTCCTCACTATTATTACTAGTGCCTTATTTGGTGACTTCTTCTTATTATCTTTCTTGTATGGGTTCTTACTCTTCTCCAAACTTTTCCACCTCATATACTTCTTATTTTTATGGCTCCTTAGCATGAACCTCCTTAGGTTCCTACTTTGTACCGGCCTATTTTTTCTTTACCTTCTCTATTTATTTATTTAAGGTGTCAACATCACCTTATTTGTCTATAGGCACCCCTTTAGTATTATGTCATGCCTATTCTATAGCTTCCTCTATTGGGTTGGTGTGGGTGTGAGGTACCTCTACTTCTTTATCTTTTATGGGTTCTATGCTTGTGGTAACCCTCTTCTATTCTCTTACTTTTTTGGCCTTCTCCTCTTGGGCCTTATTTATTTATGTCTTTATCTTCTTTATGATCATGGTTATTCACTCCTCCTCATCCTTTATCTCCTCAGGATCAATCTTATCATTATGCTTGGGTCATGCCCTTGCCCTTATGGCCTTTCTTTCAAGATATATATCCAGTGCTACTTAAATATAGTCTTGATTAAGGCCCATGTTCTTCCGTTTGTACCTCAAATCCTCTCCATATTGTGGAGGCTACATTACAAGTTCTTTGGTTGGCACACTTGATGACCTTGTTTCTCTAATCATGTTAGTAATTCCATCTTGGAGGGCCTCATGTATTTTCACTGCATTGGGATCTTTCTATACCTATCTTTCTACCTTACCCTTTTCTACAACCTCATCTCTCTCAATCCTTTCCTCCTTCATACTAACCTTCCTCATTTATTCTTTTATTTTCTATAGCTCCTACACCTTCTAAAAATCTATGTTGTTGAGGCCAAGCTTCTTCCATTATTATTCCTACCTTGCCTCTTCACTTCATGGTGGTGGGAAAGTTTCCTTGATAGATGAGGAGTCTTCTTTGGGAATAATGTACATTCCCTTCCCTAACTCTACTTCCTTCTCCATCTCTTCTTATGCCTCTATGTATACCAAAGTGATGGTGGGCATTGAAGAAAAAAACTTTGGCTTCTTTTTCTTATTATTTGAGATAGGATAAGTCTTTGGCATAAACTTCATGCACTTATTTGTCAAGGTTGATAGAGAAGCTTCATCACCTGAGGAAAATTTAAAATTTATGAACTCTTCAATATCGTCAAATGTCTCCCCCTTCTTATTCTTATGATACTTCTTCTTTTCAATTTTGTCAATGTTGTTTCATCACCAATCTTGATGGGGTTTTGTTGGTCTACTCAGAACTAACACCCTTTCCCCTAGCTTCATATCATAGTATAAACTATGGATGTGCTTAAGTATGGTTAATTAATAAAGTGGATGGATGTTAGTGTGATCCAAATCATCCTCCTCATCACTTATCTCATTTCCATCTAGGCACATGAACTGGCACCATAACCTATTCCTTTCCATGTCTATTTCCCTCATCATAATATCTAATTGTTGCACATTGGGGATCCTTCTAAGCATATCCTTGAAATACTTGGATGATAAATCATATATGAGATTCAACTAATTGGACTTGTTGCCATATGCCAATGCCAAGTGAACTATGTAAAAATGTTGCATAATGTTAAATGTTACCATCTCATATGTTGTGTAGACTAATTACCTAGTGATTGCTAGATTTTTGAGTTTGATTAACATTAATTATCAACCCAAGGTGCGTACACTATTCAAGGATATAAACAATATATATGCATTATTGATTCAAAAATCATCTTACTTTTATAGTTGCAATATAATGAATTAATGTTGAATTCACCAAATAGATATACTATGAAACTACTATGATAGAAAAGTAGAATTACTTCACACTTATGAATCACACATGGATCATACTTATATAATCAAACTAATTAAAATAAACTTACAAAACACACTTAAAGCTAAAGAGAGTTAGGATATTCACTATAACTCTTTTCAAAGGGGCCCTTCTTCGTTCAAAACTGAGTTCTAATCCTTCTATAAGAGAATTCACAAACTTCTCACAAAATCAATCTTTTCATTACTTATTTTTGTAGTAATTAAAGATTGTTGTAAGAAGTTATAATATTTAGAGTTCAATGTTATAATTCTAATACTTCTGTTATTATCTATTCAAATTAAGTAACTACTAATCTGATTTAGGTTCTACCTTCAAATGCAAAAGGTAGTTTATTAACTCTTAAACAAAAAACACCAAACTAGGGAAAATATAAATACTTAAAAAGTACCCTAGTTAACCTTCAAGTGGTTAGTAACTAAAGTTTATTATTTTAGATTTGACTAGGTTAGAGACAAGGAATACTATTTTGTTGTTTTATTTCTTTTTGTCTTTTTCTCATTATCCTTGTCTTTCTCATCTTTGGTAACACATCCAATATTTCCTTGCATGTAGGGAATATGTACAACAACTATGATTATTTCCAATCATCCATTTGTTTCCCAAGACAATTGGATGTGTTTTTAAGATCTCCTCAACAATATCTTCATTTTGCATAGTGGTTGTAGGCAACTTGTAGGTGAAGCCTATAGTTGTTATCGGCACTCTAAAGTGACTACAAGAAACTTGTAGGTGAAGCCTATAGTTTCTATAACCATTTTATAATTGCTATTGGAAACCTATAGGTAAATACTACAATTATTATAAGCACTCTACAATGGCTATGGGCAACTTGTAGGTGAAGCGTATAGTTTCTATAATCACTTTATAGTGGCTAAAGAAAAATGTAGGTAAAGCTTATAGTTTTTTTAGTTACAGTATAGTGGATATGAGAAACCTGTAGGTGAAGCCTATAGTTACTATAGGCATTTTATAGTGGCTATGGTTTAGCAAGATTATGTAGCCTTTCATGACACTTCAAATGCTTGTTAGATAAAGTCACACCAATTTCAATCAAGATAAAATCATCAATAATTCATATCATATCAATGTGCATACAAAATCATAAATTCATTCATTAATTTACATAAGTGACAAATAGTTATGGGATTTACATGGAAAAAGACATATACTAAGCATGGATGAGGTTATAAAAGTAAGAAATTAGTGGTCTCATCTCTCCCCCTACTTAACCTCTTGATAGACCTTGAGCAAGACTTGGTTGCATTCTAAAACCACAAAAGTTTCTAAAGTCTAGGGATTCAAGATAGCCTAACCCTTCAAGTATGTCAAAACCTTTAGCATTATCAACATGTTTCCATATTTTCTTCTCTACCTCTCTATCAACTAGAACATTCCTGCTTAGTCACGAATTGAGATCTAGAATATAGGGGGTTGAAACATCAATCCTAACCATTGTATTCTCCATTTCCTGACAAGTTCAATATACAATTATAATTTGTGGATGGCCTCCTTATGGTTTTGAGGGGAGTAAAATTCCTTTATTTTCAAGGCATCTAAGAGTTCTACCCATTTATGAGAGTAGGCAACACAAATTTTCTTTCCATCTCCTTCCATAAGACTCAAATAGTGGTTCTAAACTTTTACCTACTTTTTGATAACCTATTTCTATGGAGTGTCTATGTTCATAAAGGAGATCAGTTCATCTATTAAAACATCTGGATCTCTTGATTCACTCTAGATCATCAAGGTATCTTCTTTTTATTTTTCTTGATATTCTTCCATTTTTTTCCTTCTTATTTCATTCAAGACATATGAAGAAAATGCATTTAGTAGGACATCCCCTGAATAGATGTTTGGATTCCATTATGTATCACTAGGTACAACATATTGGTGGATGTATAACTCACTCAACTAAGCTTGGAGGTCAAGATCAACATATATATTATTTAATGAAATATTTTGGGTCATAAACCTTGTAAGATTGATCATTATAAATTCTATCATACATGAATTTAAGCCATTTCTCTTTTAGGTACACAACATACACCATAGAAGGGGGTCTTCACTCCATCAATAGTTTAATAGTTTCATATAATTTACCAATCTTTCCTTTAGATATCTGATCCTAAATTTAGTAAATTCTAAATTTTATTGTAATTCATCATGTTGTTATTTTTATTCAATATATCCCTTAAATCTCTACACTAATTATTTATGGTAGGTTTCATTATTATTGAATTTTTCCTTTAAAGAAATCAAAAGATCATTAGTCTCCACTAGAGTAGTGGTTAATAAATCCACATTAATAACCTATTCTACTGTAGGTGGTTGTGTAGTGGGAAATAGAGGAGGAAATATATGACAAAATGGTACCAAAGCTAAAGCATAATCTATTGTAGGTGCTTTTTTGGTCAAGGTAAATGAGGATGTTATAGGTTCCTCTAGGGAAGCTATTACAGGTCTCTCCAGTCTCTTTTTTCTATCCAGAGAAGGATCTACAAACTCTACTATCCCCAAAACTATTTCAATGCCTCTCTTTCCTTTCAATTCTATTATCTCATTTCTCATTTTGTATATTTCCTTCAAAGCTTGTTCCAATGTTTGTAACCACTGAGTATGAGGGATTATTTCTTGTTTTACTACTTTTTTCATGGTTTCTTCTTCACCCAATTCCTCTTCTACTACTTATTGCTCTACCATTATCAATTCTTGTTTTGTATACCCAATGTTTTTTAGGAGATCAATATCCTTCATAATGAATCTAGATGATGAAGGTGACTATTTTTCTTCTTTTGCCTTAGTAGATTCCTCATCAATAGACCATTCTTCTATTTCAAACCCATTAGGGGTCTTCCTCACTCTAGGCTCATTTGGTTTTTCATCATCACTGATATCTATGGTTAAGGAAGCTGTAGTGGTATTTTATTTCTTCACTCTTTGATATATATTAAAATGAGGTCTCCTTCTTTTTGATACCATATGTTTCTTCCCTTTGGTTTCCATTTTTATTTCAGGAGTGACTAATGAAATTTGTTTTTCTTATGTATTAGTTGATAGGGGAACTTCTTATCCATAAGGAGACAATTTGGATGAATCAATCTAAGGTGATTAAATAGTGGAAGGAGGAATGTGTTATTATAGGTTTTCCTACTCTATGTCATAAGGAAGTAAGACTAGTTTCCTTCTCTTTTTCTTACTCATAGTAGTCTCAGATGGACCCTCAGTTGTTATAGGTTGGATAGTAGCACTGGTGCTCATAACATCTTCTTATACAACTTGTTGAGCTTGGCCCTTAGGGCATTCTCTCTTATTAATGCACTCTTCTTGTTGAGGTTTATTAATTTCTAGGGCCAAAAATTGTTCCCAAGTTAGGTCATGTCTGATAAATTTTATTCCTTGTTTAGTTATTAGACATATTAGGTAATGATGGGATAGGGCTATTTCAATACACTGTTGATATTATTTGGACATCCTTTTCAAAATATTCCATAAAATTTTTGGAACATCAATGACTCTGTTATTCCTTAAATGATTTAAAAACTTAAATTGAAGAGTGTAAATGAGGAAATACCTTCCCTCATAGGGCATGTACCTAATTATGTATGATTTTATCTCTCCCCATGATGTAGGTAAGATAAGTCTCTCCACACCTCCTTTATTTAATATCAATCTTTCATTTGCCTAGAAAAACTACTATCTAGCTTCTTGGCCATTGGGTTTATCTTGCCAGTTTTCTCCCATCCTTGGTAGCCTAGTTGCTTGGCTCACCAAGTTTTCAATGATTGGTAATGTGATTTCATGTAAAATGTCTTGGTTTCCATCAAATGAACCTGTAAATGATCTAGCAAGAGGTTCTAATAAATGTTACAACTTCTCAAAATAAATGGTCCAACTAGCTCTATTAAAGACATCCCAACTAGCTTGGTATCCATGAAGTTACCTATGATCTGTGGGTTCTCTCTTTATAACTGACCCTCCTATTTTATCTTCTCTATTATTCCTTTCAACCAATAAACAAAACCACACTCTATTTGTCTTATGAAAATCTACCTATAGCAAATCAAGGTTTTATTTAGTAATAATAGATGTGAGGTTGTAGGTTGCAAGGTTTTATTCAACAATCATAGATGTGAGGTTACAAGTTAAAAATTATGACATCTAATTTCCATACAAAGAGTTCCCATAGTACATGGGGTTCTAATCTATAGCATCCTCTCCCCACTTGAGTTGTCATGTGTCCTCAGGTGATGTGGAGTGAATAGGAAGGAAGGGATAAGATTGGTCATTATTAGGAGTATAATTGTAGGTTAAGAGGTGATGTGATGGACATGAAATGAATGATGTAATTCATTATTTGATATGATTATTAATATTATAAATGATATATTAAAATAATGAAGAATTTTTCAATGATTAAATATGCAACGTACCTATTTATTAATGGTGTTCCTGAGGTAATGTTGAGGAGTTATACATGTGTTGGCATATAAGTGTTTGTATGTGAATGATTAATGGGATACGATGATTGGGTTGGCAGTTGTAACTAGAATGAAGTGGACCCATAATGGATAGCTTAGGATATCACCAATGGTTAGGTGTTAATGATGCTTGTAGCTCATGTGCATGTGATGTATGCTAGCCTTCTTCTACATAAAATGGTTGATAATTGTTTTAATGTTGCTTATGCCCTATAGGTTTTATACCTAGTGGACCTAGTTATAGTAATCAATAAAGTATTCAAACATGGAACCTATGTGTCAAATAAATTTGAGATCTCACTGGTCAACATAGTGAAATGATCTCCATGACATGAACAAAAATTGAAAATGAATCATGGGTGTCCTTGTAGTCATAAATTTTGGTCTACAACACTTGTAACTAGATAGGGAAGGTGTATGCTTTATTTTGGCTTTGTAGCTTGGTATTTAGGGGTAGTTATAAGTAATAGATGTGATATTTACTACTCTAATCCTCCTTCATTCATCCACAAGGTTGTCTAATGACTTTCATGTAGTGTCTTAAAGCTAATAGCCAAACCATAGGTGAGAGTTGTAGGAGGATTTAACATGCATGATTTGTAGAAATGTGAGAATGAACATGAAGAGGTACCTATAGTATCTATAGGTGAAGCTTGTAGCAAGCTACAAAGTGATGCCCAACTATGTAGAAGGTGCCTGTAGTAGCTATAGAATTGCCCATAGCAACTAGAGTAAAACACTTAGTGGTAAAGGTGCATGTGGCAATTGTAGAAAACCCATGGTGACATAAATAATTATGTTTGGAATGATTGCCATTTATTTTCTTTCTTTCTCACTTTTTTTACCCCTAAATAGCTAGTAAGCTAGTTTTCTACTTAGGCCCATCTTATAGATCTAGGAAGATAGCAGGTTGGTTTTCTACCCAAAAGCTACCAATAATACCCAAAGAATGGGTTTTCATTATTTTTTTGACTTTAACTACTATTTTTAGTAGAATGTTTATTCAAGGTCCTTGCCAAGTCATCTAGAGGGATGACTAGTTAAGGACTAGGTGAAGGTCTCATTCATCATACCAGATTAGGGCAAGGATGTCCTCCTCTCCTTCTTCATCTAAGTGTGGATTGGTGCTCCCTTTGTTTGGTGAAACAACAAGCCTATCTAGTACATCATTATATCCATCTTGCAATTATAGAGATATGTGACTGGTAAACTCTTCTTGAGTGAGTGGCTTTTTATACAACTTAAGTTTGTGGCCATTGACTAGCAGATGGAATCTAACTAGATCAATGATTTAGAGTTGTATTGCACCATTATCATAAATATTCTCAATCTCAAAAGGATCAAGTCATCTAGTCTAGAGTTTGCCTTTATCATCCTTATATTTGGAGTCAAGAAGAAGGGCTCAATCTCTTATATTGAATTTCCTGGTCTTAATGTACATATCACATTAGCTAATTTGCTACTAATATATAAGATTTTTGTTCTATAATGTCTGATGTCTATATTCATCTAAGTCATTCAACTATAGAAGCCTTTCTTTAAGGGCTTCAAATATACCCATCCCAAGTTCTAGTGATATATATAAGGTCTTGTGCTCAAATTCCATTGGTAAGACAAGTTTCTTTCCATAGACCAACTCATATGGAGTGAAGCCTATAATGGTCTTCAATATGATTTGGTAAGCCCACATAGCTTTAGGAAACCTAGCCTCATAATCCTTATGAGACATACTAATAGTCTTTGTCAAAATATTTTTTAACTCCTAGTTAGTGACTTCCACCTACTTATTGGAATATGGATCATATGGAGTTTCTCATGGCATACCATATCTAGTGAATATTTCTTCATAAAGGAAAGCTACTATATTCTCATCCCTAGCATGTGTAAGAGCCTTTACTTCCACCCATTTAGTGACATATTAGTACATATAAGGATGTACTCTTTATTGTTTGATTTGAGATCAAAAAATCCTACAAAGTTTAGGCCCCACCTTTTAAATGGTTCAACCCCCATATAGGGCTACAAAGGCATTTCATTTGAATGGGTGGGTCTCCTCATATGCTGACATTTGTCACAATGAGAAGTATATCTTATTGCATCTTTATGGAGTGAGGGCCAATAATATCCTATATTCAAAATTTTGACTATTGTACACTTGGCTACAAAGTATCTTCCATAAGGTTCATCATGGTAGGATTTGAGGATATCTAGAACTTCATCTTCTCTCAGGCATCTTTTGAGTATGGAGTCAGGCCCAACGTAGAAAATAAATATGAACATCCATGAATATTTGTAAATTTTGTGAATCAAATATTTCCTTTGTTAAAGCAAGAAGTACTATGGAAGTAGCCTTGTTACAAGGTAGTTAACAATATCAACATACCAAGGTTTGGTAAGGGTGAGAGAGAATAGGTGCTCATCTGGAAATGAGTCATCCACAATGGTATCTTCTTTATGGGTTTATAGGAATGATAAAAATTTAGCCACCACATTGTCCCAACCAAGCTTATATACAATGGTGATATCAAATTCTTGTAATAAGAGAAACTATCTTATCACTCTAGCTAAAATAGCTAGTTTATTCATAAGGTACCAAATGGTTGCATGGTCTATATAAAAAAGACCTGATATCCTATGATGTAATGATAGATCTTGTTGATACATAAACTACCACCAAGAACTCTTTTTTAGTAACCATGTAATTTAATTTTGTTATAAGTAGGTTTTTGCTTACAAAATATATGGTATAATTGAGTGCTTCTTATTTTTGGCTGAGCATAACTCCTACGGCAATATTTGAAGCATCTGTGTGAATGTGGAAGGGAAGCTTCCAATCAAGACCATGTAAAATAGGGTGGTGGTCAATAATTCCTTCAATTATTTGAAGGTTTTATCACAGGTAGGAGTTCAGAGAAATTTAGCATCTTTATTCAGAAGGGTGAATAATGGTGTTGCTACTTTACTAAAATTGTTGATGAATCTCTTGTAGTAACCAACATGTCCTAAAAAACTCCTAACATTTTTTTTTTTTGAAGAATAGGCAAGTTCTTGATGATGTTAATTTTTTTAATGGTCAACATTAATTATTTTAGCAAATGCATGGTGGACTAAGACAATATCTTCTTTCATAATTATGTAGAATCTATTATGGTTGAGAGATAAATTGTGATCCTAACAACATTACAACAATTTTTATAGGTTTTTGAGGCACTCATCAAATGTTTCTCCACATACACTAAAGTCATCCATATAGATTTCTACACATTCATTGGCCATATCTATAGAGCTACTCAAGATAACCCTCTAGAATGTTGTAGGAGCATTACATAACCCAAAGGGTAATACAATATAACCATAAGTACCCCAAGGACAAGTAAACTTGGTCTTTTCCTAATACTAAAGAGAAATTATAATCTAATTGTAATCACTGAAGCCATCCAAAAAGGCAAAATATTTATTCTCGATTAGAGTATCTAACACTTGATCAATGAAGGGAAGAGAAAGTGACCCTTTTTGGTTGCTATGTTGAGTTCCCTATAATCTATGCATACACACCATTCTCCATTTTTCTTTGGTAAAATTACCAATGGTGAAACCCATTCACTATCTAAAATGGGATATATAAATCTAGTAATGAGGAGTTTTTGTAATTCCACTTTGACTATTTCTCAAAGAGTTGGATTCATCCTACATTGTGGTTATCTAATTTGTTATCACTCTTATTTTATGTAGATATGATGTGTGCAAGTTACTACATTGATTTCTTACATATCCTCATAATCTCATGAAAAATCACATTGGTTTGCATGCAACATGTTGACTAGGCACTTTTCCTTATTTAACTCCAACTTAATATTAATAAGCAATGTCTTTCCTGGAGAGATTTCAATTTATTATGAGAGTACTTTCATTATTTTTATATGGATAATGGATCTGGTTTAGTTGTATCTATGAAGTATCAATTGGTGGAATATTTTATATACAAATGCATCAAAATTATCCAATTCTTATAAGCTATAAAATTAGCTTTCAACACATTACAAGTGGTTGAGATCTATAGAAAGAGTTTGATAATTATGTTGAAGAACATCAGAGAGAATGGTATCTTCCTTTTGATTAACCAATGTGCATGTATGGTCTATGGTAAATATAGGAATCAAGGGAGGCTACTCTACCTCATCTTATTCATCCCTTAATGAATGCTCGAGTGTAAAAACTAATTATGCTAGGGGATAAAAGACCAAATTCTTAGTGTGATTTTCATTGGAGATCATCATGTTACTTGATCAATAGTCGATGAAGGCATCAACTATGGCAAGCCAAGGTCATCCTAAGATAAGAGGATATCCACCCAAATTAGACTTAGGCTATAGCACAATGAAATCTATATCATACTCTCAATAATTTATAGTAATGACAAGATCCTTAATGATTCCTTCTGGTCTAACTGTAGACCTGTCAGCCATTTGTAGCATTGTAGATGTGGGATGATTATTATTTATCTATATTTTATGAATATTTTCAATTATCATTACATTTATTATATCCCCCAAGTGTATCAATGTGTTGGATAGCTACTGGTCATGGATCTAGACTCTCATTACCAGGCATCTTGGATTTTAATATTTATTTGGTAGGGTATTCCCCAACATGATGTTTGCTAGCTAGCTAATCACATGCACAGTATTGGGATCTTTTTTTCTTCCCTCCTATTTTTTTAGATAGAGGTCTCTAATATCTATGGAATATATGGGTAAATAATTGATGGCTTGGAATAAAGGGATTTTGACACATATTCTTGAGTTATTCAATGAAATCAAACTTAGCTTCAATTGTATGGCATTAAAGGCTGAGACATTCTAGAAATGGTGGGGTTATTTCATCAACAACTTTATTTATTGATTTAGAGAGTTCTTTAGGTGATGGAGGTGGGTTAGCATGTTCATCTAAGGTC
The DNA here is from genome assembly GCA_037957365.1 of Torreya grandis. NCBI lineage: Eukaryota > Viridiplantae > Streptophyta > Pinopsida > Cupressales > Taxaceae > Torreya > Torreya grandis. The sequence continues at coordinate 775,677 of JARHVA010003105.1, read as the reverse complement.
TCATGATTTGAATCCCTTATTATGGGTGTTATAGGGGTGGTATAACTTTCCCTAAATGAAGGTGAAATTCATTGATGTTCACCATGTATGTTAGGAACTGAACATACCCAATACTAAATGTGGATTACATCATCTTATTTGCAAGATTATATATGGTTTGGGTAGGTAGTTAGTTATGATTGGGTGTATCTTTTGTATTAGGCATAAGAGTAGGAATTTATTATTTTTGTTGTGGAGGGATTCCTCCTAAAGAGCTTCCTCATGGATGGTTCAGTCTCTAGGGTTGTTGTCACTAGTTTGTGAAGGGTGGGCCTTGGGGTGGTTGCCAAGATTGCATCCAAGATGGGGATATATTTTATGGAGGCTATGAAGAGGTGGTGGGGTAGCTTTATTAAGGTGGATACTAAATAGAATTAGGAGGTGGAGTGTTCATCCAAGGACTGGTCAAATTTGGAGTAGAATTTGTAAGTTTTGAATTAAAGGAGGTAAAATTTGCAAAAGGTGGATTTTTTTATCATACCTTGATAAGATGGTCATTGAACCCATGGACTTATTTGTGCAACATAGAAAACTTGGTCACCATCTCCTCCTACAACATGTAGCTCTACTATTTTTGGTTTTTTAGTTGTGATGTGAGCTAATTTAGCTCAAACTTCATGACATCTATAATCAGCCTTTTTCTTTTTATAGTTTAGAAAGTAAATGGCCAAGGCTTAATCCAAAGCTACTTTATTTTATCTTAAGTGTAGGCTATCTATTTTGGTGTCCAAATGACTAATGATATCTTGTTTCATGTCTTGTAATAGGTTACTAACCTCAGTTTTTCATAGGCCATTTGTAGCTACCAATGGGAGCTTGTTACCCCTAACTTTGTTTATGGCAAATCTGGAATAATTATTGCTCATCTCTTTGATATATGAAAATGATAGGTGGTAAATATACCCTTCCCTCATTAGGTCTAGGGCTTCCAAATAATATTCTCTGACTCCTTTCAGGAAGATGAGTTTTAAAGGTTATTCTCTAAGTGCACTTTACTTGAATTTTTATACACTGAACATGAACTAGTCAACATAGTCTTCCAATGATTCATCCCATTATTGAGTCATCCTAAATATTTCATTTATTATTGATACTTGGCAAAAATTTTGTTTCATGTCCTCCCAAGTGTGGACCAAATTACTAACTAGTCCCATAAACTAGCAAAGTGATGAGTCTTTGAGAGTAGCTAGAAAAAGTTGCAATTTTTGTGCATCTTGCTTGTAGTCATATATTCTATAGAGGATATAAAATTCAAACAATAATGTGTCTAGGTCTTCTGATAATGCACCTCTAAAATTGGGGAAGTCTTAGAGAAAAATGTTTTTTATTTGTATTATGCCTATTGCATCTAGAATAGGAAATTCAAAAGTAACTATGTCTGGAGTCCCATTGTTATCCAAAAATTCTTGTTCTTTACTCATGATAGATCTTCTTGTGATATGGATACCAAAGGTACTCATGATCTCATCCTCAAATTATGTATCAATCCTTTGGTCAGCATGATAATAAACATTTATATGTTAATCCTTAATCTTTTTACTGGATAAAGGGTCTAAAGATTCTCTTGAGCTTGTTTTGATTTGATCAAGAAAGCAATACTTAAATGTTGTAAACATGTTACTCTTAAGAGTGTCTAGTTCATGTAGTTTCTCTCCTTTTTTTCCTCTTACTAGCTTAGCTAATGCTTTGTCTATTTTTGTTTCCTTTCTCAGAGCCAATAATACTTCTTCTCCAAGCTACCTCCTTGAGTTTTTAGTGTTCTCTTCTTCAAGAGCCTTTTGGATTATGGTATATTATTCAATAAGAATATTATTTTCTATAGTTATTTATGGTTCTTTCTCAGTACCAACTTGTGGATTGTTTGGTAGGAATCTCTCTCGAGAATCTGTTTCTCTATGCATAAACGTTATACCACTCCTTCAGTTATTCTATCCCTTCATGCACATGGTTAGTTTTTTTTTTCATTTTTGATGTGTTCCAAGGGTTATTTCAGACTAAAAAAATAATTCAAAAATAAAGGAGTGAAAAAATCAAAGTAATGGGAATTGAATTTCTACTTCTAGAAAGCAGTAAAAATTATCTACCAAAAGCAATCAAATTATTCTAGAAAGAAGGAAATGAAACTAGGAAAATTATTCTAGAAAGCAGGAAATGAAAGCAAGAAAATTTATCTAGAAAGTAGGAAAAGTATTCTAGAAAGCAAGAAATGAAAGTAGGAAAATTATCTTAGAAAGTAGGAAATGAAAGTAGGAAAAATTAAAAGCACTTTATCAAAAAGTAATCACTTTTATAGGAAATAAATTCTAGAAATATGAATTAATTAACTTATGCACTATTTAATTCCAAAAAATTAGACATCTAGAATAAGACATCATAGTGCCCTCGCTTGACTTGCTCGACTGGAACTATATGTTAAGGAACTTAGATATATGGCATAAGACACTATAGTGTCCTTACTTGACTTGCCTATCTGGGTAGAACATTATAGTAACCATTTTTTTAATGATTGATTTTATAAATAATAATTGACACCCTCCATAATAATGGTGCCAAAATGTTGTGTAGACTAATTACCCAGTGATTGCAATATTCTTAAGTCTGATTAAAATTAAGTATCAACCTAGGGTGCACATGATTTTCAAGGATGTCAACACTATATATGCATTATTGATTCATAAATCATATTAATTTTCTAGTTGTAGTATAATGAATTTATGTTGAATTCACCAAACATATATACTATGAAACTACTATGACAAAACTATAGAATTAATTCACACTTATGAATTACACATACCTCACACTTATATAATAAAACTAATTAAAATCAACTTACACAACACAATTAAAGCTAAGGAGAGTTAGGATCTTCATTGTAACTCTTCCTAAGGGGGCCCTTCCTCATTCGAAACTAATTTATAATCCTTATCTAAGATAATTCACAAACTTCTCACAAAATCAATCTTCTCATTACTAAATTCTATTGCAATTAAAGATTGCTATTGGAAGTTACAATATTCAAAGTGCAATGCTGAAATTCTAATACTTTTGCTATTATCTATTCAAATCAATTAACTCCTAATTTGATCTAGGTTCTACCATTAAATATAGAAGGTAGTTTATTAACTCTTAACCAAAAAACACCAAACTAGTAAAAATACAAATACTCAGAAACTACCCTAGTCAACCTTCAAGTGGATAGTAATCGAAGTCACATGTTTTAAGTTTCACTAGGTTAGAGACAAGGCATACTATTTTATTATTTTATTTCTTTTTGTCTTTTTCTCATTATCCTTGTCTTTCTCATCTTTGATAACACATCCAATATTTTCTTGCATATAGGGAATCCATAGAACTATGATTATTTACAATCATGCATTTATATCCCAGGATAACTAGATGTGTCTTTAAGATCTCCTCAATAATATCTCTATTTTTCATAGTGGATTTAGGCAACTTGTAGGTGAAGCCTATAGTTACTATGGGAACTCTATAGTGGCTACAAGCAACATGTATGTGAAGCCTATAGTTATTGTGGGCATTCTACATTGGCTATAGGTGACCTGTAGATGAATCCTATAGTTACTATATGCACTCTATAGTGGCTACAAACAACTTGTATGTGAAGCCTATAGGCAACCTATAGGTGAAGCCTACAATTGTTGCAAGCACTCTGTAGTGGCTATTGGCAACTTATAGGTGAATCTTACAATTACTACATGTATTCTATAGTGGCTATGACATAGAAATTTTGTTAGCCTTTTATGACCCTTGAAATGTTTGTTAGATAAAGTCACACCAATAAAATTCAATCAAAGAAAAATCATAAATAATTTATAACATAAAATATATATCAATGTACATACAAAATCATAACTTCATTCATTCATTTACATAAGTGACATATATTTATGGGATTTACCTAGAAAAAACATATACTAAGCATGGATGAGGCTATAAAAGTAAGCAATTGGTGGCCTCGTCATCATACATGTTATTGGGGAACTCCTAAGAAATGTATCATTCTAGCCCAAATGTCTCTATATAATTCTTACACCATCTTAGCACCCAAGTTTTATAATTTGTGATGAAGGAAAGAGGGAAATTTAATAACTTGTATTTCTATACTAGGGAATCATTATGTTCTATAAAAATCCAAATATTATATTCATTCCCATTTGGCATCTTGATCTCCTCCATGACTATCAATATTATAATGGACCCCCACCTAAAGGTCCCCTTTGTCATGTGACACTCTAACACATTCTTCACAATCTCCTCAGCAATAGATTTGGAAATGTTAAATTTTACATCTTACATCATATGATAGGTGATGTAGAGGTAAGATTTTTTGACATTGATCCATTGACCACTAGGGAAATTTTTTTATCTTACAAGGTATGATGCCACCCTCATACTAGGGTCCTTATAGTCTTTGATGGGGAATGCAAAGCCCCCCTTGTAATAACTCAAGAGATTTGCACATGTTTCACCTCTTCATCATCACTCATCATCTCATGGATATCTTTTCTATCATTTAGGATCCTGATTATCCTTCTTACAAGGTGTGATGATATCCTCATGTTCCTCCTCACAACATATATGTGTTCTCCATGGACTCATGTAAGAAAGAAATACACAAGTTCCTCTAGATTTCCAAAACAAGACAACTCATATAGATGAGTTGCACTAGAGGATATCAACCTATCTCAAATTTAGACATCAAATAATGACATTCCTTACTTGATTTTGTTCCCCATATCAACCATCCAATCTAACACTAGGTATTATGCATGGCTAGAGGAATGATGCTTGTACTCCTTTAGTTAGTAGGTGTGCACAAAATAATTCCATTGTTCCCCTATTAAGACCTCTAAGGGAAATTACATCACTTGATAAGACATATTTATCAGTTCTTTAGTGTTGACTTTCCCAACACCAACTCCTTCTATTGGTGGTGGTTCTATTCTTGCAAGTGTAACTTCTACCACTACATGTGCCCAATTTAGATCTTGTTGTTGTGGACCTGATCCCTTTTACTTCTTGCCCACCTTGAATCTATTGGTATTAAAGTGTAGTAGGTTACATTTTAAAAAGCCTTAAATGGTACTTGGTACTTCATATTAATGAGATTTATTATTATACCTTCAGCCTTCAAGCTTCACAAGTCATTAATGGTGTAATTGGTAGTAACTCACCTTGCCACTAACTAGTTCCTATAGAAATATCATCCCACACCTCTCTACACCAATATAAATGTGAGCGTAATTTATCATGATTCACAATCATTCACTTTAGGTGCCTGAGGGTGATCAAATTTTACTCTAGCAAGGTTTATGTGCTTTGGCTCTCTAGTTTGCTGGTTCACTCTCATTTTCTCAACATCTCAAGTTCACATAAAGTTTGTAATTGAAACCAGTCTATTGTTTGATGTTTTATATCTTACTTCCATCTATCATCTTTAATATAGTTGCATTAATGGTTTGGTGGCATCTATATTTATTTAACTCTACAAAATTCTATAAAATCTACAAAAATCCTTTGCCACCAACTCATTTAATGTGGATATTTATGCCTCTACTATCACCACATTCAATAATCCTAATGGTATTTTAGTGAACTGACTTATGGTTTAAATGATCAATTCTCACTCAAATCTAGGTGGACACCACCTATATATGATGATTCTCCTTCAATATTAAGTTCTCTTGGCATGACCTTAACCTTGATATGGTAACCTAGGCACAATTCCTTGCATGTATGTGATTTAACCTCGTCAGTTCTATCTTCTCCTCTTGTTGTTCTTCTATTTCAAGTGTGTATATCTATCTTGGTTGGTTTATTTCACTTCATCTTACACTGGCCATTCATACCCCATACAAATCCCTTACACTATCCCTCTAACACTTGATTATCTTCTTTTAGTTTTCTTGCGTATGATGATATTGTGCATCTTCACTTCATCTCTTGTTCACAATCAAGTTGTGAATCTTGACTCTATCTTGTGTGACCCTCTTAGTTCATAATTTATCTAAGTTCAATGGGTTCCATACACCTAAAAACTTAGGTGTTTTATGTAGGTGATTAAAATACATCCTCATTTAACTCATCTGATTGGAGTTATGCTTAAAAAAATGAAACTAGATATTATATAGGCCTAAAGATACCTCGTTATTTGAATCTTATGCATGAATATTTGATGCACCTTATGTCAAACTCTAGAAAACTCCATATGTCCATAACTTAGGTGTAATACCTAAGGTATTTATATAATGTAAGTGCTTGACTTACCTGATAGGAATTATGCATGAAGTGTTAGCATATTTTCTTGGTAGTCCTCAAAAAATTGCTTCTTCACTCTTTACACTACTGCCTAAAAAAAATAAAACAAACTATTTGGCTTGTGCTAAATGTTATTTTCGTCAACTCAACTCAAACTGACTAGTGATCAAGAATTTAGTGTTATCATGGTATAAGCACCATAATATTATCGATATGGCTTCAACTATTGCCATTGAAATAACTAGGGAACATTTCACTAGTCAATGTGTGTAACTTGCATGTGCCTTTCTCCAATATGTGGTTATAGTTTGCCTAGGTGCTTAAAGTACTTGTAGTCATAGAGAAAAATTAATGCACCTTCTACTAATACCTTTTTATTTATATGATTGTCATGTTAGATATTCTATAGTATCTTTTCTATCTATTGGCTCCACTTTGCTTGGCTACGCATCTCATTTAAGCACTCCAAGTCCTCCAACCTTGTGTTTAGTGACCATTGGTCATCTAATCAACCAATGTGCATGATGTGAAATGATGGTACAAAAAAATCCATTGGTAGGATCACTTTAGTGCCAAACACTAGTTAAAATAGTATAGCCTCGTTTAGATGCTTTTAGGTTATGCAATATGCCCATAACACTACCAATACTTGATCATCCCAATCTTTGTGACCAATATCACATATATTCATGAGGTATGTTCTTAGTATTTTTTTAAATACCTCAGCTGTATTATTTAATTATGGATGATAAGGGGTCATTTCATGGTGCACCACCATATACTTAGTCAGTAGGATGTATACCATTTCATTGATAAAGTGAGTGCCCTATTGCTAATCAAATTGATCTAGCACTTGCATTAGATTATTATGTTTTCCTATATAAATTACATGGTTGTGGTAGCTATGTATCCTTTTATTAGTGCAACCTTAACCCACTTGGTGAAATAATTTATGGCCACTAGTATTTACTTTGCACCTATGCATCATGCTATGGGATTTACCATACCAAAAAAATAAATGGCTCATTTCCTTAATGATACCTAGGAAAGAATGGGGATGAGGGGTATCTCATCCTAATGGTTAGGCTTCCTTATGTGTTGGCATGTTTTGGATGACTTGATATAGTCCTTTACATCTTAGAACAAGCTTGGCCACCACAAACTTGACTGTAACACTTTTCATGTCATTGTGTCTCTTGCATAATGTCCTCCTACTATGCCTTCATGAGCCTCTTGCAATATGGAGTCTATTTCATGATCCAAGACACATTGACATAAAACTTAATCTCTATTTAGATTATAAATTTATTTACTAATGAGTTGAAAGGGGGTGGCATGAATTACTAGTTATTTAGTTTCTTTATTTGTCATAGTCTGGGGTATAAATCCAGATGTTATAAAGGTGGTGATCTCTAACAAATCCTTAAGGATGTGCTAGACTCTATATAGTTGTACACTAATATATTATCCTTAATAAGTGTCACCACATTTCTAGAATTGATGAAAGGCAAATGGTCTAGCCCCAAGTTATGATTTTTAGGCTTAAAAATAATGGAGAACTAGAATTCTAGGAATATAACTATACATCTGCATATGCACCCATGTAAAATAGGCTTGTTTATGAGGTACTTGAGTGCCTCATGATTAGTGAAAAATGTTAATGGGGTTTCCAATAAATATGTCTAATTTTTTTCAAGGCATATATCATGGCAAGCCTCTGATGCTTTATCATTGTGTAATTCTGCTTTGTTGAGTTTAAATTTCTACTAGTGAAGGAGATGCGATGATCCATTTTTCATTCATTAAGATGAACCAAGATTGTACCAATCACAGAGCCAAAACCATCAACATGGAAATGAAAAGGTGTTATCTAGTTAGGGAATTGCAATTTAGGCATGCTAGCTAATTTGAGATTTAGGGTCTCAAAGGCATCTTTCTATGTTTTGCCCTAATATAATGATCCATACTTGCATAAAATCTCTTTTAATGGGGCTAAAATATTCACATAACTCCTTATAATTTTTTTAATACACACATTGGCCAAGAAAGGCATACACATATTTTCATGTGGAATGATTTTTTAGCTAAATGATGATGGTGATCTCCATTAGATCGATGAATAAACCATCCTTATAAATAATGTGCCCAAGTAGGGTTCTAGATAGTGTTGTGAAGATGCACATTTTTAGGTTTAGGAATATCTAAAGCTACCTACATCTCTCAAACATTAGGTACAAGTTATCAAAATGGTCTTTAACAAGGCCATACATTGTCTAATCATCTAGATAAACTTGGAGGAACCTATGGATGAAATCTTTGAATGTGGTGATCACCACTCTAGAGAACATGACTAGCACATTATTGAGTCAAAATGGTTTTACATTATAATAAAAACAAACCCATTCAATTGTAAAGCTTTTTTTAGGCTTATTTCCTCCTCAAGCTGGACTTGGTGGTAGCTAGAGAACCCATCAATGAAGGTGTATATTTCACAACCTACGATGCCCTATAAGACTTTGTTGATGAATGAAGTCAGGAAAGGGTCATTGATGCAAGTGGAGTTTATCATTATATATTTGATGTGTAGATGATAGAATTTAGCACCCTTGCCCTATTCTACCATATTTTAGGCTATTGCTTTAATAACTAAATGTAGACACTAGAAATTTGTAACATAGCCTAAAATCTTGAAATAAACTAAGTCTGAAATGTGGTAGAAACCTCCAAAAATCTATATTTTGCATCTTAACTCTTAGAGGTCCCAAACCACTCTCAAATATCCTAAAAGTATATACATAAAATATAACTTAAAGTATTTTCAACTTATACTTAATTTTTTATTTCATGTATATACCCCCTTTTTACCCATGGTAATTAATCTTATTAATTACTATTTACCATCCCTAACTACCCAAAATGTTATAAATAATCAAAATCCTAAACATCAAATAAAACCAAAACATATAGACCTTCTAACAAACTTATCCCATGGTTAAAATAACCTGAACAACCTTGGAAGTTGTTTTAACCCTCATTTACCCCATGCTAACCTATTAGAATGGCTTTTCATTCAGCTTCACCCATTTTTGGTAAATTGATGCCAATCCTCTATGATCGATGTTGATTAGATAGAATTGATGTCAATCCATTTATATACAACAAACCTCCATAGCTCAGGAGGGAAAGTGACTATAATTTTTGAACTTGAAATGTTGTTGGAATATCATTGCAACTTACGTATGGACTTTATCAACAACTTGATATATTGTGTAACTTTTTTTGGAGAGCTTATCAAAGGTTTTTGAAGTATTTTATCTCTCATCTAATCCTAGTTCATTTTTAGGCATTAAAGGTTAGTATTTCACTTTAAATTTATTTATATTTTAAATATGTTATCTTCTATGTCTATCTGTGTTTGTTTTACATTTGGTTTTTATTATTTTATCAATAATATAGGCCATCATTATAGTATATTTATATTTCAACACTTTTACATAGAATTGACATCGATTCATCTAAATTGACGTTGATCCTATAGAATCAATGTTGATCCTCTAGGATCATTATCGATACCTATCAGACTATAAAAATACCCTTTAAAAAGACTATTTTGTATCTTCAACATCTATTAAATATACATTCTATTTGATAAATATCTCTCCTAATCTATTGATATCCATTACAAAAACTTGGAAAAGCATTTAAACATCTTGTCCTTGAATAATCCATCTATCTTATCTCTTAATCATAGATAGTCTATATTTATCTAATCTTTATTAAGTTATTTGTTGGTGTTGTTTATACCTATATCTATTATCTTGTATATTTTATCTATTATATTGAATAATATATAATAATTTGTCTTTATCAAATTATCTTTTTCATTATTTATATCTTGTAATCTATATATTTTTAATTTCATGTTTATTTATAAACTTTAATGTTAAATAGTGGGTTGACATCCATTTAAGAAAGCGTACCACTTCTTGAGACTAGTTTGTAACCAGGCAACCCACTCATCTCTCTTTTAATCCCATTTTTCATTTAAGTGTGGTGTATTATAGGTCATTCCTCCCCAACTAAATAGGAGTTCTCAATATCAAGCTTGATCAATGGTGCACAACCAACCATCAATATCTCCAGGTAATCTTAAAGCCCTACTATTACTTTGATTTTAGTTTTAATTAGATCTACATTAAAAATCATAAAAACTAATCAAACATGATGCAAATGTGAATGCACTCATCCTTATTAATTTTTATTACCATTGGGTGCACCTACTCAAACTCTTGTATAGGGTAAATGGCCCCTGTGGCCAGCATAACATTGATCTCTATTTTAACCTTGATGTGTAGGTTGGGATTCATCCTATAGGGGTACCTTTTAATTGATGTTGTGTCATCAATTAGATTTATGATCATATTATTAAGGCATGGGTGGGTGCCATTTATATCATGATAAGTCCTAAGGAATAAGTCTTAGAACTACTTTAGGAGGTCTATAATGTGTTTTATCTCTATGTCAGATCAATAGGCACCTATAGTAGCCATGTTTAGCTCTCCTCTTATGTTGATGTCCAATTTTATGGTATTTAGTGGGGCATGATATAGATCATTATTCTCTTTGTGTGAGTCCTTGACCTACCGAATTCCTTTCATTGTCTCAAAGTGAAGATGAGTGTGGTCTTATTCATTGGGAGCACTATCATCTACTTGGTGCATGAGATTGTATTTGGTAGTTAGGGCTTTCTAATAGGGATCCTTCCAAATTTCATCAAATTCCTTACTTGAGTCATTATTGAGCATCTGGTCCTCAAATAAGGTTGAGAGAGCTAGCCCTTTTTCCCTGAACATATCTTTCAAGTACTCCTCAAGTATGGTTGTGTCCTTGAACACTACCCTTTGAATTATTTTTAATGGATCGACAAGTTCCAAGTTTTATGAGGAAAAGGAGAAGGTATGCACAAACTTCTCCTTAAGTACTTCCCAATTGGTTATATCTTGACACATCTCATTGAAAATGTACCATGCTCATGCCCATGTCTTCAAAAATCTATAAAAATCATGCACCCATAAGTTCTTTAGGAAAATCACACCATAGTCAGTCCATATTTCCTCACATAGGTACACATGATACATAGGATCAGAGTCATTAGAGTATGTTGAGATATACAAGTTCTCATTACTTCTCTCAAATATAGTGCACATGGTTTCCTTCACGTCTAGTCAAGTTAGAAAACTAGACATTTGTGCTACCCACCAACACATGGTAGTGCTCCTCAAGGTGTACACAAGTGCACCCATTCTATCTATCTTATTAGAGATGCATGCTTTGAGGTTATTGATATACCTTTCCATTATGTTGCTTCTTTAAAATTTTGGGAGTATTGAAATATTACCTTTGCTTAGGTGGAGTACCCTCTTTCCTTTCTTCTCCTAGTGTGGAACCCATCTTTTTAGAGTAGGATCAATATAGATCTAATCAATCCTCATGGGTTTTAGTACCTTTGTACACACCAAATATAATCCATGACCAATGATCTCATACACCTCTTCAAACCATTAGTTTTAAGTGATGTTAGTGGTGTCCAATGCTAACTACACATCCTCCCATGAGAGCACTCCTTGGTTAGAGGGATGGAGATTCTCAATGCCTTGAACCATGATGTTATACATATGGTTGATCTCCTCCTCTAGATCAATGATCTTCACATAGGGGGTTCCTTGGTCACTTAAAAGGGGGATCACTACCCATTATTTTACATTTTCAAAGGTCATGTACCACTTATTGAAGTGCATATTAACATTGTTGGCATAGCAATAAGGCCTTTCTATAAGTACTGGGTACTTATCCTATTCATCCAAATTGATAACCTCAAAGTCAACATAGAATTTGGTGCCCATTATATCTATAATGACACCTTAAAAAATTCCAATAATCTTTTTTCAAGTCTTGTTGGGCATGAAAATACATGGGGAGAAGGTATTTAGGCTGCCCTACCCATCTTCTCCCATACATTCTTGGTCAAGATATTTAACTCTATGCCAATGTCGATTAGTACCTCAAAAATGGAACATTAATTGATGGTGGCATTTAATAGTAGTTATTGGTCATACTTTTCATTCTAAGTATTCCTTACTTCATGCACCCACTCCATATGTGGCATAGAAACTTCAATTATGTGGGGCTTAACAACTTCGCTTGGCTTTCTCCCTACATGTTATAAGAGAAAATGTTTCAATAAGGGAAGCATCCCATCCATTTGCAAGAGTCACAAGATCTCTATCAACTCCTAAATTTCAACCTCTTGGCTATATTTTTTTCATGAGATTTTTTTCTTGGCTATTTCCACTTCTAAATCTTTAGGTAGTTATAATTCTCCCTATAAATTTTATATTACACTCATGGCTTGTTTTAGGATGTATTTTTGACATACAAGGTTAGGGTAGGGTAAAAATTTTAGATCATGCCATGTTATGCACTCAGTGCAACTTGGTTCACCATAATTCAAGTGTAGATCTTGTCTTAGTATAGTTGGTGGCTAAGTGGTGAGTCCACTTTGAGTGGTTGCCTACACTTTGATTGGCTCTATGCATACTAGTTATGCCTTTGGATCCTATTTTATATATTTAGGCTCATGGTTGATCATACTTGTACCCCTATCGATGCTCATTTTAATTTGGGTTAGCTTTTTGTATAATTCAAAGTACTCCTTGATCATATGTGTTCCTTGATAATACCCACACATTAGATGTATCAGGTAGTCATGCTAATAGTGTTAAATTTACCCATACTTATAGAATGATTGTGGTGGGAATATTCTTCCACCAAATCCTCCACCTTAACCTCTATCACCTCTTTAGTTCTCATATCCAACATTATATTGGCCATAACCCTAATTTTCTTGGTTCACCTACCCTTTATCTATTATAGTTGTTTACCATGCACCTCTCTATGTTCTATCACATCTCATCAATTACCTAATACTTAGCTATGTTGTGTGTGTAGACATCACACAAATTATAATAGATGGTTGTGTTGAATTGATTGGAACATTAAAATAAGGGGTATTTATAAACATCAAGTACCTCATGACAAAATTCACAATTGATTAGTATGCACACATTCCTCTAAGGGTAGTTATTTCTATTATGACCCTTATTCTCGTAATTAGTAAACCATAACCTACTTTAAGAAGCTTAAAATGAATTAGTGGTTAGCTTCTATAATGAAGAGGCCATAGATGCAATCTTTGCCTTCATGAGTGGGCTAATGCCTATATTAGTACTCTTAACCACCTCAACCCTGAGCATGGCTTCAAGTTCTTCATGAGGGTGTATGAATGTTTTTATGGATAACACCCTTATGAAAGGTACTAATAATCCTCTAATGAACCATTTTGCATATTGTGAGTGGTGAATGTCATAAGAGAGCTTTTAATGGAACATCTTGAATCTAGCATCATATAAGTGCACACTCCTTTATAATCCTTAGTTGATCTCCTTGAGCATGGTGTTGCTCTGTTAATCAAACTTAGATATATCTAACTCTTTTAAGAAGGTTCCATTTAGGGTGTCATAATCAACCATATCTTGGTTAGAATCAAACTCCTATACCAAATATGGGCATGATCAAGTAAGGTTATTATAAACTATGTTGCATTGCACCTAGACTAAGTTATTCCTCAAGCATGCCATTATAACTCACACTTGAGCACATGCTCTACATCATTCTCCATGCCTTGATACTCAAGCAGGTGCATGGCCTTCTCATAGTAGATTTGGGGCTAAGAAGTAGCTAATTATTTTGGTGTTTATCCTCATATAACTTGTCCTAGCATTGGTCTTCCAAGGCCTTTGGCCACTAGGCTAAACGTAAATTTGGTGGTTACTATTGGCATTGAAGAAGATGATGGTATTATACTACCAACTAGTAGCACAAGGTCATTTATTATGGGTTATTTACCAAGTTTCATAGTTAACATTAGTTGAACTGGGGTGCTTGCAATCACATTCTATCTAGGCGAGATAGCACCTTGAAGTCTAGAGGTATTTTTAATTACTTCCTTATATGAGATAACTTGTTTAATCATAAATTTTTTGTAGAAATTTACAAAATGATCAATGTCTACATTGACAATGAGGTCAATTGTCAATCTTTTGTTTTCTTTTAGGGAATATAGTGTATAAGATTTCACCATAGGTTCAAAGGGGGTAGGTTCATTTGGTGAATCTCTAATGGTCAAGTTTTAAAGGGATCTCGATCATTTATCCATCAACTTTAGAGTTTGTTCCAAGGATTTGAGGGACCCTTCCTCTAAAATATCCTTCCCCATGCCTTTATCACTCTCTATAGGTCCTCTTAGCACTTCCAAGTCCTGTATCTTCTATCATTCCACACCTCCTCTTGTTATATGGTTATCTTTTGAGCTCTTAGTTGTCAATCTACTTGTCTCCTTTCATTTCACCTCACCTACACATCTCCTTCTTCCCCATTTCACTACTCATATGTGAAAGGACTTTATCCTTTCATACTTACTATTTCAAATTTGTAGTCTACCATCAGCTTCTTGAGTTTGATGTTGAGTTGTTTTATAAATGTGCCTATAGGCTCATGAAAGATCTATTACTCTACCTTTTTTGGGTAGGAGTACATTGATACAATGAACTCAAGCATGTAGCTATTCAAAACCCATTTCCACCATTTATCTATGGCTCTAGTCTAGGTGACATCTACATTTTCAATCCTCTCTAAGAGTTCTTTCATCTATTTAAGGTGTTGTACATAACTCTAGCTGCCATGTATCAAATGAGTAACCAACTAGAAATACACTTACTCTGATAGTTTACAAAATAAAACATCTTATAGGGAATCATAAAATTGGTTTTGGACCCACTTCTTTATGGTATACCCTCTACAAGTTAGATTCCTTAGCACAAATATGTCTTCTACTTATTCTAGCTAGCACTCGATGTTATTGAGAGAGAGAGAGTTGGAGCATTGTCCTAGTGTACCATTATAGAAACAAAATTCAATAGTATCCTAGTAATGAAACTAAAATGTTGTAGAAAAGTAATATTTTGGTCATGGACTTATTAATGTGCTTACCTAGCTATCCAATCATATTAGGCTTGTTTTAGGGGGTATAGGTTCTAGTTATTCTTATGGTGCTCAACTTTTAACACTCAACTACACTAGAATCAATATAGATAAGGTGAAAGCCTTATGTTCTCAACTGAAGCATAGTGGAGTAGGGATTAGGGTCTATGATGGGATAGTTGTTCCATGACACAACTCTATTCTTTATAAGCTTAGGTTAGTGCAATGATGTTTTTACATTCATAGGTGTAGGCTTTGGGTTTCATGGGCTCAATGAAATTCAAGCACTGATGGTCAATTGGGTATCTAATGAGGGGTTCAAGGATAAACTTATGCTTAGGTGTAGATATCTATTCTATGTGTAGGGACTTAACTATACTTAATGTATTTTTTATCCCTAGCATAGGGTTTATTTCTATCTACAGGTCTATCATGAATGAGCTAGGTTAGAATCTCATGAGGACTGAATATACATTCTATAGATTTAAAGATTTTAATCCACTAAACACTTACATATAATATTTCTTCATTAATAAATTTTAACAATAATATATGCATAGTCAATATAAACAGAGCAGATGCTCAATATAAACTGCTAAAGGCCCAAGCTCATAGGTGATATTGGGCATTATAAAGGGGAGCATTAGAAAACAACCAAACCTATGTTATATTACTAATTGGGACTATCCAATGACAATTATCTATATATTCTCTACTCCACTTCATCCCTTGTCTTCAACTAAACTTGGCTTCCTTTTATAGGGCTTTGAAGCATCCTAGTGTAGACACCGAAATCGTGTCGACTCCCCTGGTCCTTCCCCGTCTTATTCTTCTTCGCCTATTGAACCCTTGTCGATCACTTGTTTCACCAACCTTGACCCTGGCAGCATGTAAAGATGAGCACAGAGCTAAAACTAGACTCTATACCCATTATGCATCTGCCGACGTCAGTCTTTACCCGACCGATGTCGCCGACGTCGGTCACCTATCGACCGACGTCGGCAATCCTGCCGACGCCGGTCACCTTCCCCTGGTCCGTTATCAGTTACCATTCGGTTTCTCGAAACGGTTGATGAACCATTTTTGGAACCGTCCTCGTCCCCCGCCTTCATCAACCTCTACCATCCATTTGAGCCAGGATCCCCGAACGCTATTCAAAAACGCTGAGCAACCAACCTGCGAATTCCTCCATCAACCTGCGAACTCCGAGCAATCATCAACACTACGACATCAACTAATCTGCACACCATGGCTTTCATCACGTCTTCTACCAGGTAAGTATTATTCTGTTTATTTCATTTCTTTCTCAGTTATTATTTATCAGTTCTGTTATCCCTGCCTCTGTCCCGACTCCCCCAGACTCTCTCAGACCCTGTCCTGACTCTCCCAGACCCTGTCCCGACTCTGTCCAAAACCCTACCCTGACCTTATCAGACCCTGTCCCGACTCTGTTCAGCCCTGTCCCGACTCTGTTCAGCCCTGTCTCGACTCTGTTCAGCCCTATCCCGAACCTGTCCAGACTTTCCCAGAACCTGCCCCTACCGACGCCAGTCACTACCCCGACCGACGATGGCACCTTAACCGACGTCGGCACCTTCCTAACCGACGCCGGCACCACAGAGACCGACGCTGGTGACTGTGCAAAATAGTGCTGCATATCAGGTACGCTCTTTATTTTTCTATCATTTATTTCTGTCATTATCATCTACTTTCATCCAATTTTCTACTCTTTTTTATTAGTGGGTTGATATCCTTCTAGGGAGTCTTCGTACTTCCGAGATCGGGCGTTCGCCTGACAACCCACCATATCTTTGACTAACATTTTTCCGTGTTTTAGCCTTTTCCTCATAGGTGTCATTCCTCCACAGCCAAAGAGGAGAATCTTTCAACGTCTGATTTCAGTGCGCACGACTTTATCAGGTACTTCTAGCCTTGACCATCTTTCAGTTTCTTATTTCTTCTTTGAATGTAGAAAGCAATTTTGCATTAGAAACACCTAGGTTCATGGGAAATGGAGAACATTGATCAATAATCTAGCATTGAAGGTACACATACCACCATCTCCACTATGCCTAGTATTTAGTACATTTTCATTATCTCGTATACCTACTTCCCAATGCTACTTGATTCAAAAGGAACCATTTTTCTTTAATGTCCCATCACTATCTAGTGTGCCCACTTCTTGATGTCAATTAGAGTTTTTAGTTGCTAATCAGTCGGCACTACTATAAGACAAAATATAAATCATCCTCCATTATTGCCTCATGATTTTTGAGTTGGCATAGATCTACTAATTATCCCTCAAATGGGCCCAATAAGACTAGAGATTAAAAATTACTTCAACACCTAAATACTAAGGACTCAAACACCGTTACTCTACCCATTATATTCTAGGATTCTAAATGGCTCACACTTAGCTTTAGGACATATATAAAACATAAAATCAAACAATTAATAAGTATATTTCACTTGTTATATGTTAAATTATTTAGATCTCATATTTTAGTTCTTATACCCACTTTTAATCTCTTCCCATATCCTCTCTTTTGTTGGGTTTGTATAATTCCAAACACCCCTTTGTCCATAAAAAGCCCTTGACCATTCTTAGATATTTTAATATCAAATCTCTATGTTTGATATCTCTGAGATCCCATTATATCTTCATGACCATCATCCAACCCTAAAAAGCCCACCAAACTTTCTACAATATCCTAGAAGGTCATGTTTGTCTCAAGTCAGAACTATGTAAAACCCATAGTGATTGACATCAGTCACCCCCTAACCAATATCATTCATCTTTTGACCAACATTAGTTACTCTTAATTGGTATTGGTTGTATAGTGACTAGTATAAGTGTTTGTAATTTTTTTTCTTAAAAATAGCAAGCTAAAATCACCCATCAACCCTCACCCATAATTTGCTTTTTGACTTCTATCACATCACAGAGTCATAAATAATTTTTGAATGAAGTTTTATCATTTTAGCATTAGTTTTGAAGTTAATTTCATTTTTTTAAAAATCACTCATTTTCTCTTGGAAAACATTTATTTCATTTTGATTGAATACTTTCCATTACTTTATGCAAGCATATCATATCATTTTTCATAATTTAACTTGTTAAAAGAGTGGATTGACATCCTTCTATTGAAGTCTTGTAATTCTTGGATCTAGCACTTTTTAGGCAATCCACCCTCCTATCTTACTAATCAATCCATTTCTAGATTCATTCTTATTGAAGGTCATTCCTCCCAAGCTGAAGAGGTGTTTTTCACATCATCTAGATTACAGAGCTTGCAAATAAATCTAGGTTCATCTAGACCTTTCCCTTTCTTTAAAGTTTTACTTATTTTTATAAAAAGAAAAATAAAATAACACAAAACCTAATGAAACACTATGTATTCCAATATGGAATTGAAGAATAATACTGATCTAAAATATTTGATTTAGTAATTTATAATTGGTAAACACTTGTACAAATAGAATAGATCCATTTTAAAGTAACTGTATGTTAAACTTGTGCATATAAAGTTAGGACTTTATCAACTATTTTGATATTGTACTATAAATATAGTAAAATATGATATAATGAAAAAATTATGGCATGGAAGAAAACCTACAAGAGTTAGATTCACATGGATTTCACTAGAATGTATATAAATGTAAATGTAACTAATATATAAATCAATTATAGCTCAAAGAATATAAATCCTACTTACACTTTTGATTATTGATACATTATGTATTTGAGGTCATGAATAAGATGAATCTATTGTACCTAGCTAAAGGAATTCTTGCTACAATAATATTACTAGGGAGGGTTTTAAACCTCCAATAAAGTAAAACCTAACTAGGTCTTATGTTTTCATATTCACAAATGTATAAATGAAAAGTAAAATAAAATCCTAATCGAGTGCTCACCAAAGCTTGTGGTATTAAAAGAGGGTTAGTAAACATAAAAGTATACATGCATAAGATAATGATAATTAATCCATGTATAGGTAAAATCCTAATGCATGGAGAGAGTAATATATTCAAAATCCATTACTTATGCTACTTCTATCTACTAAAAAAGAGGAGAAAAGTTAGAGATACTTACCTTGAAAATGAACCCATCAAGACTCAACCTTGCCCTTGGGCAAAGGTACTTTGAAAGAGGTTGTTGTGGATTTTAAGAATCACCAAGAAAGGCAAAAGCATCCAAGACATTTCCACAGGACAATATTATTATCCAAGTAAAAACCTAAGCTATAAATCCTTAATTATAATGGTAGAAGAACATATTATAAAGAAGTGTAAATGAATAATTAAATATTATTATCTCTAAGAAATAAAAAAATAAATGTGTATATATAGATGAATCTAAACCTAAACCTTTCTAAAATTTTAGTTGATAGGGTCAACCTAGTCAACTCTCTATCATTATTTATACATTTATTAGGTCTTAGTTTAGGTTATCCAAGGGTTGATGTATACCCTAAATGAGTTTCATCAATTAGAGTATAGGGTCGATGGGGATGATAGTGTACTGTAAACCATTAGAAAGTGTTTTTAGGCTAGGGAAAGACTAATGAAGGAAAAAAAGACTAGAGGAAGGTAAAATATAAGAAACAAAGGTTAGGGTAGTTTTTTTAGAGAAGGTTAGACTGATAAAAAGTGGTAGTAAAGGGACAAAAATCTTAGGAACCACCAATGGTCTACCCACCCCTTTCTTGGTACACCCCTTAAGGCATGCACTCAGATAGATTGACACTCGATTGGTTATTACAAGAGATAAATAATTAGTAATTGATAAAGTTTAAAAATATTATGTGTATATATATGACCCACTCAAAACTCATCATAGGCCATTTAAGTGCAACAAGAGATGGTGATTTGAAAAAATAACATACAACACAAAATGCTAAAGATAAAAAATTGTAGTATTTTAAAACATAAAATAACTAAAATTAAATGAATAAAATAGAAATAAATGAAAAATTAAATGTATGCATACCTTGACTTACCTTTATTATTGGATGGTTGTCTGATGTGTTTGTATTTTTTGATCATGGAAGGCAGATAAACTAATTTCGACAAACCCAATGATGCAAAACTAAAGAGTAAAAAATAAATAAATGTAGGAATGCTAAGATAATTACGTGGTGTAGATGATATGTAATTAGAAATTTGGTAAGCTGGTGTGATAAATTTTGATTTAGGACCAAATGATCAAGTCAAAATTTGGAGTAAATTAGGTAACTAAATTTCCAAGGCTACTAAAGGCTGAAAAAATCAAACAACTAATCCTTGATAAAGAAAGATAAACTTACTAAGTCAAACCAAGGATACATGTTTAAAATAATGGTAATCAAGCATCAATGTGAAATTAGTAACAATCCTTAAACAAAGATGGGAAATTATATAGTAAAGCAACATTGATGTGTAAATAATAACAATCCTTAGTCATCAATGGAAAAAATGCATAAAAGGGAAAACAACATTGGTGAGTGAGAAAGAACAAGCAAACCTCACTCAATAATGTAAAAATAACATGAAAGTATAAATAGACTCATGTGTCTATTTTTTTTTTTAAAAGTAGAAAAATGGAAAATGGTAAAAAAGAGCCAAGCAATGCTAGATATGTAAATCCATGGTATTAAAAAAACTAATCCTTAGTCACTCAAACACATTATTTGTTGTAAGGATAGATAAAATTGAAACAAAATGGTTCTAGGATGTTTTTAAGATGTGAATAAGAAGGAATATAGAGGTGGGAAAATATATTTAGAATCACACTTGAATGTTAAGGGGGGAAATGAAATGGGTGAAGGGGAAAATGAAGGAAAAATCAAAGTATAGAAACTCTTTATTGGATTTAAGACACTCAAATTAGGTTTGTTAACACAAGATGAATTTTTACATTAAGGAATCTGAAGAACTTTTCCTAGCCACACAAGTCTTAGGTCAATAAATGAATTAGGTATATCATCCCACAACATGTTCCCCATTCCTCAGGACCTTTTATAGAGTCATCAGACTAATGTGAAGATTGGGTAATTGTGTGAGAAATTAGGTATCACCATAGAGTTTCTTGAATTATACAATCTACTGGCCTACCACACCCTAATGGACCTTGGCTCTATCATGAGACCAACTGTGGAGTTTGAGATTTGATTGGAGATAGGATATGTGTTATTAATTATGTCTTTTGGTGTGATTTTGACTTTTGATTTTGTATGTTACCTTTTATAGCATTTCCTTTTGTTTCAAATGATTTAGATTTTAACATTTTTAATGTATTTTTCTATTCCTCCTCCATACGGATTTGGAAAACCAAACATGGATGCTAAAGATGACTATCATTTAAAGATGTTGAACTTGGTTAAAAAGGAAATATAACTTAGAGAGCATGGTGTCTAAGAGTATTGTTAATTTGGGTGGGTTAAAAGTGTTATCTTGACCTTGACCTTGGTTTATCTAGAGTAGAATTAAAAGAAAGTAAGTCAAGAGGAATGAAAACATATAACAATTTGAATTACTTCAAATTGTAAAAAATGTGACAAAGTGTGAAAAATGGGTATGTAAGTGAAGTGTGATTCCTTATCATAAGAATGAGGGAAGTGTATGAAAACATGATAAGATATTATTGTCTATTATCATAAATGGATATGTGGTTTTTTATTTATATACATCATGGCATGAAAGTTTTTATTCTAATAATAATAGTCATAGTACAGAGGTAAACATATAATTTAGTTTTCACATGCATCATAGCATATAAAAAATACTTATGATCCCTTGTTTACACCAATAGAAATTAATATTATCTATTTGATTTTTGGTTCACTTGAGAGGATCGTATCACCCAGGGAAGTTATTAGTAACTTACCCTTGAAACTAGGGTTAGTGGATGATATGAATTGTTCTACCTTTGTAATACGAACTATGAAACATTGGATTGAAACTAACCAATGAGAAAATAAGTATATCTAATATCCTACAAATCATTCAAGACCCTTTCCTATCTTACACATTATATTTCAATTTTTTTTACATTAGTATATCTACATATGCTAGATTAAGTATTACTTTGTAGCATTACCCTTGTTGCATATTTTATCTTTAATTTAATTATAAATAGTAAAAATATGTTTTTTTTTAATGCATGTTATCCCATTTTATTATGATCAAGTTGCCAAAAAAATTTAAGATAAGCAAAAATGCCCCTTTATGCAACATTTTATCACATAAATAAAGGAAAGAAAAGAATAAAATATATAAATTCTATGATTTCATTTCCAAGTCAAGAATTCAAATCACCCATTACTTATCTTCATCATGATACTTATTTAATTCAAGATAAGGTACAAGCTCCTAATAATGATAAACACATTCAAAAAACAACTCCATTATATGGTGTAATGAATTTATCATACACAAGTACAAAGGATAATCAAAATAGCCTCTCACAATCTCAATCACAACCTAATAAGTTCATTATATCCTATGATGATGGGTACATTGACTACTATGATCCTAATTCTACACAAGATTGGTATGATAGTGATTCAAAGACATATACAGTTGATAATTCTTCTTATTCACAAGAAGTCTTTCCTTCACGCCATGTATATTAGTAAACCTATGGTCATCCTCCTCCATCTTCATATAGAGATCCCCTTGATGAGATCCTTGGCCTATAGTATCTATTAATTGTACATAGGTTCTTTAATTTTTAAATTGTTGCTTACTCTTATACATATGATCCACTTTTTTATATCCCTTGAATCTATCTTCAATTTTGGGTCACTTACCCCTTTTTCCCAACCGAAGTACAGCAACCCAAGAAAATCATCTTACTAAGATTTCAATGCACAACCTTCATGGAAAATTATTTGACCATTATTACACATATACACATGCCTTAGCTCTCATTTGTACTTCCATTCCCACATATATCTACTTTAACATGAGATTAAATGGCCATGCTTAACATCTATGCTACATATATAGTTACATTAAGGGTATTTTAGTTGTCTTCCCTCTTTTCATGCTTTGTTTTAGAATTTTATTGAGGGTTGTTCAAATCTCACCCTCTTATTTTCAAAACCTTATTACTTACCTTGTTTCTTAAAAATCTCTTTTAAATTTTTCTTATGCACATTTTACCTTCCAAATATGGTAAAACACAAAAACATTCATATATGCTAAAAATATACAAAAACATTAAAATATTTTTAACAAAAACATGACATGTAGACATACCTTCTATTTATAAAGGAAAACCACCACCTTAAGAGTTTTAGGAGTATTTATACCTGAAATTGCATGATAGGAAATAACATGTTGAGAATCTTCATATTCATCTTTGGGTTCTTCCAGACCTGCACCTCAGACCTCATCATCTTCTTCATCCTCATTGGTGCCTTCAATGTAGAACTTATTTTCAACACATCTATATCTTTTGCTCCATTTTCTATTATATCCAAAACATAATGATTTTTCATGTTCCTCTTCAAGTTGTTGAGGGATCAATATTTTAGGTTGAGGAAATGATGGGGTTATAAAATTATGTTCATAGACATTAGTAAAAGGCCTGCATTTAACTAGGTCATTTTCTTCTACCATGTGTAATATTAGTATGGTTTTAGATAATGAAATAAGACTAAACATACAAACCTCTATTTATATTCTATCTTTAAGGCCACCCAAGAATAGATCAATCAAATTTGCCTCAGTGATATCATCCATAGGTAAGGAATTTTTTTGGAATTGATGAATATAATTTGTCATAGTCCCTGTCTAGTGTAGTTTAACTAGCTGACTAAAGTTATTCTCTAAGATATTTTTACAATAGTGGAGTTGTAGATCCTCAAAAAAATACAAACCAAGTAACTTGAAGGACCTTCATTTTATTTTAATCACACAACCATCTATACCAAATGAATTAATCAAGTTGAAGTTATAGAGAATCTATGCACACATTTTTTTAACACGGAGTCTATATCAAATAATTGTTTGATTTGATTGATCCAAGTGAGTAGCTCCTTACCATCAAAATTATGTAATTCCACTTTTGGCAACAACTAATTTAGATGAAGATTGAATATGTGATTATTTGAATGGGGAGAAGTGAACTAGAGTAGTAGAGGATTATTTTTAAAAGGTTGAGTTGTAAGAGTGGAAAATTACCCAGTTATAAGTGTGATCATATGAATCAAAGGTAGGTTAGTATAGTATTATTTCAAGTAACAAATTATAAAATGAAAACACTCTAACACTTACACTTCTATCCTAGATACTAGGGAGAGCTTATTAATAAATGTTAAATGAAAGCACACAAAAAAAATATAAGTTAACAAATCTTCTACCTTCCTTGTGAACTCCAAATACTTAACTGAGTGGCTTTCTCAGCTTGTGCATCAATAAGTATTTGGAAAATGAAGTTTGTTGGCTCCTTTTCTCTTTGGTACCATAGCTTTTTATGTGGCATGATGTTGCTTTGGCTTAAGATTTTGGCATTATAACACTATTGCAAATTTTTTCTCTCCAAATTAGCATTATAACTTTGAATTCTGAGATATTATAAATGAATAGGTATGGGATTTTATTTATAGACTTAGGAAATAACTTTCATCCAATGTGAGTTGGGGTTGATTTAAGGCTTAGAATGGGTTCAAACATAACCTAGGTAAGTCAAATCTAACTCTAGTAGAGTTAATAGTTGTTAAGTAATTATGATTTGCATTTACTAGGCATGTATCCCAAAGATATATATTATAGGATATTTTCAAAGATCTTGAAAAATCATAAAAGCAATGATGAAAGGCTAGGATATTTTGAATTTTTGAATTTCCTTTTTTAGATATTCATTAATTATAAATGGATAATTCAATTAGGAATTTAATCTTTTTTATCTTGTTAATTGATTTTGATTAGCCATTTATCATTTCCAAGATTTCATAAAGTGTGCAAGTTCCCCACTTAATAGGTCTATAGGCCAAATTGACTATTTTGATGTTGCAAGGTGATTAGGGATGAATCCATGAGAGGTTATTGTTGCAGATGATAGGATACACTAATTAGGGATGTATCAACATGATTTTGAGTTGTGATGAATAATACACAAGTAAATTTGTAAGATTTAATTATTCTTATACTTAATTTACAATTGTTAGTAGTAATTAGTCTAAATTCCAATTGAAGGCTAGTTGTGGCAAGTTTTAGGTGTCTATATTTTGTCCCTATTTGGTAAGGCATTACAAGCTATAGGCATAGTAATGTCTTCTCTAATAATGAAAAGGTACTATGTGCCTATGAATTCAATGCTAATGGGTGAACTATAGGTTCCCCCTTGAGGGAGTGATTGGTAAAGTGGTCAGTGATTGGTCCCACAAAATTAAGAACTAATGGGACCAAAAAGATAAAAATGGATGGAAGAGACTGATTTTCCCATAATCAGTTATAATCAATAGCATAAGTAAGATAAAATAAGAATTTAATTAACCTATGATTGAGATTAATCTAATAGATAAAATGATTTCATGTATTGATTTAAAAATAATTACCAATTTATCCAAAAGTGGTTATAATTGGTAACAAAAGTTGAGACACTAATTTGTCCAAAAATGGTTATAATCAGTGGCATAGGCAAATTCCCTAGTTAGGGTGGATGAGTCAAAGTAATGATTTTACTATAGGTGGTTACATATATTAAGATGACCTAGAATGAATAATGATTTTTTATTATTCCCTAGTAGGATAGATTAGCAAGCATAACTCAAGGATATAACCTATTGCACAAATCAAATATGAGTGGGCACAAATGTAGATCCAATGGTTTAATGATGAAAGAAGCCACAAATAACTAAACACATGAGGATACATTAAGTGATGAAAGATATTATTGAAATAATAAAAATTGATCAATATGAATGATTTGGTTGTACCTACCAATGTGGAGATGCTCATCCTTATTAGCATTGATAAAATAAGAATGATCAATGGGTTGATTTGATCAATGAGAGTGGGAAGATTTGCCAAGGTTACCAAGGAGAAACTTTTATGGCTCTATTTCTTGTAATATTTCCTGAGATAATTTTTACTATAACACATGATGTTATGCATATTGATATAAAACACCATGATAAGGTAGCCTAAATATACATAAGAAGTGATTCTTGATATAATAAACAACTAAAAATAAATGCCAATGATAAAAACTATGATGATAATGTTGACATATAAATATGGATGGACTCAAGAAAAATGAGCAAGGAATCACCCAATGAATGCATATAGTCTGAGTCAAGGCAAAATAGTGAAAGAAAAAAATAGGAAAACAAATAAACAAATAACTAAGAAAATAAACACATAAAAAACATGAAATTAAAAGTAATAGAAAACATCATGTCATCAACCATGTCAATACCTACGCGTGAAGGCTCAGTAGAATGGTAAATAGGTGATGCCCCAAGCAAGTCTATATGCAAAGGGAAGGTCACACCCCTAATGGTAGTGAAATGGACTAAAACTAAAAATGAATTTGCCCCTGTATGGCAGATTGAGGTTGAATGAATAGGTTTATATAGGACACATGTTTTTGGATTTTGAGGCTTTATATCTCCCTAGAAGAATGTAAGATGATTTTTAAATGTTTAGGATTTTGAATTTTTTTTAATGTTTTTGGAATTTTGAGGTATCTTAACTCATTAGAGATTAACAAGATACCACTCTTAAAATAGAAAGAACATTGGCTTATGTTACTCTCAAAATGGTGAGAGTGTATAGAAAAGGGGAACTGAGCTAGCCTCAATGTGAATTGAATGCTACCTACATAGTTCCATTAGGACCTCAAGTTATAGTAGTTCTACCCACACGAAAGGAGATGATACCTAACTTGATAATAAAAAACTCACAAATTGAGTCAAATGGTAAGGAAAATGATAAAAGTATTGGTAAGGTGATGTAGTAATGCATGTTAAAGGTGTTATTCCTAATTTACCCATAGGCGATTATAATTAAGAAATGACATAGGTCTATGATACTAATTCACCCATAGGTAATTATAATTAGTAATAAAAGGTGGAATATTATGTGATTATAATTAGTGGCACCAAAAAAATGTAAATGAAAGATAGAATTTTAGATCCACTATTATACTACTTTCATATACTATCATTTAAACATAAAATTTTAAAACTATTGAAATTAGATCAGAATCCTCTCATAGAAAGTGAAGGAAGAACCAAAGGAAACAAGATCAAAATAAGCTTGGGTAGGGTAGATTAAAAATAGGATTTGGTCTAAATATGATAGTATGGTAGAAAAATATAGGGTGTGACATAAGGAATATGGTAGGATATGAAAATTGGCTAACGGTTGCCCCCAAATGATAAGGTAAGGTAAATGGTAGGGTATGACATGATGGTAAGAGTAATATAAAAAAGTAAATGGAAAAGGAAAGGTCAATAGTAAGGCAAGGTAAATGTTTCTATTGTTCCTATTGATGTGGAGATGCACATCCTGATCAACATATGATATAAATAAAATAGTCAATCATGTAAATTTCTATCCCACACCTCTTTTAAATAGTTGATCTATCAATAACCTACTACAAATTTAGACTCCAAGAATGTCATTGTGATCTTCATTTGTCATTTATTTTGTTTCCTTTAAATGTTAAAATAAGATGTCATTGTAGCCTTTGTAAAGGAAAGCATGACTAGGGATGGTAAACATAGATAAATATTGACTAATAGATATAATTTGGTAATGTAAAGGTGGATGATAATGGAATGTAAAATGGTTTGCAAATAAATGAATAGTGGGATTTTTAGGCACACATAATATTATTGATTTTGGATTTGACATAATTTTGGTTTTGGTAGGGCCAAATAATTCTAAATATGTTCTCAATAGGACCACCAATTTTTGTTGTTGTTTGGACCTAAGAGTAGTTATCATCTGATTATGGTGTAGATTGGGAGTTGCATTGATGTTATCTTTGATAATGTCTTCATAAAGTAGTAAAGAATTGTTGTGCTCATCTATTTGTGCCTCAATGAGGATTTTACCAATAAATTTGTTTTGATTATCCCATAGTACCTTTGAAAAGGTTTCACTAAGAAATGTTGAATTTTGAATTTTATTATCATCTAGTGCCTCAAATAAGGTTTCAGTAGAAGATGTCAAATTTGGACTTTGATTGTCGCCTAGCTCCTCCAAAAAGGTTTCACTAGGAATTTTTCTTCTTTTACATGAATTTGGTCTTGTCCTCCTTGATATTCTTCAACTGATATGTTACCATGGATGAAGTTCAATAAGGTATGGTTTGGTCAGTCCAAATCAATACTTGTGGGAGGTGGATTGTCAATATAATGACTATATTAGGTGGTGGTAATAGCATGGATAATGGTAATGGAATGAAAATATGGAACACAATCCTTATAGAACATAATAGGATAAATTGTGTCAAAGATAAATTAATTATCCTCTAAAAATGTAGAAGGATCAAAAATATATTCAAATTGATTTTTAAGGCATGCATAACCAATATTTTAAGAACCATGAATGTATTCTAATTTTGAAGTTGATTCTAACTCAAGAGACTCTAAATATGATATTAAGACTAACATTGATTCTATTTCTGATTCTAAATATAATATCAGTTCAAGAATAGAACCTAACTTCAATGTTGATTCTTCATCTAGTGTAGATGTTACTACAATGATGTCTTGTTGAATGTTTGGTATTAGACAAGTAATGAACTATGATGGCATAATGGTCTCCATAAAGACTAGTTCATCAAAGTGATACTCCTCAATGAGGGGAAAAAGGTCAAGAAATAACTCCATAAAGACTAACTTTTCAAAGAGAGGCTCTTTAAAAATAGGACAATGGTTAAGATAATTATTTACCCAAAGGTAGTTATAATCATTAATAAGTGACTCAACAAAGACTGGCTTATCAGAGTGAGACTCATTGATAATGGGTAATGGATAAAAAGGTGAATCATCATAGGTTAACCTATCAAAAATATGTGTTTCAACAAAAATATCATGGATTAGTTGGGTCTCTTGGCCTTGGTTTACAATCAATTATAAAATACTAGTTTTAAACATATATTACCCTTCAAATGATTGGCTCAATTTAAGAGGTATAGGTTAGCTCAATTGTGGCTCAAATATTGGCATGGGTTTTATAAATTGGAGGATGATTGGAAATGGGTGAATAATGGTTGGTAGTTGGATAATGATAGGCTTATCTATGATGAGTTTAACAAAGGGTAATTATCATCTTAAGATGGTAACTATGACCCACCTAATTGTAGGTACACAACCTTGTTGAGATAACAAGCTACCATAAATGGAAGGGATTGGAATGGTAATGGTAGGGAGTTACCAAGCTTGATTTATCACATAATCTAAAGGATGAGGTCTTTGAATGATAATATTTAGACATTGTAGATCTTGGTTTCCATCATGATCCAAAGGATGAGGTCCTATAATGGTAATAGTAGGGCATTACAAAGAATGTTTATTGTCATGAGCCAAGGGATGAGGTCATGGAATGGTAATGGCAGGGAATTTTAAATCATGGTTTTTATCACAAGCCAAAGGATGAAGTCCTAAAATGGTAATGGTAGGGCATTATGAAGCATGGTTATTGTCATGAGCCAAAGGATGAGGTCCTGTAATGGTAATCTTTGTATACACCAAGTAGGGTTAATGGTATAGGTGGAGAATCATATTCCATGAGTGGTAAGATGTTGAACATCATACATTAACCAACCTAAAGAATGTATCACCTCATACTTATCTTGATGATATTGGCTTTGCTTCCTATATTAGGTATTTTAAGGAGGATATAGATGCATCTCACAAGCCACTTATTCACCATAGGGGTCTTAATCAAAGTCAATTTATGTGACCATGCCATCGTAATCTTTTTTGTATATGGATTGATCATGAGTGTAATGAGACATATTTGCATCAATGATGAACATTTCAAAAAATTCCTTGAGTTCTAAAAACTCTAAAAAATAATGTCCAAAGGACAAATGGTTCAAACTTGGTCTAGGAGTGGAGTTGTATCTACAAAATGGTTTGTGCTAAAATTGGGTATAAAATAGTCTAAGGTCATATGTCTAACATCAAATGTCTTACATAAAATTTTATGTAGATGAAATAAAATCAAAATGCCAAATTATAGGTATAAAGTGTTCTAAACAAATCTAATCTAAGAAAACCAAGATTTGATAGGTCTTTTGGCAAAACAAGGAACAAAATCTAGGCTCAAAATAGGCATGTGCTAGGTCTTTTGGAAAAGGAATAAAATCTAGACTTTAAAAACAAGGTGAGAGATTTAATCTAACAAATCTAAAACACTTTGGCATAAACTAGAAATTTGACTTTAAACATGAACTTGGCCAATTGGAATAAGGCATGAAATAATATGCATATGGAAGATAAAGTATTTCTCCTAAATCTAGGCACAAACAATAGTTTTCAAATTGAATAACAAATTAACCTAAGTTACATAACCCAAAAGAGAAAGATTGATGTTTAGGCCAAAATTACACAAAGCATAAACAAAAATGAATCAATGCTTAGATTTGAACCTATCAAGGTTAATTAGAAACTCAACTTAGGAAACTAATATTATTTAAAACTAAAAAAAATCTAGACACTAATGGATAATATAACATCACTAGGTAGATATCCAAAAGGCACACATGGCTTGGTTTCAAAATTGGAAAGTTAGACATAAGTAAAACCAATATAAGAAATTATTTAAGTAGTATAATTATTTTATTATGCTCTTAAAGATATAACAAATGGTTGTTTCAAGACTCAAAGGCAAAGAGGTTTGAAATGAATTAAGTAGCATAACAACACCCTTTTCAATTAAGTAACACACACAAATAAGATTTGATCAAAAGACTAAAGTAAAGGTATGGTATAAATGGGCACTATAAATCCTCCTAAAATAAAGGAGTTATGTATAAAAAAGATTAATTTTTGATGTGGTATAACACAAATATAATTTTCAACTCAAGACCATGTAATAAAAGGATAAAATGACACAAACACCTAAGTATAACATCCTAAATCCTAAAACTGACAAGGTTGTATAATAATATCAAATTCTATAAATATACTCACTCTTGATAGGATTTTAAGTGTTAATCTAAAAATAAAATCACATGAAAAGTATGTTTTTTAGGCCTTGTCTTCTCCCAAGAGTTTATACTATGACATGGAACTTTGGACTACTCACCCTGCATCAATAACATGTCTATGGCAAGTGGGGTTATTCTAATCTATCAAATTTTGAATGTTTATAGATGGTTTCAAGTATGTATAGCACTAAATATGCAATCACATAAATTTGATCTAAATCAACCTACATGTTGTGAAGAGGTATTATCCTTTTTATAACCACTACATTCATTGTTCGCTTAATGTAGTGCAATTTTTGAGTTTCCCCTACAATCTAAGGTGGAGTACCATTAAAAAATCTTGTTTAACTTCTCAAACACACATTACAATGAGTCAAACTCAATTTATATACCCCACCATCAATTTGGGTTGAAATAATGCTGGGAAATGAATTCTTTGGTCAATTCTTTCCTAGAGAACTAATGAGGAGGTGATGAACTCCCATTCACAAGTAAAAATTCTTAAAAATAAAAGACAAGTGAAAAGACTTTATGGTCACATTTGGGGTCACCCAAACCATATAGATTTAGGTAAGGCCTTAGTAATTTTATTTTCATGATTTTGGACTAAAAAAGATGAGGCAAAAAATGAGCACTTTTGGTCACCCAAGTTCCCTAAAAGTGATGGGGAGAGAGCATACATACATCATTTTTTTTGCTTAAATAACAACTTTCAATAAATAATTATAAAATAAAAAACTCTTAGGAGTGTGTAACTAAGCGTGAAATTTTATTTTATTGCACCAAAACAAGATATGTTGTGAAATTTTTGGCCCCTTGGAATTTTATTGTGAAAAACTTTAACATAGTGAAAATGATTTACATAAAAAGATTATTAAAACACCAATACAAAATATGAGAATTTCAAGTTAGAAGTGTTTTAAATGTCTACTTATGGCCTTTAGGTGATTGAAAACTTGTTAGAAAGTCATTTTTCTTAGAAACACTTCATAGATGAGCAAATCACTTCCCAAATCTTGCTGTTGGGTTTTACATAGTGCAAAATCGTAAAACACAGAGAAACATTATAGCTCTAAAAAACCATGACTGTCAATGCAATACTTCAATATATGGGAAAATAGAGTATAAAATTCTATATCATTACTCAATGGAAAATTTTCTAAGCATAGGGAAATATCATTAATTTAAGATTTATGATATTAAAATTTAACACAAAAAGTTAGCATAAACCACTAGCGGCTAAAATGCAATATCATTGATTATTTGGTGATATTGTAATTAGCAAAGGTACAATATTATGATATCATAAATATCCTAATTATGATATTTAAGTATCATAAAAATCCCTACAAGTAGCAAATAGTTAGTAAAAACTTTGACAGTTAGATGAAAAAATGCAAAAATAGAGACAAAATTGTGACAATGTGAGTTGTGATATTACTATAATATCACAACTCTAGAGAGAAAAATTGTGACTTCATAGGAAAACTTTGTGACTCTCATAAAAACATCATTTGGATTTTAATTTTCACTTGTTTTGATCAATAAGCTCAAATTTTTACATGAAAATCATTAGAATAATGATCTAAAAAGCTTTAGGAATAACTTCCTGGGGTACATGTCCCACTAGACATGCCATTTGTGATCATTGGAATCCAAAAAGGGATGTTAATATAGTGTTAGTTTAAGCAACAAAAAATCAAATGAATACACACTAACACTTATACTCCTAGCCTATATACTAGGGAGAGCTTAGTAACAAATGTTAAATGAAAGCACAACAAAAATAAAAAGATAATAACTCTTTTTACCTTCCTTGGGATCTCCAAATGCTTTTTTGAGTGGATTGCTTGGTTTGTACATAAATAAGTCTTTGGAAAATGAAGCTTATTAGCTTCTTATCTCCTTAAAACCATGGATTTTGATGTGGATTGATGTTGCTTTAGCTTAAGAATTTGGCTTTATAACACTATTTAAGAGCTTATCTCTCTCCAAATTAGTATTATAACTCTGGATTATGAGAGATTATAAATGAGGAGGTATGGGCTTGTATTTATAGCCTTAGGAACTAACTCTCACACAAGGTGAATTGGGGTTGAGTTAAGGCTTGGAATGGGTTCAAACTTAACTTAAGTGAGTCAAATCTAACTCTAGTAGAGTTAATAGTTTTTAAGTAATTATGATTTACAATAACTAGACATGGCTCTCAAAATTAAATACTTTAGGATATTTTCAAAGACCTTGACAACTCATAAAGGCAATGATGAAAGGTTAGGATATTTTGAAATTACTTTTTAGATCTTCATTAATTGTAAATGGATAATTCAACTAGGCATTTAATCTTATTTATCTTATTAATTTATTTTTATTAACCTTTTATCATTTCCAAGATTTAATAAAGTATGCAAGTGCCCCACTTAATAGGTCCATAGGCCAAATTGACTGTTGTTATGCCACAAGGTGATTAGGGATGAATATGTGAGAGGTTATTATTACATATGATAGAATACCCCAATTAGGGATATCTCAAAATGATTCTGAGCTTGACAAATGATGCATAAATAAATTTTGAATGTTCAGTGATTCCTTGGCTTAATTTATAATGGTTTGTAATAATCAGTCTAAGTCTAGTCAAAGGCTAGTTGTGGCTAGTTTTACGTGTCTACAATAAGTGTTAATTGATCCTTCAAAACATTTACGTTTCATCCCTAATGATTTCCTCTTTGACCACATTGAGATCATACTTTTTTGAGCCATGCTTTTTAAATCTGATTAATGTTGGTGAACCACCTCAGTGACAAATGGATTAGAAGTGTCGTATTCCATGTCATCCTTGTGAGGATTTTTTGGAGTTTCTTTCCCTTTCTTGAGTCTATGAGTGTTAGAATTAACCATGAAACAACTTTATGATGGAAGGGTTCATCCCTAAAAAATTCATTTGTTAATGTTTACAAGAGTGAAATGTTTTGGCCTAAAACGTGTACAAATAGATTATACTATTGTGATTATCCCATTGAGATGAATCCAGTGATTGCTAATTTTCACAATAGTACATTTTTTTGGACTTTTTCCTTTTTTTTCAAGGATTAACTTTGAACAATACTAAAGTGATAAAACAATTAAATTATTCCTTGATTTTAGGTTAATTTTTTTCATCCTTCTATTCACAAGAGACCCAAAACAACAAATCCAAAAAAAAAGCTCCAAAAAATTGCTTAAATCAAAACTATGATACCACTTGCAATAATTATTTTTTAAATGTTTGCATAATAGAATATTATATCACATAAATAAAAGTAGAATATATAGATATACAACAATAATTTATATAATATCAAAATGCTTGATAAATATGTATGCACATAAAATTACTCACTTTATTACTATCATTAATATTCCTATTAGTTGACACTAATTCTGCTTAGTCTAATTTATCTCACTCACTTCATTATTGTCAACTAATATTTATATTATTTGAGACTAAATTTACTTAACCTATTTTATTCCACTAATTTATCTTATTTCTAACCATTCATATAATATCACACTTTAATTATTCTCTATTTCACTATCCTTAGTCTAATCCCACCCCTTCATTAATTATATTCTAATCCCTATTATTCTGATCTTATCCTAGTTATCCATTATATGAGACCTAAAAAAATCCCATAACCCCACCTAACCAGATACTAACCTACTCCCTAGGTATTCCTTAATCCCTAGGAATCCTAATCCTCATTAAATACCCTCTAATCCTCCATTATCCCTAAACCTATGGAGAATCCTCTATAATTGGAGAAGATCATTTAAGTCTCTAGAAGTCTCAAAACTAGAGACTTATAATAATTTTAAAATCCCCTAAAATTCCCTCCATTTTCTTATTTAAACAAGCTCTCCCTCCACCCTTAAACCAATTATAATTCCCATAACATCATCATGTTAATTTGATCTTTCAACAAGAATTCTCATAACCAATCCATCCTGGCATACATTGCCAAGATACCAACATGAAGCCATCATGTTATCCAAATTCTAAGTCAAGGTATATCCATCTCAATATCCTTGTCTTTTTATTTAATCCTTATTTAAATAAATTAAGAACTAAGATTTGAATTTTAGATTAACTAGTTGTTGCTTCCAATTCTATTTAAATCTTAGTGGCTTTAGACTTTAATTAGTGGTTTAATATTTGAGTGATTAAATTGCATAATTTAATCTTTTGTGCTCAAATTTTAGAATACATCCTTCTAGGCATATCCTATCTTGATCTTGACCATCATTAATCATACCCCATCACATATAGTAATAATATATCACCCACATCTTGTCTTGTCTCATTATCCCATCACCTTGTATATATTTTACGTACCATCTTGTTATACGCTTATCTAATTACCCATCCTATCTTCATCACATTATAGTATAACCATAATCACTCATCATTATTATAACCCTCTCCACTTACCTATCCTAATTATCATCATCTTTATACCTATTGTTTATTTCCCATCTCCCATCTTATCTAGGCCACTCATCATTAGTCACACTCCTCCCCATCATCTATATATTTTCTTATACATCCTTATCCAAACATCCTTTATACCTATCACCTAGTACATATTTGACATCATACCATTATGCATCCTTTTTATTGTCTTATCCTATCCTATCCTCCATTATCACCTTTTCTTCATCCCATCTTTAGTCATACCCTTATCACCTATATACCCCATCCCCTAATCATATCTTGTCTCATCATCCATATCCCATCCTAGGTCCACTCTATCACTCATCATTTATCTTGACCTTATCTTCATCACCCATATAGTATAACCAAATCCTTTCTCATCATAATTGGCTTTTTTAGTCACATACATGTTTAGATAATCACCATCCCATTTACATAATCCCTTATCATCATTCATCATCATTGTCTTATCTTAATCACCTTCATCACTTAATCACCTACTATACTACCTTTTATAAAATTAGTCCAAGGTTTGAGCTAGTCTTATTTCCCTATCCACACCATTATATAATCCTAATCCACTTGGTCAAATCTCATACCTAGTCAATATCTTGTTAGCATCTTGTCACCTTGTCGGTCTCAATCATCAAACCATAAACTATCAATCATCCTTAATCCAATCATATTAAATTATTCATAACTAACACCTATCATATCATCATATTATTAGTTTTAAATATAGGCACCCATCACATCTCTAATACTTTTGCTATCTTGACAACTAGGCACCATTGATAGAACATTAACACCTATTGAACTATCCATCTAAAATTTTACCTTAGTCCTATATCATCCTCATCACATTTAGTCCACCTCATCATCATTATCATCCATCCTACTAGCTTGATATTTTAATCTTACTTGTTCAAATAAACCTTAGTCTACCTTCACATCATCATCTATCTTTCTTATGGATTTTGACCTAGTTTTTGTATACCAATACATCCTAACCAACAAGGATTAAGTCCTTTTGTAGGGACTAAAACTAGGAACTCACTTACCTTTAGACTTTGATCCCATTCACCCCAAATCACCATCTCATAGCCCCATGAAATCATTCTCATCCTTCCTTGATATGGTCACCCTAATCAATCAATACATCATAGAGAATAAAGATGAATTTATTTTATGGTTATAGAATATGGGTGCTCACTTTCTTGATGATTTTGACCCCATAAACCTAAAGTTATCTCCCAAACAAGTCCAACATCAACCCTTATCCCATCCCCCTCCACCATCCACTAGCCCTATTTAAAACCTCTTAGTCCCACATGATACCCATCCATACTCAATTATACCATCTACCAATCATAATCCATCACCACTCCCTCATCCTTTATCACCCACCACCATGAACTTTGACCCCATTTTCATAAACAAATACATAGTTAGGAAAAAATATGAAATCCTATTGCAATGCATTATGATGGGTGTACCACTTCCTAAAGGTGTTGACCCATTTCAACTTATTTTACCTCCCACACAAACCCCTTCATGTAAGTCTCCTTCCATTCCCCCATCCTCTAGTCATAACCAATCATTTACTCCTTCCCCTAATAGAAAAGGGAATCCAATCTTGAACACCTATCCATCTACCTAGCCACATCAAACACCATTTGATTTAAATTCTAATGCTTCCACATCAAATTCACAAAGCAAAATGGGTCCTTATAATCCCCTTCCTATATCTTTGGAAGCCATTTTTAAACAACTTATCTCTACTAACATTATGGTCTATCCACCCATCTGACATCTTGATCTCATAAAGCCTAATCCTTATTGGTATAAAGTAACGAATATTGTCTATATCATCAAACTTGGGGGCATTCCATTAAATAATTTCAAAACTTATAAGATTAAGTATAATACCTCATCAATCATGGTGACATAGTAATCAAGGATGAATGAGATGAATTTAAATCCTTGGGTGAATAAGAAGAGGAATGCCAAGATTCCATTCCCTATCATGATCAAAACCTTCCCCTTCCCAACCAAGGTCAATACATCCCATCTATCCTCCATTATCCCCCCGACTCTGACAACCTATCTATTCAAAACAAGTCTACTACCCATTAAACCTAGTCCTTCAATATCCCATAATCCCTTTCATGGACCTAAATTTGCTTCATCCACTATTCATCCATCATCTCTCTCTCACAAATCACATCAAATACCCCCCATTGAGAGGACAATCATGGATAAACCATCCTCTACTCGTAGCATTACACCATGTACATCAAAGTTAGTATTAGAGTCAGAACAAGTTTTATCTACATTTGGATCATGTTCTGCACTAGTATCCAAATTAGTTTATTTATCAAAATCATCATCCCTTATTGATATTACAATATATGGTGATAATTCTTACTATTTTGAAGATCCTAATCATGATAATTAAGTCATAACTAAATTCTTAAATTCTTTATCTATTGAAGATTTTTAGAGTGGATTTGATCATATCTTAGATACATGTCTTAATGATCCTTTTGATATTCTTGAGGACAATTTCTTTGATGTTGAGGCTAGGGATCCTAGTAATCTTTATAAGGACTATGCTATCCATTATACCCTTAATCCATCACCCAACATACACCATCTACTTTGCCTCCATAATTCATATATCCCTCTCCATGAAGGGAATAAATAGGACCATGCCTCATTGATTCCCCTTTGCGTGCAATATCATGTGCCAAAAATATAAAAGTCCAAGACCATATTCCAAAATCCATTTATCATCATCAAATTATATTTGATCCCATAAATCAAAGTTAATAAAATTTAAATCATCATCCTAATCATAAAATATCTTCCTCTAGTAAAGCCCAAAATCTATAACTAGGGGAATATCAAAGTTAAAATAATAATATATCAAGTTAAAAGTCAATCTCCTCTAGTGAATCCCAAAAACTAGCACTATGAGGCAATAAATTCAAATATCATAAGGTCAAGCATCCTCTTAATTATTGGGTTAAATAAATATCAAATCAAAAGTTCTTGGATCTCATAATCTCATGGCACTAATTTAAATAATCCCTTCCACCATGTCCAATGGTGTATTCAAATGTTGAAGCCCAATTTCACTCCCCCTCTCATCATATCAACCATCCTAATCATATACCTCCTTCCAATCTTATATCTCATCATCACAATCATGGCATTCTCCCATCAATATCAAATCTCACAAACCTCCTAGGTAGCATTGTCTCTCCTAGGGGAAATAGAGATACTTGGTCTAGATATATAGAGGGATTGAAATCAAGAATCACTGAAGGTTATGAGGACCCCAATAAATTCAATAGTGACAACATAATCCTACCATAGAACATCCCTCAAATAGGTGTTATATAAATAATACATAATGTGTGTACACCTTATATCCTACTCATCATCTAATAAATTGAGATGTGATCTAAAAAAAAATCCATAAAATGGTGAAAACCAATTTTTTGGTGCCTTAGTTAAGTGCCATGATGAAAAATAGTTTCTAACATCATGATATAATAATAAATTATTCATATTATTCCTCAAAACTTTGGGGAAAAATCCAACCATCTCTTATCTATCACCCATCCATGATGTCCCTCCTTCTTCCTTGTCTTGACCTTCATAAGGAAGTTCAAGGTGTCTTGAGATTTATCCATACACCATCTTGGCATATCTTCTAATGGACACTCAAGAAACTAAACATATGGTTACTTCATGATGGGCTCATTGGATATCTCTAGTCCCTTCTTCCATTAGTCCTCATCCCTTTTTTTGCATTACCTTCATCCTCTCATCAATCTTCTATTAGTCCATCCATCTTCATCTTGGTCACTAGACTTGGTATTCCATTTTCTAGTTACCCCATTTTCACATTGTATGTGTGTGTGTGTGTGTGTGTGTGTGTGTGTGTCCCAAAAATCCATAAATCTTTAAAAAATTAAAAAACCCTAAAAATCATAAAATTTGAAAAATCCAAAAATAATCCATCATGTCTTGTCTTATACCCCATCCCTTAGTCACATCCATCTCCACCTATCTCCTATTTTCCCAAATTAGAGTGGTCACCCATCCCTACATATCTTCCATATCATCCTTTTATCCAGGTCTTGTCAACATACATCACCTTGTCAAATACTTTAATTTAACACCATCACTTCTCCATTAAGGCCTCTTCATATCTAACACCCATCTAATTACCCTTTATTAGTATGGAAGGTACTTGATTCCATCACTTCATTATCATTTCCTCTTCATGTCATCACTCATCCAATCACTTTTTGCTAGCATGAAAGGTATTTGACCCCATCATCTCCTAGTCTCCTTATTATATTAGACTCTTGATAAGACTTGTCTATTGGTAATCCTTGGTTATCACTTGTCTAATAATCTTCCTTGGATACTTTTTAATTTGATTTCAATATTAAATAAATATTCAAAGACCTTATCACACTCCATTATGACATCCATCCTTTCATCCTAAACTAGGGGAAACACCTCATCTTAATCCTAATCCTCATCATTCATCCTATCTAAATCCAAGTCTATCCTACATTTATAATCACATTAGTATCATCCTAATCCACCATCATCTAATCACTCATCTCATCATTAGACAAGACATTGGGATACAACATGTAGATACTCGATGTGTGTTACTTGTTTGTTCTATTTGTCTTATTTTCATGTTTTTTACATATCTTGTTTTTATTTTATTTTATTTGTATCATGTCTCTTTTTGTCTATTGGGAAATGAAAAAGGATGTTATGAGGACACCAAAAGTGCCCTCTAAGATGCAAAGGTTGCTATTCTCCCATGAACTATGGCACAATATCCTCTTAGTCATGATTATATCATGGGGCATCTTGTCAAGTACTATATTTTTGGATTACTTAGATAATGATGAGCCTTATGACATTTGTAATGGTTTGATCTCACCATTTATCTCATCATCCTTCTCCCCATCACAACCCATCTAACTAACATCCCATATTTTATCCTTGTCATCTTCATCTCATCATCTAAATTATATCCTTCAATCACTAACAAGTCTAATCATCCTCATCATCATCACTTACTAATCACTAATTTAATCATCATCATCATCTCCTAATCAAAACTACATCTGCCTGAGGTATTTTTAGACTATGTAGACAACACTTGGCCACATTTTCATGCCTAAGGATATCTTGACCACTATATTTATCATCTATCCTCATCCACCAATCCTTTGGTCACTTGATCATATCAATTATTATCTATTATCACCTACATTATATTAATTGATTTAGCTTTAAGCTATACCCATAATCAATCTTATCAAATCATCATCTTATCCTATCTTATAGCTCTCCCTTTCATATATCCTTACTTGGGATACATCTAAAACTTACAACCTTTTAATCCTGTCATAATCCTATTATGGTTTATTCCCCGTTGGGATGTTTCCACAACCATGACATAATCATCTCTATTCCTTGTGCATGTGTCCTTTCCAGGG
The DNA here is from genome assembly GCA_037957365.1 of Torreya grandis. Lineage (NCBI taxonomy): Eukaryota > Viridiplantae > Streptophyta > Pinopsida > Cupressales > Taxaceae > Torreya > Torreya grandis. The sequence goes on along the minus strand of JARHVA010003105.1, from coordinate 734,084 downwards.
GCATCATCATCAATATGTAGCTCATTTCACAAGTAGAATTAATCCTCCTCATCACCTATATCACATATTTCATCCCATCTCCTTGTCTATCCATTGTACCCCACCTATAGTTTTTCCTTTCAAGTGGCCATCCATCTCATTCTTTCCCACATGTCCCCTTGAGGGGGCATCTTATCCACCAACATCATCTACTAACATTCATCCATGACATGGTTTTTCTTTGAAATAACATTACTCTTTCCACTTCACTCCACTTACAATGCCCTTTCAAAGAGGGGCAAATTGTATGCACCTAAAATTGTTTGTTTTATTACTGTCAATAATATTCTTATTAGTCAATACTTATTTTGTTTAGTCTAATTTATCTTGCTTGATTCATTATTGTTGACTAATATTTCTATTAGTTGACACTAATTTTGCTTAACCTATTTTATTCTACTAATACATCCTATTTCTAGTCATTCATCTAATCTCCCCCTTTAATAATTCTCCATTTCACTATCCTTAATCTAATCCCATCCCTACATTAATTATATCCTAATCCCTATTATTCTAATCTAATCCTAGTTATGCATTTTATGGGAATTTAAAATTCCCATAACCCCACCTAACCACCTACTAACCTACTCCCTAGGTGTTCCTACGTCCCTAGAAATCCTAAATCTCATTAAAGCCCCTCTAATCCTCCATTATACCTAAAACTATGGATAAGCCTCTAGAATTGGAGAAGCTCCTCCAAGTCTCTAGAAGTATCCAAACTAGAGACTTCTAATAATTTTAAAATCCCCTAAAATTCCCTCCATTAGCTTATTTAAACAAGCTCTCCCTTCACCCTCAAACCAATTAGAATTCCCATAACATCATTATGATAATTTTATCTTTAAACAAGAATTATCATAACCAATCCATCCTTACATCCATTTTCAATATCCCAACATCAAGCCATCATGCTGTCCAAATTTTGAGTCAAGGTATATGCATCTCAATCTCCTTGGCTGCTTGTTTAATCCTAGTTTAAAGTGTTTAGGATCTAAGATTTGAATGTAGGATTAAATAGTTATTGCATCCAATTCCATTTATATTTTAGTGGCTTTAGAATTTAATTAGAGGTTTACTATTTGAGTGATTGACTTGCATAATTTAATCCTTTATGCTCAAATTTTAGACTACAAAATATAATTGAGCCACTTCAAGGGAGAAACCTCTAGACAATAATGCAATAAGAAAATAAATGACAATATCATAATCAAATGTTAATCACTACCTCCTATATATATTATATTTACCCATGATTATTCCATATTCTAACTTTAATTAGAACATAGATATATATGATAAGATAATATATGATGTATGTAACCCTAAAGTTGACCACACACACCCTAAAATGCCACAGGTTAAGAATATAGTACTTTTTATAAATTTATAATTGATTTTGAAGTAAACAAGGAAGGTGACATTATATATTTTAAATTGATTTTTATTTTGATGTTCATATTTTTGTTTAAAAAATGATAATTTATAATAACATTACTTAAAATGTAAGTAGTAAACCGTAATCAATTTTCCTTATGTGAGGAGATTGGGGAGACTGCCAAATTTTAGGTTTGATTCCAATAATTTGGAAACAAACTCTAGGTTATAAATCATTTGATTCAATAAATATTGTGTTTTCAACATAACATTATTACAAAGTTTTAATTCATCATATAATTTTTTTAAGACAAGTAAATTTTTGGTTCATTTTGTAGCATACTTATCCACCAATATATTCCATGTATCTAGAATCATACCATCATTAAATAATACCAATGTTGTATTAATTAATCGAGGAGCTGAGAACCATTATTTTTTGAAGAGTCTCTCCACTTACACTAACCACACTGATATTTGCTACATTGAATTTGTCTTCATTTTTGTCTTGTTATATTTGGTTCATAATTTCAACACAACCCATTTACTATTCATATAAAGTAGCAACATGGTCCCTCCGATTACTATCAAACAAAAAGAACAACCCATGACCAAGTCTTTCCACAATTCTATTGAAATATTTTAAACTATGACTAAAATTCTTAAATATGTAAATTAATAAAATACAATTTTGTTTAGTTGGACACTATGTTATAACAAATGGAGATAAGGATTAGTGGAAAAATATTTGCACTAATCATATGAACATACAATCAAACTCGATTATAAATTGAAGTGGACAAAAATGTAATGTTTGAGATGAAGTATTGTTCCCTTATTAGAATGGCTCAAATATTACCAATGTAAGTGGATTAGTCAAAGGGAGAAATTCAAATTTCCATGTATCCCTTCTTATTTTGATATCTCACCATTTGAACTATAAGAATGTGTGATAGAAATAATGGAAAAAAATCTTAGTGCATCACTAATCAATTGCATATGGGAGGTGAATTCTAGGTTTACACTAAAAGTGTTGCATGAACTCATATCTACTACTATTTTTTTGGGCTCTTTTTAAGGGATCTTACAGGAATTTATTAAGTTTCTCACATTCTTTGTTTTTTCCAATGCCAAGTAGATCTAAGGCTATGATATTATGGTCTAGGAGATTTTTATCCTCCCTCAAGACTTTAGTGGTATGGGACTATTTAGATATACATACAAAGCATTGATATATGCATTAAATGGGTGTTTCAAGTCAATGAAGGGTGTGATGATTGAAAATTTATAATAAGACATTCCATCTATGTAGACTCTCTTTATGACAAGAATTTTTTTAAATATATAGAGTTTCATACTTTGATCATCACTTTAGCACTAGTCAAAATTTAGGAGTCTTGTTTCTAAAAGTGTCTAAAAATCCTTTAAAGTTTTTTAACTCTACCTTAAATTGATTGGTGATCTAGGTTTAAAACTGATCTTTCATTTAATTACCATAATCTATGGTGCTCTCCAATAATGACTGATATGAACATCCCTCTTGTTTTCATTCAAGAAATCAAATCCATCTAATTTTTTAGAAAAAAACATTGCCATTGTTAGAGATATGTTATCTTCCAAAGATTAGACTTTTTGGAATACTTTTCAAAAGATGTTTAATATTTTAAATTTTGACTTGTATTCCATCATATATATCTGAGATATTTTCCCAAATTATATGCTTCACAAATTGGGTTTACACCATCTAATTTATTTGTGCATAAAGACTAGAGAAGGAATTATCACAATATTTTTAAGAACTATTCTCCATACCTTATTTAATATATCATTAGTTCCTTCTCTTCATATCTTGGTAGGTTGAAAAAACAACAAGGTTTGCATTTTTCTCTCACATTTTGCTCTCGAATCATAGCTTCATAATAGAAATCTTATTTGAAATGCCATGTTGAAGCCCATACTAGCACTTTTTTTTTATGATGTCTTGTCTATTAGGGTCTACCTTTAGGGGAAGGATCGAACTTATAGTAATTCCTTGTAATGTCCCCAAATGGGACAAATGCAATAAATCTAAAAGTTAAAACAAACCCTAACCAAGTAGGTATATTTTTTGAGATTCAACCCTAAAACCTATCATCCAAAACATTCAACATGTTGAATTAAATATGTGAACCCAAGATGTTAATTTCTAAATGATATATTTGAATATTTAGGGCTCCAACACCCTCGAAACCATTATCAAATATGTACTGAATATGTAGAAAACACATCCATATAAATACCTAATTTTCTTGAGATATTTGCAGAAGAAAAGGCTAGAAAAATTATATTAAAATTAGCCAATAAATATTAGAATATTTCATATATTTTTAAGGTTGTAATAGCCTCACACACCCTCAAGAAAAGCCCTCAATAAGGTCATTATTTTTTAGATATAAACTACTTGCAACTCTAATGGGGACTTCAAGTCCTTCTAATCTATGGAACCTTAAAAATAGGGATATTCAAACTTTAAATTCATGATTACTACCCTAGTTGGGCTTCTAAACCAATTCATCAACCTCAAATAGAAAATAATCAAATCTAGAACAAGTCACCACCTCTCCAAATTAAAAATATTGATAGTTATGAATATTAAATCTCAATACAACTTTTATGTGACACTGCCCTAGATTTGAAATTAGAGGTTTCCATCCATAATTTCAATTTACCTTTGAAGGTTTCCATCTTCAAGGTAAGTGTTAATTTTTTTTGTGCTTAACCCCAATTTTTAATTATAAAACTTGGCCTCCTCTCAAATGAACCCTCATCTTATTTAAATACCCTTTCCCCAAAGTGGGGTGCTCTACTTAGAGGAAAAATTAGAATATGCATAAGGGAATATTTTTTTAAAAAAAAAAAAAACACCCAAGGGATATTTAACCCCATGAACCCAACAGGGCCCCTCCCCAACACAAAATTGGAATACTTAACCAAAAGTAACTTTTTCTCCATTTGAAGAGGTAATGTAATGCTTCCTTTTGAACCTATTTTCCCTTAGCCCATAGGAATGTAGACACTATAAATTTAAATCATTTTATTATGAATAAATGTGTATTTACCCTTTCCTAACTTTATTACTCCATTTAATTTTGTTTTACTATTTACTATCTAAAGTTGTATAAATAATCTAACTAATTGCCATTTTACCTAAGTAACTAGTTTTCTATCCCTAAATCCCAGTTAAATCTCTCCAAGCCTAATATAGGTAAGTGTTTTAACCTTCATAATAACCTTCCCATACCTGAGCCCCATTAAAATTAATTTGAACTATGTTTTTAACTAAGATATTAATTTTTTTGAACCAACAACTCAAACTTAGACTGAATCAGTAATGTTTCTCATGATCATCATTGATCTTGTTAGGATTGACATTGATTTACAGCCAAGCCAAACTTAGGTTATGGATCCTTATTTTTACACATCAAAATAGTGATGAAATTCCCTTGGAATACTATGGAAGAATGCCATCGCAATTATAGTCTACCCACACTCTGCCCAAATCTAACCATATCCATGTCAATAAGGTATTTATCTATATCTTGGCAAGCTTTTGCAGTGGTAATTTGTTATGTATTTGGTTAATTTCAAATTGTTTTATTGTTCCTTTATATTTTGTTTGCGATTGTAAATATATTTGTGTAAATTAATGACTAGTTTAGGAACCTTTTTGGATCTATAAAAGCCATCTTTAGACACATTTGTAAGTCTTTTAGTACCCACTATAAATATCAATCATGATTCTTTCTAGATCAACATTGATTACCTAATCAATACTTATTATAAGACAATCATCAGCGATCCCTATGATTTCACTTATGCATGCAACCCAAGACTATATTTTCAATCTTAAATGTTTCCAATTTACTATTGTATGTCCTGAAATTATGTATTGTTGTATGTTGATGACCTTACCCAATGTCATACATGATGTGGTCTCAACTCTTGACTTACCCATAGTTCTTGATCCTTTATTTACCATTCAAAGTTATATCTCTTTTGAGTTAGGAATTTAAATGTTTGTCTTTGCCCCAACTCTAGAAACCATCCCTAAGAAACTAAAAGTAATCTAAGAAAAAGAAGACTTAGCAGTATCATATTATAATTAACCTTTTGATAATATATATGTAGTAGATTGATTTTATTCATTTTAGTTTCATAATCTTATTACATGATTTATTATAATTTATCTTATTATAATATCTACTTGATTTCATAAATAGTGAACTGACATGCCTCTAAGTAAGTGTACCACTTCCTAGAACTAATCTTGTATCAGGTAATCCACCCATATCTATTATTAATAAATCTTGTCCAAGTTATTTTTGTTTTTAAGGTAGTCCTTCCTAGCCAAAAAGGAGATCTCACCTCACTACATCAACAATATGCATCCCCTCATAGGTATTCATTTTTCAAAACCTTGTATCATTTCTATTTTTAGTAAGTTATTTTTATTAAGAATATGAATTTAAAAAATACTAAAACATTATGGCATGCCTGATGGGACCCCTAAGGTCTCATTATTATTTTTACTTTTATTGTGAAATTGTTTACTAGTTACCTTTTTATTGATTGTTTTCTTTCATTGACAAAGAGAAAAATCCAAAAATTATTACTTTTCCTTTTAAGGTTTAAAAAGAATTGCATTCATCCTTTATTTGTCTAGATGATTCACATATTGTAATCTAGGTGGATCAATATATCATATTGTTCACATTTTTATCACACACAACCAAAACCACATAATCTTAAAATAAGTAATTGAAGCATTTTCCTACCTAAGGTAGACCTACTTGGATTTCATCACCAAGGCGAAAACTAACTCAGTGTACTAACTGAGTATAATTTTTTTGAAAAGTATAAAGGCTAAACACCTGACACCATTATTGTTGTGATGTGTGAAGTGAGGGGGTAGACCCTAATACCAAGCTAAGTATATTATTACAACATAGAATCAGGTCTTAACATACCTTCATGTATATAGAGGTTTATATCCTTAAACAAAAACCCAAAACCATCTTTAGATTACCATTTCTTAGTACCCTCATTGACCTTTTCCTTATTGCACTCTAAATTTATTTTCTTAAAAAAAGTAAAATATTTTATGTCTATTTCGTAGTGTGTGTGCTTTTTTCCACTAAAATGAGATAATAAAAAAGAATATTGGTTGATTTTTCACTTCATTTCTTGATTTATCTTCGGTAGTACATGGTTTTGACACAATAATAGTCACTAAAATAAACCAAATCCACAACTTCATCCTCATCCATTGAAAATACCCTAAGTCCTCCTACTACTCCTGAGTCTATAGGAAAAGGTATTCCCTAGTTATACACTCATGGAGATCCTAAAACATATTAGATAGTAATCTAATTTATCTTAACCATTATCTTAGCACTTGATCCATATATATTCCACTTTACCCTCATACACAATCTTTTGGGAATTTTTTTGGCATGCCACTAGAGGGATGTAAAGGGCTTACTATAGCTATGGTTTCCTCTCTTAACAATCCTCCCCCAACAAGATTTTTTACTAACACTATGCAACCTTTAACTAATCCAACTCTAGTAATATCTAGTGGTCCAAATCTAACTAGCACCCAAGCCAAAAATGTTACCACACCTAAACTTATGTTTACTCCACCTCCTACCATGATACCTAAAAACATAATCCCTATAACCCTTCCACCCATCCAAGCTAGCATAACTTCAAATCCCCAAACTCAATATTTATAAAAATATCCATTAAATTAACCTCCTCAATAGTATAGCTCCTTATCTACCTAGTATGTATCTCCCTCAAAATCACTTGGGTCTACTTATATACCCTTACAAGACCCACAATATGTGGTGGCATCCCAACTTATTATAACCACTTTAGTTGGTTACCCCTTGCCACAACCCATTTTCACCCCATTTAATACTTATTAACATATGTAATAGAATGTATTTATGGGTATTCATAAATAAAATAATATACCTAACCTTACGAAAATCCTTATGAATAAGATGAAAAATCTAGAAGTTTGTACCTCTGGGCAAAAAAATATGCTCACTTATGATCAAATCTATAATGAACCCATTAATCTAGATATCTCTATTATACCTTACCCATTGCATGTTCGAGAGTTGTTAATGATGTCATGGTGATGTCATGTAAGTTTCCTAGTGAGTGGATAAAGTGTCATGATAATCTAAGTGATAATGACAAAGTACGTAATGTGCTTGTCCTAGTACGATTGGAGGCTTGGCTGATCTTTAGTTTTGACATGGCTAGAGATGTTCAGGGATGAGTATAAAGTATTGAACATGTACAAGGGGTCATATCAGAAATCAATTATGCTTTGAGTTCTCATGTAAATCAGTGGAATTGATCTGGTATTCCATTGTTTTCATCTAGATATTTTGGGTCTAGTGGTAGAAAATCTCACTAGGTAGTTTGCTAATGTCATAATTGCCACATGTAGATGAGTCAAGGGGAGTTGGTCATATGGTTGTGATCACATTAGTCCATAATTTATAAGTCATAGTATAAATTAATGTGATGAATTTTATTCAAAGATTTATGTGTGCAAAGTTGGGCTCCCACACATTTTGATACCGTTTTCCAATACTTAGCCAAATTTACAATGTGGTAAGAATAACCAAGTAAGAATTTTGATGTTATATTTTACATGTGTGAAGGTGAGATGATAAAATGATCATATTAATTTGTTAAGTTTTGTGCCTAGATTATTTAAACTAATTTTTATGTCATGTGATAAAGCACATCAAAATATATGCATGTGCAAAGTTGTCCTTCCAAACAGTTCATGACATAGTTGGCTCTTTGAGAGAAAAAATCTAAATGAGCATTTTTATGTAATTGTATCTCAAACATATGAAGGTTTTAGGAGCATATTGATATGTGGTTGGATTATGTGAAGATATCATATGGTCTAAATTTTAGAGCATGCGCTTGAGCAAAGCAAAAGTTATTAAGCTCCAAAGTTGGCCTTCGAGGCAGATAAGTAATGGTCCCCATTGTTAGTGTAGATTTTTCACCTTACATAGATTTTTAATAAACTTGTATTATTAACCATGCTTAGGTGGATATTTGGTTATTTAGGATGATTTATGAGGTCATATATTTTCACACCCATTTATGGAAATTATGGTCAAATGGGTTGGTGAGGATACCTTGTCATTCACCAACCAATGTTGACTTATCTCTAGCACATGGGGTTACTATTAATTTGACAATTGACCCTTGTTCACATTTCCAAATGGTTTTGGATTCATTCCTCTTCTCAGCCTATTTAATAGCTTGTTCTCTTTTATATTGTGAGGTATGTTAGAGATATTATTCTTGTATGAATTAATGCAAATCTAGCTTTTGTATCCTCATAATGCTATTTCGCTTTGGGAATCATTTGCATTAATATCTTGGAGACTAAATTTGTGTTGCTATTTTGATCTTGCATCATTTGTATTCATAGTTTTGTATCTATTTATTTGCATTAGTTTTCTAGGTTATTCATCTTTTTAGATTCTAATATGGTATGAGAGTGGTTCTATGTGGAAGAATAGATTTTAGTATACATATTTTAAAGATTTATTTTTGGGGGTAATAATATTTTTGTACGTTTCCTAAAAACCCAGTATGCTCTTCTCTTAAATCTTTTAATGATCTAGAGAATCATAAAATTTTGACAAAAAGTTCTAACTCTAAAGTTCAACAAATTTATATTTTTTGAATCTAGTTGGGTGCAATATTTTGGTTATACTGGCAGCACTTTTGGTTGTTTCAACACATCTAGGAGGCTCGAGAAAGTCAGAAATGGCTTTCGCTTCATCAGATTTAGATCTTATATAAATAAAAAAGGCATGGATCTGCTAAGGAGTCTTAATCTTCAACAAAGGCACTGAATAAATAATAAACCTGAATTAGATGATTTGTTGTGATTTTCATAATCAAAATTTAAGTTTGGCATCCCTTTTTTGGTTTCTTCTTGGCTGAAAATTAATAAAAAAAAGAGTGGCATTCCATTTTTTCCTAACATGCTTCATACTCCTTTTGGCCTACATTAATTTTTTTTGTAGACAATAGCTTGGCATTTTTTTCCAGATTGCTAAAAGATTTTTTTTGGCATTGTAAATATGATGCATAGAGGATAAGAGGAGGAGAAGGTCGTTGAATTTTCCAAAAGAGCCATAATTTAAAAAAAAAAAAAAAAAAAGGGAAACTAACTTTGAAGATTGGCATTGGTTTTTTATGAAGTTTTTTGTCATTTTCTACTAGTTTTGTGTCTTATCTATTGTATGCCATTAAATACCAAGGACGATTACAGATATTTTTTGGAATGCATGTTAGAGAAAACACCATTTCACCTAATAAATTAGTTGTATTAGACTGAGTTCAACACACCTTCTTTGACTTTTGTGCCATTTTCCAAAGCTGCATTGCAATTTCCTTAAAGATGAATGTTGAAGCAATAATTCTAGCACCTATTTATGCTTAAGACAAATGCACATTAGTAATCCATCATTTTATTCCCTCAATCATGGTTGGAAAATCATTAGTTTTTATTAAAGCTATAAATTTTTGCTTGAAGAGGAAGCCACACTTGCTTTCATGTATACCAGGGCAACCAGTCAAACTATTTTTCACTTTAATTAAAGTTTTTAAGTTTTTGGAAAAAATTTGGTCCAAAAATTATTTTAAATTCATATTTCATCTCACCCAAGGGTATTTTATTAATCATTTAGTGAATTTTTTATTAAAAATGGGCTATTGACAGGAATTTATTTCATTAATATCTTATAAACAGTAGCTCAAAATTGAGAGCCATATTTTTAAAAAGTGTTTATTTTTCAATTTCCCATATATCTAACCCATTTTAAATATAAAATACATTGAATTATAAAGTGCCAAAAATTAGGGGGGTACTTGACATAGTTTCAGGGGGGTTGTACTATGCTTGTGATTTTATTCTACAATTCTCTCATTTTTTGCACATTTGATTTCTATAACATCAACAAAAAATACATTAATGTTAATTATAAAATGGATCTTAATATTATTAATTCACTTACACCCTTCAACTATCAGGAATGGAAAATTAAGATTATAATGGTTCTTAAAAGTAAAGGGTTATTTCAATTACCTGTTGAAGTTGAGCCGACCGCTGAAGCAAATAAGATAAAATGGTTTAATAGATGTGATGAAGCTTTTGGAATATTATGTCTTTTAGTGTCATTTTTACTCCTATTTCATATAGAGTTGGTCAAATCTCCTAAAGAAGTATGGGACACCCTAGAAAATTTGTTTGGGAAAATTGACACCATGAGGGGTCATGAGCTTGAGATTCAACTAATTAGTCTAAGCCCTAGAAACTTTGACACATTAGAGGACTTATTCACCAAGAATTAGTCACTTATATTGTAGTTAAAAGAGTGTAGAAATAAGAAGAAAGATGAGTAGTTAGTTCTTTTTGTGCTTGCAAAACTAGGACTTGATTACTTTGTATTTGTCTTAACCTTTTATGCTACCAAGAGAGCCATCGAAGTCAATTGGACAATACCATACATAGATGGCTTCATTATAGATTTAACTAAGGAATATGATAAATTAATTTAGATGGGAACCCTCAAGTCTTCTAATACTTTAGCCTTCATTATTGGGAAAGGGAAACAAAAAGCCTCTAGCAACAAGGATAGAAAACATAAGAATAAGGATCCTGAGAAGAAGAAAGAACCAAAAATCACTACAAAAACTAGCACTGAAACCTCCTCTTCCAAAATGAAACCTAATAAAAATAAGGTTAAGTGATCCTAATGTAAGAAGAATGGGCATGATGAGCACAAGTGTATGAAAAAATAGATAAACCACCTTACACATCTCCTAGAGAAAAATAATATTGGGGTCACTAAGTCTGTCAAACAGTCATCATTAGCAAAAGAATATTCTAAGGATGAGGACAAAGGGAAGGAAAAACCTAAGGGAAAAGATTTAGTTGTAGTCACTTTTGTATCTGCTTCATCTTGGGTTATCAACTCTAGTGCTTCACATCATATGGGTTCATCAAATGTTGAGTTTCTTGACTTAGAGCCCTATAGTATGTCCTCTATCACTTTGGGTGATGACACTTCAGTAGAAGTTATAGGAAGAGAGAATGTTGAAGTTGAAGGTGGAATGTTCATATATGTTATAATTGTTCCTTCACTATCAACTAATCTTCTTTTAGAGTATCTGATTACCCACAGAGGGTAGGGTATAAGAGTCACGTTGACACCAAATTTTGTTGAGATTAGGGAGATACACAATGACACTAAAATTACATTAAGGAGGGCTAATCATCATTCTAAGCTATACACCTTCTCCTATTTTGCTCCAAATGTTTCTAATACTACATTGCTTACTCATTCAGATGGAGTTAATAGGCTATGGCATGAGTGGTTTGGCCACCTTAACTATTGTTACCTTGAACAACTTAGAAAAAATGACATGGTCATAGGCTTGCTTCATGTCCAATTCTCTAAGGGACTTTGTGATGGTTTCTCTCTTGGAAAACACCTAGAAGCAAAATTTGAGAAAGGCAAATCTTGGAGGGCTTTTTAAGCATTGGAGTTAGTTTATAATGATGTATTTAGACCTTTTCCTAGTCTATCTTTTACAAGGGATAAGTACGTTCTCACTTTAATTAATGATTTCTCAAGATATACATGGGTTTAATTTCTTATGCAAAAGTATAAAGTGTTTGAATATTTTTAAGACTTCAAGGAACTTGTTGAAAAAAATCTGAGAAATCTATCAATATTCTTCAAACTGACAATGGAGGTGAATTTCAGCAATAGATTTGAGTAGTTTGGAAACACAGAGGGGATTGATTTGTAGCAGACAATTTCATACAGTCCTTCATAGAATGGATTTATAGAATGAAAAAATAGATCATTAAAAGAGATAGCTAGCTATATGATTCACTCTAGGTTCTTGTCACCTTAGTATTGGGTTGAATCCATTAATTATACTTGCTATATTCAAAGTTTGGTTCATCATAAAGGTTTGAATGGTGTTACTCCCTTTGAAGCTTGGCATGCAAGGAAACCTGATGTTGAGCACTTTAGGGTTTTTAGATCTCCAACTATGGCATGTATACTAAAGAAAACATGCAAAGCTATGGAACTTTAGTCCAACCCTTGCATATTTTTAGGTTATCCAGATGATGTCAAGGGATATCACCTTCTACATCCAACTAAACATGAGTATTTCATAGAGGGAAGTGTTCAGTTTCAGGAGAGTCCCAAAGAATCAACACTTGACATGTCTTATCTTTCATTGTATGCACTTAGATTTGATGTATTCTTCTAAATCAAATCATCTAGAGTAGGTTCCTAAGCTAGGGTCTTCTTCTTTTTTTAATTTTTGACAATGAGGATAGTGATGAGGAGTATTATACATCCACCTATAGTCATAATTTAGAGGATGAAGAGTCAACACCTGACTCATCCACATTTAGGCTCCTTTGGGCTAGGTAGACACTTCAAAGTGTAAGCACTTAGGTAGGGGATCTAATAGATGATAGACATACTTAGGAATATTATCAAAGTGGTCCATGTGCTTTCTTTGCTTTAGCTTTAGATTTATAGACATCTCAAGAAACTTCAAGCATACCTAAGTGGGGTAGTGCTATGTAGGAAGCTTATTATTCCTTGATCAAAAATCACACTTGGGATTTGACTTCACTTCATAAGTGAAGGAAGATGATTCAATGTAGGTGGATATATCAGACCAAGTTTGCATTAGATGGGTTAATTGATAATTACAAGGCATCATTAGTCTTTAACGGCTTTTCACAGGTAGTAGGTATTGACTACTCAAATACCTTTACACCTATTACAAAGATGAGTTCGATCCAGCTCACACTAGCTATAACCAAAGCATGTGGTTGGGATGTGCACCAAATAGATGTGAAGAGTGCCTTTTTTCATGGAGACCTTGAGGAGGAGATATACTTAGAGAAACCACCTAGGTTTGTTTAGGATTCATCCTTAGTTTGTAGACTTAAGAAATCTATCTATGGCCTCAGATATGATCCTTAAGCTTGGTATGCCAAGATGGATTCCTTCCTCCTTACTTCAAGTTTCACTAGGTTAGTTCTGACCCCAATTTACACTTCTTGTGGATGGATGATTATTTACTGATACTAGTCTTTTATGTTGATGATCTTTTGATCATTGGGATTTCCTCATCATCTATTGCAATAGTGAAGATAACTCTACATGATAGCTTTGACATTACTGACTTGGGTCTTCTACATTATTTCCTTGACATTGAGATTTCATAATCTAATTCAAGGATTTTACTTGCACAACTCAAGTATGCTCTAGATATTTTGGCTCAGTTTCACATGGTTTATTTTAAGCCATCTTCCACTCCCTTTCTATTAGGATTCAAGATTGAGGCTGATTTTTTTACACCTTTGGTTGATTCCAATCAGTATTGATAGCTTGTTGGTATCCTCATATATCTAACTCATACCAAGCTTAACATTTTATATGCAGTGGAAATTGTCTCTAGATTCATGTAGGAACCCCATGAGTTACATTGGAAAGTAGGTAAGATCATATTCCACTACATTCAAAGATATTATAGATTAAAGATTCAATACAGATTTGGCATAGAGGTTGACTTGGTTAGTTTTACAAATTCATATTGGGCTGGCGATACTCAAAATCATAAGTCCACTTTAGGTTATAGTTTTGATTTTGGTTCCAATCTTATTAGTTGGTCTATCAAGAAGTAAAATGCTATTGCTATATCTTCCATAAAGGTAGAGTATAGGGGAAATATTAATGCAACTACTGAGGCTATTTGGCTTTGGGAGATTTTATCTGAGTTTGGCATTCCTATCAAATAACCCACCATCATTTATTATGAAAACTAGAGTACTATATAGATATGCAACAATCTATTTCAACACCAATAGACTAAACACAGTGAGATTCACATGCATTTTACTTGAGAGCTTATTCATGTTTAGGTTATTGACTTGAGTTTTTGTTAGTCTTCAGAGCAGGTTACAGATATAGTTACCAAACCCTTCATCGAGAGCAAGTTCATTCACCTATGATATCTTCTTGGGATATGATCTACATCAATAGTAACATCATGTTTAGGGGGGCTCTTATAATTTTATCCTATTATATGTCTCTCTTTTTGGTGAGAGTTTTTTCCCATTCGATTTTCTCCCTTTTCTCCATTTTGTGAGAGATTTCTCTGTACTTGGGTACCTGATCAAGCCTAGTTGATGGGACCCAATTCATCTACCCACCTAAACTACACTTAATGTGGGTATTAATGTATATTTTTAACCATACTTAGGTTTTTAATAAACTTGTATTACTCACTATTCTTAGGTGGATATTTCTTTATTTAGGATGATTTATGAGGTCATATATTTGCACACCCACATGTGGAAATTGTGGTCAAATAGATTGGTGAGGATGCCTTATCATTTACCAACCAAAATTGACTTATCTATAACACATCTAATTACTATTAATTTGGATAATGAACCTTGTTCACATTTCCAAATGGTTATGGATTTGTGCCTCATCTTAGCCTATTTAATAGCCTATTCTCTTTTATATTTTAAGGTGTGTGAGAGATATTATTCTTGTATAAATTAATGTAAATCTGGCTTTTGTATCTTCATAGTGTTATTTTACTTTGGGAAGAATTTTCATTACTCTTTTAGAGACTAACTCTATGTTTCTATTTTCATCTTATATCATTTTCATTCATCATTTTGTATCTATTTATTTGTACTAGTTTTCTGGGTTATTCATCTTTTAAGATTTTAATACCCATACTTAGTCATTTTTACATGATGTTAATGATTAGGAATAGATGGAGCTAAAATGGTTCACAAGTGATATTATTATGAATATATATGGTGTAAATTAAGTAAAATGGGTCAAAGTATTCATTGGCTAACACAGTTAAAGATCAAGTTCCTTAGAAAAGGATAAACAAAATGTGTTCATTCCAAGATATCATGAAGGAACAAGATGAGGATAAGTGTTCAAGGTTTAACATTGAGGAAAGGTAAAGGATATAGATCTAATAGTGAGTGGGTGTTTTTATATATTTATTAAATGGTATGCATTACATAATAAATACCTGGCTAATCCATAGAGATCGACAATACATGTTGAGTCAAAGTTGCTAGATTACATAAGATGAGGTCAACTAGTAGAAGTTTAATGTTAGGGAATTGGTTCACTATGTGTTAAATATCAAAAAATATAAATTGTGTGTGATTTATATAAGATATGAGGACATGAAATGAAGACATGGTGTTCAAGGTTTAACTATGATTGTTTGAATTCAAATATTTGAATTTAATAAAGGAAAAACTAGTGCTCAGTTTATATGGCATAACTTTTGATCTATACAAAATTTAACCATGATATAAAAATAAAATATGAAGAGGACTACATGGCACATATAATGAACCTAATTTTAATATATATAAGTATATATAATAAAAATTTATTAAGGTCCAAATTTGATTATGTGTTTGACTATGTTCTACAAGGAACCCAAAAAGGGTAATTGAGCTCATTCTCATGTTACTTTGATGTTTTAAGATGAAATATTGATTAGAGCATGTTTTAGATTCCATGAATATAATATGTGTGCATTTTAGAGTTATGGAGTGAAGGAGAGGTATGAAAAAGTTTTAGAAGTCAATTGTGTGTTTGTTCATGGTGACTATGTGCACAAAATGTTGTTTGAGAAAATTATGTTTTAGTAGAAGAATGTTTTGGAGACTATGATCATTTGAGGATGTTAAATGGGTCATGTGGAATGGTTCCATGTATTAGGAAGTGGTCATTTGTTCTTAGTTTGATTGAATAAGTTTCAAAGAGTTGAATGGGTCTCTACAGGACCTAAAAGCTGACTTAGGAATATTTGAAAGAGAGTTGTGCTTAAGTGTGACCTATGTAATATGCCTTAAAGGTGAAGGCATGTGTTGTTGATGAAAAAGAAAAATTATGAACTTGATAATTAAATAATCCTTTATAAATATTGAAATGAAATGTGATGATTTCCATATTTTTGTAGATGTGTGGAAGACTGGTAGGAGGTGTGCATGTGAGAGTTGTGAAGTGAAGGAAAGGTAGAGTGTCCATGTAGATGAGTTGATAAGTAGAGTAAAATTTTGAATATGTGTATGAATTGTATGTCATATTTCTAATGTTATATTAGTGTTCTTGTAGTTTGAGTATATGCAAAGAAGTCTAAATGTGCATATGAAAACAATTTAAGTGAATAAGGATAGAGATTGTGGCATGCCTATGTGAGAGGCATGTATGAGATAGAGAGGAGGTTTGTATAGGGATTAGAAAATTAGAGATCCATCATTAGGTGTTGAAGACATAAATTCTAAGGTAGAGGTGTTCACCTCAAAGGAGGTTCTAAAAAACTTGATCTTCTTTAAGGGTAATTGCTTCTTGTGAAATAGGTGTTTCACTAAAGGCCTTTGGTTAGGAGGATTTGATCAAGGTTTATTGTTCTAAAGGATTTGAGCAATCTCTTGTTTGTAGTTTATTATAGGACAATTATTCCATGTGTTTCAAGATTAAGAGTGGGTTTTATTCCCCATGAGGGTTTCCCATATGAACTATGTGTTATGTGTTTGATCTTATGTATGTATTAAATGAATGAGCTCTCTTATTAATGTTGCTTGATCAAGCTGATATATGTTGAGTGTTTAATAGTTTGAAAGGATTGAAATTGGAATATCTGGGCTCACTGTTTCACCCCCCATCTCAATGCTTTTACCTCTAACATTGCAATGGGAAATTTTTAAATTTATTAAACTTTAAAACAAGGAATATCCTCAACAACACATTCTAGAATTTAAACATGCTTGTTATCTTATAGCCCACGATGATCTAGGATCACTGATTCATCCCCCTCTCAGTGATTGTACCTCTAATAATGATAAAGGCTTGACATATTGAAGGTGATCTAAGGTGCAATATGGGTAGTCATTAATTATTTTTCTCTAGTAAGAAAGAATTGATGTTTTATGGATCTTATTATGCTTTTTGGAGTGCAACAATGAGGACCTACATCATGACCCTAAGGTTTGATGTATGGAAATATTTTTTGGATAGTTATGTTACTCATACTACCCTCCATCTTATATTACAGATAAGAGCTTGTTTGATAAAAATTCCAAGGCAATTAATACTATCACTTTTGGTCTTTTCGAGACCAAATACACCAAGGTAATCCATTATAAATCTGCTAAAGAGATATGGGACAAAATGGAGATCATTTATGAAGGAGAAGGATAGTTATGAGATATGTATGGATCCAAGTGAACATCCTACCAATACTAAGCACGTATCATAAAAACAAAATCAATTTTTAGTGACTATTGATGAGGTTTAAAACTATAAGGTTGACTCTTCAAATGAAAAGGTATATCAAGATTCCATAGTTTTTACATGTGTTGTTGATTCTATCTTAGAAGAGGAGAGTGATATAGAAAATGAACCAGTTGTCATAGTTTAGACTAATAAGAAGAATAACAAGATCAATAAGTCTTATAGCTATAAGAGGATTCTAGTAGTTACTAAGGTGATTTGGGCTATTCTTAGATTCACTTTATTATAGGGCATTATGGTGTAAAAGATGTGCTTGTCTATGCTTCTTAAGAGACTCCTTTCAGTGGAGAAATAAGTATTGTGAAAAATTTTAGATGGTCCTACAAGGCTAGAGTTGAGTGTTTTTAGTGGGAGTAGCTATGTCCTAGTGGAAGAGATGTTGTGATGATGCCAGAATGATGTCATAGTTGTATATGATCACTCTATAGAGTCAAATTAAAGGTTTTTGAGTGGAAAAAGAGAATTTGTGATTTGTAAAGATTATATTTTTGCATAGAAAGATTTGTTGAACTTATTCTAACATGTTCCATGTGTTTTTATGATTTGAAGGTATGTTGAAGTGAAATTGGAGTTTTTGTTTGCTCTTGGGGTTCCCAATTTATACTTAAGAGTATGCAGGTCCTAAAATGGGTTACAGGACGTATGGTTTCCCAAATATATGGAACCTAAAATCTTGGTGTAGAAGTGTGTAATGGTTTTCTAGGTATACAATAAGTTTCAAAGGTGGACATTGACCAAAAGGAGATTTGTTGACTCTATTTGTTTTAAGATTCTAGGCTTTTGGGGTTAGCTAGAAAAGTGATCTACCTTATGAATTGAGGATTGATACTTCTTAATATTCTAAATGGGTTGTCAATTCAAAATTCATAGAAAACTAAAGGTTTGTGGTTTTCAAATTATTATTGTTTTTGTCAATAGGGAGGCCTAATTGGCTAGTCGGTTTATGAAGGAAGTATGTTACAAAGTATTATCTAGGTAATGCAAATTGGTTTTCTTAAGGGGACATATGAGAATGTTCTAGATATGAAGTTTCAAGTCTTAAAGGTGTTTATAATTAAATTTGTGGGCTCTACAAGTTCCAAGTAGGGTTACAAGGAGACTAAATAGGCCTAGTATGAAGAAGTGTTCCTTTTTATCAGTTTATCTAAAAGAGCAAGGTATGTATGTTTCAAGGAGATTTTTCATGTTGTTTTAGAGGATGCTTCCTATTTGGTGAGTGGCATGTATTTTTGTTGGTGTTCCTTATGGTAGGTTGAGAGAGAAGGCTAATAATTATGTATGATGGTTCTTTATGGTGTGTGGAGATCTGAAGATGCTCAGGAGGTGCATTTGATAAGAAATATTAGGGGGAGTCCTTATCAAATGTCTCTTGCTAATATCCATTATATTTTTGTACGTTTTTGTGTTCTTTCTTCATTGGTTGCAGTGTTTGGTTGAAAAGAGTGTTGGTATCGAGTGAAAGGAAGTTTTTAAGATAAGAAGAGTTAGGCTCAAGGTAGGGGGGAGATTGTATCATATTTATAAGGTGTTACTCTCCTATTGGTAGTATTTTTAGGTCTTCAAGATCAGTTTGTGCCCACTTTGTCATTGTGTCAAAGGGGGAAAAAGTTCCTATTGTGGAGTGCTTGAAGAGAGATAAGGAAGGTGAAATATATATTGCTATATGATGGGTGTTAACATCAATAACCAAGGGGGATATTATTGTAGAGTTATTAATGATATCATGGTGATGTAATATAGGTGTCATAATGAGTGGATAAAGTGACTTGATAATCTAAATGATCATGACAAAGTGTATAAAGTGTTTGTCTTAGTATGCTTAAAGAAGGCTTGGTTGATCTTCAGTTTTGTCATGGATAGAGATGTTCAGCGATGAGTATGGAGTATTTATCATGTGCAAGGGTTCCTATAAAATGTAAATAATTCTTTGAGTGATCATGTGTGTTATTTTAATTCATTTGGTAATCCATTATTTTCATCTAGACATTTTGAGTCTATTAGTAGAAAATCTCACTAAGTAATTTACTGACATCATAATTGTCACATGTGGACAAGTCAAGGGGAGTTGATAATATGGTTGTGATTGCATTAGTACCTAGTTTTTATGATTAAAGTAAAAATTCATGATATGAATTTTTGTCAAATAGTTATGTGTGAAAATTTGGGTTCTCAATCGTTTTGATAGTGTTTTCCCATACTCAGCCAAATTTGCAATATTGTAAGAAGAATCGAGTAAGCATTTTAATGTTGTTATATTTTGCACATGTGAAAGTGAGAAGAGAAAATGATTATATGGGTTTGTTTATGTTTTTTACTATATGATTTAAAAAAATTTTGAGGTAATGTAATGAAGCACATAAAAATATATACATATGTAAATTTGGCCTTCCAAACTGTTCATGACATAGTTGGCTCTTTGAGAGAAAAAACCTAAATGAGAGTTTTATGTCATTATATCTCACATGTGTGAAGGTTTGAGGAGAATATTGACACATGGTTGGATTATACTATGTGATTATATCATATGGTATAAATTTTAGAACATGTGTTTGAGTGAATCAAAATTTATTAAGGTCCAAAGTTGGCCATCTAGGTAGATAAGCAATGGTCCCCATATTTAGTCATTTTTACATTATGTTAAATATTAGGACTAGATGGAGATCCAATAGTTAATAGGTGATCATATTATGAATATATATGGTTCACATTAAGTTAGATGGGTCAAAGTGCTCACTGGTTAACAAAGTTAAAGATTGAGTTCCTTATAAAAGGATCAATAGAGTATGTTCATTCCAACATGTCAAGAAGAAACAAGATGAGGACAAGTGTTCAAGGTTTAACATTGAGAAAAGGTAAAGGATAAGGATATAATGGTGATTGGGTGTTCATACATATTGATAAAATGGTGCACATTACATAATAAATACCTAGCTAATCTATAGAGATTAATGGTATGCATTGAGTCAAATTTTCCAGATTACATGAGATAAGGTCAACTATTAGAAGTTTAACATTTAGGAATTGGTACACTATGAAATAAATATCAAACAAGATCAAAGGTGTGTGATTTATCTAAGCTATGAGGACATGTGATAAGGACATGGTGTTTGAGGTTTAACTATGACTATTTGAATTCAAATACTTTAATTTAACAAAGGAAAAATCACTGCTCAGTTTATGTGTCATAACTTTCAATCTATGTAGAATTTCAATATGCTATAAAAATAAAATATAAATAAGACTCCATAAAAAATATAATGAACTTTATTTTAATATTTATAAGTGTATATAGTCAAATTTATGAATTTCCAAAGTTGATTATGTGTTTAACTATGCTCTACAAGTAACCCAAAATGGGTAATTGATATCGTTATGATGTTATTTTGATGTTTTAAGATGAACTATTGATTAGAGCATGTTTTAGACTCTATAAGGATAATATATGTTCATTATGAATTTTTGACCTATTAGGAATGGTAAAATCATTCCATGAGGCCAAGATCATATGTTTTCACAATAATAACATCACAATAGCTATAGGCAAATGGAATGCATCAGAAAGCAAAACCAAATGTATATTCAGAATATGAAAATTATGAATGTGAAGCTAGTACAAGACATTTGCTTATATAGGTAAGGAAAAAGACTAATCTTGTTATCCTAACCAATGTGGGATAAATCCATAATAGGAAAAGCAAATAGTGATAAATAGTGTGCCTAGTAAACATGAGCTAAAGGTAGGTAAATAACCTACTCTAACACCCCCCCCCCCCTCAAGTGAAAATAGGGGCTAAATATAGCCAAAAAAAAGTGGCATATCCATAGTATGAGTCCTAACAAATATGCCTGATAAGGTACTCATATACAATATGTATCTATGAAGAAGGAATAAAACTAGTAGGAATAAAACTTCCATCCAAAATGATCTGATACTAAAGCTATTGATACTCCATGTCGAGATCACAAGATAACCAATGTCAATGTCAAGATTCTTGGCTAGAAGATTGTAAAAGCTCCATCCACATCAAACAATTTTTCTTCATTTTGGCAAAGGAATAACATGAATGGTGTAATAGAAGTCTATTTACTCCATAATGGAAGATGAAGAAGGTAATAGTATAAAGATATTTGAATAACATCCAAATCTGTAATGTGACATACACTTAAAAAGATCATGTGCAAGAACCAGAAGTACAAGAACTAGAAGTAATGCCATGAAATTAAATTGATCAGAATGAATACATGGAACATTTTATAAAAGAATGTTCATGGGAAGTATATCAAAATGATCAATAGGGGTACTCTCACTTAAAGTAGTAGAGTCCTCTATAGTGATAATCTATGGTGGCTCAATATCCTACATATGAATAAAGGTAGGTTCTAAAAATAGATGTCTCAAGTCTAGAAGAAACTCATCCCATAGAGGTGGCTCGACAAAAAAAGAGAAATATACATCAAGATTGTGTCATCATAAGAAACTAGAGTAGGAGGAGAGAGTACATCATCAAAAGATAAAATGTCACTAATATGAGGAGAAGGAGATGGAGAATCAACATCCATGTCACCATCAAAATACTCACTAATAAGATGAGAAGGAAGTGGAAAATAAGGTGGAGTAAAAGAGGGTGCAATATACTTAGAAGACTCAGTATCCTTCTTAAATAAGGCTAAAATAGTATCCCAATCTCCCTTAGGTGATGTGGTATTTATAATATGAATGTGCAAGCTATCTAAAATAATGAGGCAAAGCAAAAGAAGAGCCTCATCTTCCATATATTAAATCCAAGAAACTTATTCCTCATCAATGAAGTTAAAAATATCATGAAGTACCAATCTCCAAATGCCTTTCAATTGAAGGTGTAACTTCATTTTGATTTCTCAAAGGGTGTAATTTGAGGTTGTGGGAAGGTCTATTATCTAAATAAAACGAATAATTTGGGAATAAGAAAGAATAATCCCCCAAAAAGAACAACTTTTGATTCAAAAGAAAATGAACAAAATCCCCTAAAAAAAGGTGTATTAAAGGACCCTCCATCGATGTGGCACTTTATAAAATAGTTTGTTTTTACAATTAAATAATACCATTTGATGGATAATTGAAAAACATGCACTTTTGAAATAAATGGAACTCAAATTCAAGTTACGGTTCAAAAGTTATAAGTGTTTTGATTTCCCATAAAATGTGTCAAAAATAATTAAAAAAATACTATGATTTGGTTTTTGAGGTTGAATTAGAAAATAACATGGGTGTGTAACCACTTGTTGGAACTAAAATTTCACATTGGACCTAGAGAAGTCAATGGAGGTGAAAAAAGTTTTTGAGTTAGCTCAAGAATCGTGTAATCAAGTTTTACTTCCTTTTTGAAGAAAAATATAGCTTATTATAAAAATAAGGAAATTCCAGATGTGATAGGAAGAGAATTATTGTTGATTTGCTTTGGTAATTAGATAAACTTGATGCTTTCATTATCAATGAGTTGTTTTCCACATAAAATATATATCTATTCCTATAAAGAGTAGTCTCAATCAAACAAAAGAAATTACTGTTTTGAAAGGTACTCTGCTCACCCACGTCTAAAAAAAAGAGAAAAATTGCAATCCTTGTCATCCACACAATAGAAAATGATAAATTATGATGTCAAGCTTTAAACATAGTGATTTTCAATGATTTTTTCCTCAGATCTTCAATGTCCAAGCATAGATTTTAATGCCATATGTTAAAAAATGCAAATGGATAGAAAATTAGAATCAGATCTTCTTTCTTTCTCCAACACAGAAGACATAGCCTTTCACAAATCTAATGTAGTAGTGAAAAAATTCTCCAAGGCCAAATCTCTAAGCTTTATGTAGGCCTTTAAAAAAATTATAATGTAGAACTCTAAAGCTTGGAGAATAGGGAGTGGGTTAATCTTCAGATCTTGTCTCCTCCCAATGCAAGTCTACAAATAAACTTTAATGTAGAAGGGAAAAAAATGGAAATAAAAGGTCAATGTTCCACATAAAGAGCCAACACCTTTGTTCCAATGCCAAGCTTGGATACCAAAAAAATATGCCAAGGAATAATAAGAAGAAATATTATGCTTATCTTCAGAATCAAAATTTTCTTAAATTTGAGACGAGAAAAAATGCCTTACATTGAAAATTTTTGGCTAAATATAGTATATTTGGTATTTTCCAATGTCTTAAAAATAATATTAAATGCTTTTCAAGATCAATAAAACAAATATTTTATTTATACAACTTAAAAAATGAGTGCTAATCAAATAAATTTTTAATGACAAATCTAATAAAGAGCAGATTTCTTAATTAGATCTCAAGAATCAAAAGAAAATTATTAAGGCTAGATCTGAAACAATTGAATAAAAAAATCTAATGCCTACTTTCCATCTTTCACTACCTCAAAATAATGAAAATTTTCAAAATTTTCAAAAAAAACATTGAAAATTTTACAAGAGGCACAAAGATTTTCTCTCTGAATTAAAAGTTAAGGATGGTTGAAACTTCTTCAAGGCTCTGAAGCCATGTTAGGAATGGTAAAAACATTTCATGAGGCCAATATCAAAAGTGTTCACAATAGCTATAGTCAAATGGAAGGCATTAGAAAGCAAAACCAAATGCATATTCAAAATATAAGAATTATGAATGTGAAGCTAATACAAGGCAATTGGTTATATAGGTAAGTCCAAAGACTAATCTAACTATCCTAACCAATGTGAGATAAATCCAAAATAGGAAAAGAAAATAGTGATAAATAGTGATAAATAGTGCACCTAGTAAACATGAGCTAAAGGTAAGTAAACAAACTACTCTAACATGACCAATCATATGCAATATTAATAAAGGTTTAAAAGTTGACTATGTGTTCATTCATGGTGACTATGTCCATAGAGTGTTGTTTGAACAAATTATGCTTTAGCAAAAGAGTGTTTTGGATACTATGATTAATTGAGGATGTCAAAGGGGTCATGTGGAAAGGCTCCATGCATTTGGAAGTGGTCCTTTATTCTTACTTTGCTCAGAGAAGTGTTAAAGAACTAAATGGGTATCCATAAGACCTAAAAGGTGACTTAGGATTATTTGAAAGAGAGTTGTCCTTAAGTGTGACCCATGTAAGATGCCTTCAGGGTGAAGGCATGTGTTATGGCTGACAAGGAAAGATTGTGAACTTGATAATTCAAAAATGCTCTATAAATAGTGAAACCAAATGTGATGTTATCTAGATTTTTGTAGATGTGTGGAAGATTGGTAAGAGGTGTCCATGTGAGAGTTGTGGAGTGAAGGAAAGGTGGAGTGCCCAAGTAGATGAGATGATAAGCAGAGCAAATTGTTAACTATGTATATGAATTTTAAGTCATATTTATGATGTCATAATAGTGTTCTTATAGTTTGAGTATATTTAAAGAGGTCTGAGTGTGCATATGAAGGTAGTTTGAGAGAAGGAGAGAGATTGTGTCATGCCTATGTGAGAGGCTTGTATGAGATAGAGAGGAAGTTTATGTAGGGGTTATAAAATTAGAGATCCATCATCAAGTGTTGAATACATCAGTTCTAATGTGTAGGTGTTCACTTTAAAGGAGGGTCTAAAGTATTTGATCTTCCTTAGGGGAAGCTTCTCCTTATTAAATAGGTGTTTCAATAAATTCCTTTGGTTAGGAAGATTTGATCAAGGTTTTTTGGTCTAAAGGATTCAACCAATCTCTTGCTTGTAATTTATTATAAGACAATTAGTTCATGTGTTGTAGGCTTGGCAGTGGGTTTTATTCCCCATGAGGGTTTCCCCTAGGAACTATGTGTTATGTGTTGGATCTTATGTATTCATTGAATGAATGATATTTCCTGTTAATATTGCTTGATCAAGTTTATTTATACTGAATGTTTAATAATTTGAAAGGATTGAACTTGCAATATCTAGGATCATTAATTCACCCCCCCTCTCAATGATTGTACCTCTAACATTGTAATGAGAAGTTTTGAAATTCATGAAATTTTAAAACAAGGAAGATCCTCAAGAAAACATTAGAGAATTTAAACATGCTTTTTATCTCATATCCCATGATGACTCTCTTCTACTAAGAATGTTTCCTATTTCACTAGCCAAACCATATTTAGACTAGTATAATTTTATTGGAAGAAAAATGACTAATAGTTGGGAGGTGAATAATTATTAAAAACACTTTCTTAACAACATGCAAGTTACAGATAGATCTTACAAGAATATAAAACTATCCACATAATTATGAAACATAAGAACACATCACATATGTGGGAAACCATCAAGGGGAAGAAGAATTTTTGGTATTTATAAATAGACTATAGTCCTATAAAATTAAAACCAATTTATATAAGAACCCACTTTACATGGGGAACCAACCCTAACTAGCTAAACACCAATTCAAATAGGCTTTAACAAACATCAATTTTCAAGGAGAAACCAACCCTATAGATGATTCAACACCAACTCAAAAAATTAATTTATTTTATCACCTTTAGGATACCTTGTTTATCAGCTAATATATTATGATCTCCTTCTTTATATCTTCACACACTTCTATCCCTATCAAATTGGCCTCTAGCCTTGTTCACTCAACTAGCCCTATTCTTGAATTGATTATGTCATATGACCTTGATTCTCATATCCATAACCTATATAAAATATTCATCACATATATCCTATAAACCTATGATGGTATAGAAGACCTCTTTCTACACTAAAATATGTTATTTTGTTCTCTTTCTCTCTACACACACAAATAGACCTAAAATTGCCTTGTATTTATACAAGTCTCTTGTTCATATTCTTCTTGGTCCACCAAACACAATTAAACTCTTAGGTAAGCCATGTAATATATATTAGGACATACAATAAACATGTATAAAATGTTATTTGACTCCATTTAGGTCTAATTTACCACAATTAGGCCTTATCTCATCTTTAGATCTCATGGAGACCTAATCCCATTAAGTCTACTCTAGGACACATTACACTTTGACTTCTTTAGAAAACATTCAAACAATTTAAACCTTATTAAAATATAATATTCCACTTAAATATACATATTATAATCTCATATACTCTTAATAACACATTTCAAGTCTAATCACCAATTGAAGCACACCATCAACACTATTCACAATTAGACATGTGCATACCTAGAAAGCTTGTCTTGAAAAACTAAAGAATAAACACAATTTTGATGAAAAAACATGTAAAAAAATAACATATAAATATTATAAATTATCTTAGGTTAATCACCATGTGATTTATACTTCAAAACTTATGGCAAAATGACTCAAACCCTTCTCTGCAAATAGTTAACTCGGAACTGCCAGCTAGCCTCAAAATATAGTCATGAAAACTTAAACTTATAACACCTAAAGGAACACAATCAAGGAATTAAAATGTATTAATATTATATTAAACATATTTATTATAAAATCCAATAAAAATATCATAATCTCTAATGTCAATTATTGGTCTTGCAGACCAATTTGTTGACCTTTTCTCTCACAAATCTTCCTCTACCAGACAAGCCATTTTGGATTAAATATTTTCACTACTATCATTGAGTATAAAAAATTATTAAAATCATGTATAGGACATAAAATTACCAAATATGAACACAATGTACATTATATTCTTTAGCTCTAAGCATGGAGCCTCAAGCTCATCACTGAAACTCGCTTACCCATAATTATCAATTTGCTTTAAAGCACAATCATGATGAAAATGACCTTCAACAATTGTATGACAAATTAAAAAGACTACCAATTCATTTGGATAATATTATGATATAATTATAAAATTATAATATACAAATATAACATGGTAAAATTGCAATATTCGTCTTGCAAATGAATCTCATAACCTTACACCTTCACTGTCTCATCTGCTCTAGATGGGTCAACATATAAGCAACATGTTCATCATATTTAATGACCGAAAAAACTTATTTTAAAATTATTGAAAATATTATCCATGTAATTGGATTCATCATTGATCTATGATAACATATCTCTAATCACCTTCTCACTTTTATCTAGTTTTTTCATTATTTATAGCATTAGGCCTATTAGCAACTAGTCAACTTAGATGAATAGTTTAACACAAATGAAGGCTAGAACATTCTCAAAAATCATGATTTAAATAAAATAAAAGTCTCAAACTTTGTGCTCTATCAATTTATAAACTTTGACTTGGTCAATTCTCACTACTACATCAAATCTTTGAGAAATAAGGCCTTTCCTGTGGGGTCCACTCACACACCTGACAAACCAATCACACTTGGAAATTATTGGGAGAGTTAAATACAACCTAAAATATCTTAAATATCCATAAAAATCCATTATAATCACTTTATAATAATATATTTCATAGTGGGTCATTTTTAGGGTTTTAAAGAGGGTTAACACTATATTTAGTGTTAATAATTGTTCATAAAGGACTACCCCTCATTTCTAAAACTAATTCTTAGAGATCTTAGCTAGCATCCTTTCCTATATCTACTCATTAGATTATATTCCCATGTAAAGGTTACATGTGCCAATGAACACTTGAAAGTCCTTCTTAGGGTGATAATCTTTCATACTATGCACATGAGACATGTCAAAACACTTTTTCTTGCCTTGACCTACAAACCATGACCTCAAACCTTGTAAACATGCTTAAAAAAACATATCACATTTTTATCAATGCTCACATAATCACAATTACTTTGGAAACTAATCTTGATTTCCTCTCTCTCTCTCTCTCTCTCTCTCTATTCTCTTAAACCTTGACCTATGGACCATACTAGGCCTAAAATATTACCTTCAAGATTATTTACATGCACTCATCAGCTCACTTACATGCTAAATCAATTTATCTCATTCTTAAACACTATTTTATACCTTTCATATGTCTTGAAAACACCTCATGACACCTCAGTAGGTCAGACAAAGTCTAGAACTATTCTAGTTGTAAATTTAGACTTATGGTCTTATCCATGTATAATCATCTTGAAACTCTCTTGAGTGTTCTAATGCCTTAAATTCATGATCAAGCACCCTAATACTACCTATTTTACCTTTGTACATCCATCTCATGAATTCACCATTCTCAAACCTTCTCACTAACACTTTACATGTCATGACTAGGTTTTTCAAGTACTTAAAACTTAACAACTAACCTTGAAACACTCCTTGATGCTTAACCACCTTGATCACATGAATTTAATAATCCTTAGACAATAACATACCTCTTAATGGTCATCATGCACATGATATGACTATGCTTGTTATGACTAGGCTTCTCACGATACCTTGTACTCAAGAACTAGTACTCAAAACATGCTTACCTTGACCTGAATCTAGACATCAACCTTATAAGAATCATTAGGTTGCCTTAAAATTATCTTACAATAGAGATATGTTAGTTTTCTTTCAAGTTATCTGTTATCACATGGCTCATATCTCATATACCACTCACCATGGATCTTCACCAGATGTACCTTGACATCAATGATAAAACTTCAACAAACTCTCCCTTTGTCATTGATGGAAAAACTTTATTCAAACTAATCACTCTCATCTCCCATATTCTATTCAATCTCCCTTCTTGGACTTTCTCTAAATTTGACATTAATGATAAATATCATATATATGATCATCTAGAATCACACATTCTTTTCAACAAAAGTTCAACACATAGAATATAAAGTATTAAAGAAACATGATTCCCATTAATCCATGCATACTTCCTTCAAATAAACTAAGATTACAAGAAAAATTCTCAACATAGATCAAGCTCAGTCAATAACATGGATGACTACCCTTATCTTCCCTAAAAAAAGCATCTACCTTATTTTTAAAAAGTAAATAGTGTCTTTATTAATCATAATGGAGTCACCCATTTTCAATTTCCCATATATCTAACCCATTTGAATTAGAAAATACATTGAATTATAAAGTGCCAAAAATTGGGGGGGGGGGCAGTACCTGGCATAGTTTCAGGGGGGTTGTACTATGGTTGTGATTCTATTCTACAATTCTCTCATTTTTTGCACATTTGATTTCTATAACATCATAAAAAAACACATTAATCTTAATTATAAAATGGATCTTAATATTATTAATTCAATTACACCCTTCAACTATTAGAAATGGAATATTAAGATTACAATGGTTCTTAAAAGTAAAGGGTTGTTTCATTTACCTATTGAAGTTGAGCCCACAGCTGAAGCAAATAAGATAAACTGGTTTAATAGATGTGATGAATCTTTTAGAATATTATGTCTTTTAGTTTCATTTTAACTCTTATTTCACATAGAGTCGGTCAAATCTCCTAAAGAAATATGGGACACACTAGAAAAATTGTTTGCAAAAATTGACACCATGAGGGGTCATGAGCTTGAAATTAAACTAATTAGTCTGAGCCCTAGAAACTTTGACACATTAGAGGACTTATTCACCAAGATTAATTCACTTAGATTGTAGTTAAAAGAGTGTAGAAATAAGAAGAAAGATGATCAGTTAGTTCTTTTTGTGCTTGCAAAACTAATACTTCATTACTTTGTATTTGTCTCTACCTTTTATGCTACCAAGAGAGCCATATGAGTCAATTGGACAATATCATCCTTAGATGGATTCATTATATATTTAACTAAGGAATAGGATAAATTAATTTATATGGGAACCCTCAAGTCTTCCAATACTTTAGCCTTCATTATTGGGAATGGGAAACAAAAAGCCTCTAGCAACAAGGATAGGAAACATAAGAGTAAGGATCCTAAGAAGAAGAAAGAACATAAAATCACTACAAAAACTAGCACTGAAACCTCCTCTTCCAAAATAAAACCTAATAAAAATAAGGTTAAGTGATCCTAGTGAAAGAATAATGGGCATGATGAGCATAAGTGTATGAATAAATAGATAAACCACCTTACACATCTCCTAGAGAAAAATAATATTGGGGTCACTGAGTCTATCAAACAGTCATCATTAGCCAAAAAATATTCTAAGGATGAGGACAATGGGAAGGAAAAACCTAAGGGAAAAGATTTAGTTGTAGTCCCTTTTGTATCTGCTTCATCTTGGGTTATCAACTCTGGTGCTTCACATCATATGGGTTCATCAAAGGTTGAGTTTCTTGACTTAGAGCACTATAGTATGTCCTCTATCACTTTGGGTGATGACACTTTAGTAGAAGTTATAGGAAGAGGGAATGTTGAAGTTGAAAGTGGAATGTTCATAAATGTTCTAAGTGTACCTTTACTATCAAATAATCTTCTTTTAGAGTATGAGATTACCCATAGAGGGTAGGGTATAAGAGTTGAGTTCACACCAAATTTTGTTGAGATTAGGGAGATACACAATGACAATAAAATTACATTAGGGAGGGATAATCATCATTCTAAGATATACACATTCTCCCATTTTTTTTCCAAATGTTTCTAATACTACCTTGCTTACTCATTCAGATAGAATTAATAGTCTATGGCATGAGTGGTTTGGCCACCTTAGCTAATGTTACCTTGAATAGCTTAGAAAAAATGACATGGTCATAGGCTCTCCTCAAGTCTAGTTCTCTAAGGGACTTTGTGAGGGTTTCTATCTTGGAAAACACCCTGAAGAAAAATTTGAGAAAGGCAAAGCTTGGAGTGCTTTTTAAGCATTGGAGTTAGTTTATAATGATGTATCTAGACCTTATCCTAGTCTATGTTTTACAAGGGATAAGTACGTTCTCACTTTCATTGATGATTTCTCAAGATATACATGGGTTTAATTTCTTAAGCAAAAGTCTAAAGTGTTTGAATATTTTTAAGACTTCAAGGAACTTGTTGAAATTTTTTTTGAGAAATCTATCAATATTCTTCAAACTGACAATGGAGGTGAATTTCAGCAATAGATTTGAGTAGTTTTTAACCACATAGGGGATTAATTTGTAGTGGAAATTTTCATAGAGTCCTTCATAGAATGGATTTATAAAATGAAAAAATGGATCATTAAAAGAGATGGCTAGCTATATGATTCACTCTAGGTTCTTGTCACCTTCGTATTGGGTTGACGCCATTAATTATAATTTCTATATTCAAAGTTTGGTTCATCATAAAGTTTTGAAAGGTGTAACTCCCTTTGAAGCTTGGCATGGAAGGAAACCTGATGTTGAACACTTAAGGGTTTTTAGATCTCCAATTATGGCATGTATACTAAAGAAAAAATGCAAAGCTATGGAACCCTAGTCCAAGCCATTCATATTTTTAGGTTATCCAGATGGTGTCAAGGGATATCACCTTCTACATCTTACCAAAAATGAGTTTTTCATAGAGAGAACTGTTCATTTTTAGGAGAGTCCCAAAGAATCAACACTTGACATGTATTATCTTTCATTAGATGTACTTAGATTTGATGTATTCTTCTAAATCAAATCATCTAGAGTAGGTTCCTAGGCTAGGGTCTTATTCTTTTTTAACTTTTGGCAGTGACGACAGTGATGAAGAGTATTATACATCCACCCATATTCATAATTTAGATGATCAGGAGTCAACACTTGACTCATCCACATCTAGGGCCCTTTGGGATAGGTAGACACTTCAGAGTGTAAGCACTCAGGTAGGGGATCCAATAGATGATAGACATACTCAGGATTATTATCAATGTGGTCCATGTGCTACCTTTACTTTAGCTTTAGATCTATAGACATTTCAAGAAACTTCAAGAATACCTAAGTGGAGTAGTGCTATGTAGGAAAATTATTATTCCTTGATCAAAAATCACACTTGGGATTTGACTTCACTTCCTAAGTGAAAGAAGATGATTCAATGTAGGTGGATATATCAGACCAAGTTTACATTAGATGGGTCAATTGATAATTAGAAGGCATGATTAGTCTCTAAGGGTTTTTCATAGGTAGTAGGTATTGACTGCTCAAATACCTTTACACCTATTACAAAGATGACTTCAATCCAACTCACACTAGCTATAACCAAAGTATGTGGTTGGGATGTGCACCAAATAGATGTGAAGAGTGCCTTTTTTCATGGAGACCTTGAGGAGGAGATATACTTAGAGAAACCACCTAGGTTTTTTTATGATTCATACTTAGTTTGTAGACTTAAGAAATCTTTCTATGGGCTTAAATATGATCCTTAAGCTTGGTATTACAAGATCGATTACTTCCTCCTTCAAGTTTCACTAGGTGTCATTCTAACCCCAATGTATACTTCTTGTGGATGGAGTATTATTTACTGATACTAGTATTTTATGTTGATGATCTTTTGATCACTAAGTTTTCCTCATCATCTATTACAACAGTGAAGATAGCTCTACATGATGGCTTTGACATTACTGACCTGGGTCTTCTACATTATTTCCTTGACATTGAGATTTCATAATCTAATTAAAGGATTTTACTTGCATAACCCATGTATGCTCTAAATATTTTGTCTCGGTTTCACATGGTTGATTGTAAGCCATCTTCCACTCCCTTTCTATCAAGATTCAAGCTTGAGGCTAATTTTTCTACACCTTTGGTTGATTCCAATCAGTATCGATAGCTTGTTGGTATCCTCATATATCTAACTCATACCAAGCCTAAAATTTTATATGTAGTGGAAATTGTCTCTAGATTCATGTAAGAACCCCATGAGTTACATTGGAAAGTAGGTAAGAGAATATTTCACTACATTCAAAGATCGTATAGATTCAAGATTCAATACAGATTTGGGATAGATGCTGACTTGGTTGGTTTTACAAATTCATCTTGGGTTGGTGATACTTAGAATCATAATTCCACTTTAGGTTATAGTTTTTATTTTGGTTCTAGTCTTATCAATTGGTCTATCAAGAAGTAAAATGCTATTGCTATATCTTACATAAAGGTAGTGTTGACGTCAAATATTGCACCCTTGGTAGGAGGCTGAGCTCCTACCTTCTCCTCGCAACTATGGAAACTCCCCTCTCACCTGTGGGACTGGCGAAGCTAGAGGGGGAGAGTCTCTAGGTAAGGGCTAGCTCCCTCTGATGCATCATGTTCATTCTAGCAAGTGCTAACACATATATATATACAGATATATACTGGGGGAATGAAAAGGGAGAAAGATTGTAGGAAAACAAACTACTCTAAGGAGTTGATGCACCAAAATGAAATGACCTTCTCAAATCCACTCTTAAAATCAGACAAATACATACATATGCCTCACACTTGGTAGAAGAACCAGACTACAAAAACTTGACAGGGAGGCTTTAATGAAAATATAGAGAATTGAGGTTCACTAAAGGTGCTATGAGAGGCACTCTGCAAGGTAATTCCTTCTATTTTTGCACACCAAATATAACTCTCCTTACTAGCTACAGAAAAGGGCACTTTGTAGATAACATATACGTTGGTGTTGAACCTGTGAAAGCATCAAGAAACAATGGTTGAACATAAATTAACACTCATAGCATACATAGAAATGTCTATCTAAGATAGAGGTAAAAAATGTGTTTATTGATTTAGGTGAAATTTTGCTAGGGCTACGCCTTACAAATGTGGAAGATGATCTTAAAAATGACAAGTCTTCAATATATAGGAGAAGAAAAGGAGGCCTTTTGGCACCCCTTTTTTACAAGTGGCTCATTCACATCCCATCATTTAGAAGAGTAGGTTGGTCAAAACATTAATGAGATATGCCCTTTGTTTACTTGTAAGGCCACTTCTTCAGGGTGATTACATGATTTGTCTACTCATTAATGTGAAATGGAGAAAATTGGTTGCACTACTAGCTATTTGCATCTTCTAATGGTCAATTCATTGGCACTATTTTACTTGCTGGAATCACTTATTGAATCAACATTTTGCTTCACCACTTAGACCATCTCACTTTCTCATTCCATGCTTGTCACTTTGTCTTTTCTCAATTTTGTCTCTTTTAGCTGCTTCGGCCCTCAGGCGTGAACTTCTTACAGGTCGCTACATTCTGGGCTCTCATGGTTAGCACTCTCTCACTTTGAAAGCAAATAGGTATTTCATTGCACTAATTTTGATGTTCACATGGACATCATTGGTTTGAAAACCAATGGCTAATTTGCTTTGTTAATTTTGATGGCCTCCGGGATGTCCTTGTCTCGGTCAAAACATCATTAGGTCCTTCGCTAACTTTCTACAGCTTTGCTTTCATCTTAGCACCTTCCTAAAGGGAAGGTGACCCTCTGGCCCTCAAAAGTGTCCTTTGTATTTGGTCGAGAGCTCCCTATAAGGGCACCTACCCTTCAAGGCCTTCAGCGGGTCGTTCTTTCCCTTTGGACGTCTCCTGGGTTCTCATAGACTTTGTCTGTGGATAATTTCCCCATGTCTACCTTTGCCTTGTGTATTTTCCAAAGGCTTTTATTTGCGAACATTTTCTTGCAGACAAAAAGTCTAAAAAAAATCTCCTCGGGTCTGTCTTTGCCTTGAGTTACGCTCGAATTCCTTCAAACTTTTTGTTCGAAGGAATTCCTTTGGACAAAAAGTCTAAAGGAATTCAGGACTTATACAAATTTGAACTTTAGACAAATTTTAAACTTACCTAGTCTTTTCCCTTTGAAGTGCCTACCCTTCGCAAGGACATTTGAACCTTTAGACTGCCCTTTAGCTAACTGGGCATACCCTTGAACCAAGCTGTTGAACCAAAATGGTTCAATGGTTCAATGGTTCAACCATTGCATGCTGTTGAACTGGCTAATGAGCTGATTGATTGAACTAGGCTGATGAACCAAGTGTTGAACCAATGGCCTTGAACCAAAACTTGAACCATAGATTGAACCACTCACATTGCACCAAGCTCATTAAACCAAGCCATTGAACTGAAATTGGTTTAATGGTTTAACCATGTTGAATCGAGATGTTTGAACTTGAAGATGGATGAACCAAGTGCCGATTGAACCAAGGGGCTGAACCAAAGTGTCAAACCAAGCCATGAACTTGTGCAACCTGAAAATGACTGGCATTGAATAGGAAGGGAAGAAGGGGACCAAAATTTTTGCTTGTGGGCAAAATTTGGTCAACAAATTGGTGACTCCTAGGGGACGCATACCTATTATGCTTAGAGACTAGTTGTCTTGCAGTCCATTGGGCATGGAGTCAGATGGTAACTTGAAAACTAGTAATAGCTTTGATAAATCTAGAACTAGTCACATAGATTTAACTCTAAGGAAATGAAAACATACACAAGACTAAGATAACTACTACTTGTGTAACATCACTTAGGGAAAATATATACAAATGAAAGGAGACTCAGTGGCAATGCTTTAAATGTATCCCATTAAATGGGATACATAGTTCCTTACCATCCAACTTGGAGAGTTAGAATGCATTATGCTACTTGCACTGAGTGATTATGTATGGGCCACTCCATAAGGCATCAAATTTTGCATGATTTCCAAGCTTAGCTCATTCTTCATCCCACTTTAAGAAAATGTCTCCTTCAAAGAAATCTTTTGATGAAGATTTCTTGTCGAAGTGTCTCTTCACTTATTGTTGGTGACTGGTCATAGAGGCTATAGCCTGGTCCCTTATCTCTTGGAGCTCCATCAGCTCGCATAGCCTGACCTCCATGCTGGTTCCTTCTTCTAACTACAACTAGCAAGAAAATTCCAATGCTGGCAATTCAAGTGAGATGGGAAGTCTAGATTCCCTTCCATTTATGAGCATATATGGAGAATTTTTGATTGCTCTCTTCAGAGTGATTTGATCAGCCCACAGAGTTGTCTTTAGCTTGGCATACCAAGTCCTCTAATTTTCTTCCATGGTCCTCTTTATGATCCTAATCAAATTTTTGTTGGTGGACTCAGCCAACCCATTCCCTTGTGAGTAATAATTGGATGAAGTGTTGAGATATATACCATATCTCAGCATCCACTCACTCGTTTTAGTTCCTAGAAAAGCCAAGGCATTATCTGAGATTATGGTGGCTAGGACCCCAAACCTTATTACTAGGTCCTCATAAAACTCCAGGACCACACTTTCATTTACCTCTTTCAGAGAAACAACTTCCACCCACCTTATGAAATAGTTCGTGGTAGTCAAGACCCACTTGTGTCCAGCATTAGAGGGAGGATTGATCATCCCTATGAAATCCAGGCCCCACAACATGAATGGTTGCTCCACCTGAATAGGCTGTAGAGGTATGGTAGCCAACCATTGTTTTCCATCAAAAAGAGCACACTTCTAGAACTTTCTTACCTAGGCATGGGTGTCCTTAAAAATAGTAGGCCAAAAATAGCCAGCTCTCATTATCCTTGCTATAGTAGCTCTAGGAGCAAAATGACTGCCTACTAGCCCATCATGGAACTCAAATAGTATCTTATCAGCCTGGTTTAGGTCAATGCATCTTAGAAGGACCTTGGAGAGATCCTTCCTAAACAATACTTCATCAACTAGGACATACGGGAGAGACTAGAGCTTGAAGTACCTTCTTCCAATCTTATCAAGACCCTATGGGCACTCACCAGTGAGAAGAAAATACCTTAGGTCCTATGTCTAATCCTTTATTATAGTTGGTTCCTCTATAGTGGCTGCATCATGAATTAGTAAGCTATCTTCTCATTTCTACTTGAAGTCTATAGTAAGATGTTCACACATTCCTCTTCCCCTCACCAACTTGTTGATCTTTATGTCTACGTCATACTCCATCACTTTGGTGATCCACCCTACTCTCTTCTAATTTAGGTCATGATTGGTCAAGAAATCCTTGATGCTAAGATGTGGGACCATGAGGTGAATCCTGTTGTTAGACAACATATGCCTAAATTTCTTTAGGCTTTACACTACTATTAGGACTTACTTTTCTACATACATGTATCTGACTTCAAAATCCTCTAACCCTTCACTAAAAAAATCAAGTGGTTGCTCGAGGTCATCACCATTTGCTTGGGTAAGCATTGCAGAGATCACCTCTTCATTGTTGAAAGTGTAGAGGTTAAAGTCTTTGTTGAAGTTGGGGCTGATCAAAGTAGGAGCTCAAGTTATGGCCTATTTGATGGCTTCAAAGTTGTCCTTTCTTTTTTTTTTCCACTTGAACTCCTTACCCTTCCTCAACATAGAGTTTAGGGGCTTGACTATCTCTATGAAATTCGAAATGAATCTTCAAATGAAATTTATCCTGCCAAAGAAGCTCTGTAGGCCTTTCTTGTGCTTTGGTAGGGACATCTCTAGGATAGAATGAACTCTCTTAGGGTCAATGGATAAGCCCTCCTTGGACACGATGTGGCCAAGGAGTTTACCCTCATGAACAATAAACACACATTTCTTTGGATTAAGAGAGATGCTATATTCCCTACACTTTCAAAAATTTGCTTGAGGTGTTCTATGTATTGGCTCACTTCCTTGGAGAATACGATCACATCATCAAGGTATACCAGCACCTTGTTGTTTATCAAGCCTCTAAAAGCCATGTCCATGGCTCATTGAAAGGTAGTACTAGCATTAGATAGCCCAAATGCCATCTTCTTGTAGGCAAACATTACCCATTTAGTGGTGAAGGTTATTTTGTGCTAGTCACAATCTTGCACTAGTATCTGATTATACCCTGAATAACCATCAAGGAGGGAGAAATGCTCATTGCCTGTTACCTTCTGAAGGATCCACCCCATGTTTGGGAGGGGATAATGGTCTTTTAAAGAGACTTTATTAAGGTCTCTAAAATTGACACATAGCCTGATCTCCCCATTCTTCTTTCTAATAGGAACAAGGTTGGCCAGCCAGGAGGAATGTTTGATTGGAAATATAATTCTAGACTCAATCAATTTGGCTAGTTCCCTTTACATGAGGGGCTCAATCATTAGGTTGATGGGTCTCTACTTCTACGTGATTGGCCTAGTGCCTTCTTCTAATTTGATGGTGTGCTAGGTGAGTCTTGGGTTGAAGCCTTTCAAATCACTATAATCCCATGCAAAAATGTCAGAAAACTCCTAACACAACAAAATGAAAGCCTACCTTTCTTGAATCATGTAGACTTTTCCAAGTGCAAGCAACTTGTCTTTGAAGATCTCAACCCTTTCATAATTCTCCTCTTTAGTTGTGATGCATGCTTTGTCATTTCTCAATTGGTCATCTCCATTGAAGATGCTCTCAAGCGTGACCAAACCTTTAGGGATCTTATTGTTTTTCAATTAAATAATCTAGTTGCCATATTGCTGCTGTAACTTTGCTTGGTTCTATGTTGCGAACTCAGCTTCCTCCTTCAAGAATAAAGTTATTTGTTGATCATTTTTGAAAACCTACCAATTTTCAATGTTTTTAGGGACAAAGGGTCAAACTACCACCTTCAAGTGGCGTGAACCACAATTTTGACTTATTTCCCTTGAAACATCAAATTGAGCACCAATTGCTGCTAGCCTATCTGCTTGTTTGTTCTACTCTCTGGGAATGGAAGTGATATTGAAAGTGAGGAAATATTTCACCAAGTCCTAAAACCTATGTTTGTAGCATTTTAGCAAGGAATTCTTGGTCAGATTCTGCCCTTTCACCTGATTTACAATCATCTCACTATCTCCCAAAACTTGGAACTCCTTGATCCCTCTTTTTCTTGCCCATTCTAGACCATGGATAAGGGACTTATATTTTACAACATTGCTTATGAAAGAGAAATGGAAATGGAAAGCTAAAAAATACCTATCTTTTGAAGGGGAGACTAACATCACCCCACTACCAGCTCCCAGCCTACTTTTGGAACCATCAAAGTATCGTTGCCATAGACCTAGGTCCTCTTGGTCTGTCTTCATTATATTTAGTATAAAGGTGCCCTCTTCGTGCATGTAGTAGACTCCAAGGTCTTCTTCCTCTATAAACTTATAAGGATCATGTTTAAAGTTATCATTTCCCCACTCATCCAAGAGTAGGTCTGTAACTTTTTCAAAAGTAGAGGACGGAGATTGGTCTATCTGGGACTCTTCTAAGTTGATAATGGTGTAACTAATGTTTGCTACCTTGGGTGAATATGGTTCTAGATGGTCTTTGTAGAGTGGCTCAAATTTGATTTCTACCTTGGTCCCATACTTGGTTCTAAAAACTAGATATGACCAATTCGTTGCTAGATAGCCACCTATCTTTGATGTGAAGTCCCTCGACAAGCAAATTGTGAAATAAGAAGGAACATCTACTACCACTATATCATGGGGGATTGAGAAGGTTGGGAAAACATGCAATGTCAAGCCTAAACCCTTCAAAATTCCAACTATTTTTGTAGGTGTCCCATCTAGCTATAGGACTCCTTTGTTCATTTCTTCATATTTTAGTCCCTTCTTGTCAGCTATGCACTTGGGCATCACTGAGGTACTAGCCCCACTGTCAATGATGTAGTTATGTACCAAGAAATCCCTTATGACCAAGGATACATAGAAAGGGGGAATTTTCTCTCCCTTCTTTACCTGACCTAAAGTGGAAGGCTATCCATTTGTCATCAAGACATTATCAATGCTCGTTGGGACAGCTTGTCGATCTATCTCATGCAATTCATTCTTCAATACATCCTTTTATCTTGGAAGAGATAATGAATCCTATAAAGAGATGTTCATATGCAACTTCTTCATTTGGTCCACTATATTGACCTGGGGACTGCCTCCCTTCAAGCTTTCTTTGGGGCTGATTCCAACTTGAGATATAGGCTGAGGGGCTGAAGGTACAAATGGATATCTAAAGTTTTGGGCCTTTGAATTAGAGTGTAATGGAGAAGGTGTTGCTACCACTTGAGTGGTAGCTTGGGCTTCTCCCATTACTCTTCTCTTGAATCATGTGTTGGCTACAACACAATCATCTTGATTGTCTGTAGCACCCACATAATTCACTAAATAAAATTCCCCTTCCAGATGATTCATGAGGGTAGAATTAGGCTGGGCCTGATTGCTACTCATGCTGGGTTGAATTGGAGCCTCAAAAATTTGGGAATGAGTGGCTACCTGATTGTCTACATTCTAGAAATAACTCATCATCTCATTTGTTTAAACAACTTATTCTTGACCATATCCCATGGTCGAACAACTTGGTTGCTCTTGTACTAGGTTGTTCTGAATTGGCACCATGACTTTAGATGATAAAGGGGGGCCTGAGTTGTAGTTTTGAAATGGCCTAGTTTAAGTAAGCTGACCCTGTCCCTAATTAAAGTTTTGAAAAGGGGGTCTAGGGGCTTGACCATAATGTTGGTATCCCTAATTTGGTATGTTGTTTTGAGCCTATTACCTTTTAAGAGCTACAATTTTGTTTGACATGCTCTGCAACAGACTCTTAACTTTGTGAAGCTCATTAGATGGAATAGCAGCTAGTTTCTCAATGCTAGGTAGAGGAGCTAATGTGGGAGCAATGGTCTGAATTAGAGGTAGCATTTTTGGGAAAAGTGGCATGTGAGGTTTAGGGGCTATTTTCCTAGGCTATACTAAGCAATTCTCAGCTGTTATGGCTATGTCATAAGTAGCTGGTAGTATATGCCCTCCCATGGATTGTATCATCATAGTATTATCACTATTTAATGCTCTTAAATAGTATAGGAAAGCATAGTTGGGAGTTGGTCTTACTAGGATGGGAATTCTATCCCACGTCTTTTGAAACTGTGTGTTGAAATCCTACATATACTCCTGTGGAGCTCTCTTTATGGTCATCAGCTACTCAGCGAGTGAGAGGCCATCGCCCTTCTCCCTAAAATGATCTATCAACTGAGTACCTAGTTTATTCCAAGAATGTATTGAATTTACAAGCAAGTTTTTGTACCAGTCAAGAGCCTTGCCTTTGAGAGACAATGCTAGCAATCTGATGGCAATATTTTCCTTTGTGACATTATGAATATTGCAGAGGTTAGAAATATTCCTAATGTGCTTGAAGACTGTAATGGGCCCCTCTCCATTGAAAGAAGGAACATTTTTTAAGGCTATTCTTGGGATTGGATCATAACATGGGAGATTCAAGGGGCTCTGACCACGAAAAGCTACAAAAGGCAATGCCATAACTGGGATGGGCTGTAACTAAGGCTCTGCTACATATCTGTCCCTTACAACAAGTCTTGGAGGATGGCTTGTTGAATAAGGATGGGTCTTCTCAAATCTTAGTCTTTTGGCTAAGTTTAAATGCAACTCAATGAATTCGAAGGGAACCCCTTTAGAAGTAGACCTTGTGGTGACTTTAGGCATAGAAAGTTAAGAAACTGGTCTTGATTGGAAAATTGAAGCTCTTACCGGTGGAGTCACTAGATGCTGGAAATCTTTGATTTGCTGTAATAAGACCAAAATCAATCCTAAAGCCTTATTGAGTTGTCAAATTGTGTCCCACCAGGCATGCCAAAACTATTGATGCTAGAAGATTGTACCCTTGGCAAGAGGCTGAGCTCCTGCCTTCTCCTCGAAACTATGGAAACTCCCCTCTTGCTTGTGGGACTAGTGAAGTTGGAGGGGGAGAGTCTTTAGGTAAGGGCTAGCTCCCTCTGATGCATCATGTTTGTTCCAGCAAGTGCTAACACATATATATATAGATATATACTAGGGGGATGAAAAGGGAGAAAGATTGTAGGAAAACAAACTACTCTAAGGATATGATACACCAAAATGAAATGACCTTCTCACATCCACTCTTAAAATCAGACAAATACATACATATGCTTCAGACTTGGTAGAAGAACTAGACTGCAAAAACTTGATAGGGAGGCTTTAATGAAAATATAGAGAATAGAGGTTCACCAAAGGTTCTATGAGAGGCACTCTGCAAGGTAATTCCTTTTGTTTCTACACTCCAAATAGAACTCTCCTTACCAGTTGCAGAAAAGGGCACTTTGTAGACAATAGATACATTAGTGTTAAACCTATGAAAGCATCAAGAAATAATGGCTAAACATAAATTAAAACTTAGAACATATAGAAAAATGTCTATCCAAGATAAAGGTAAAAAATGTGTTTATTGATTTAGGTGAAATTTTGCTAGGGCTACGCCTTACAAATGTGGAAGATGATCTTAAAAATAACAAGTCTTCAATATATAAGAGAAGAAAAGGAGGCCTTTTAGTGTCCCTTTTTTACAAGTGGCTCATTCACATCCCCTCATTGGGAAGAGCAAGCTGGTCAAAACATTAATGAGCTACGCCCTTTGTCTACTTGTAAGGTCATTCTTTAAGGTGATTACATGGTTTGTCTACTCATTAATGTGAAATGGAGAAAATTGGTTGCATTGCTAGCTGTTTATGTTCTCTAATGGTTAATTCACTGGCACTATTTCACCTGCTAGAGTCACTTCTTGAATCGGTGCTTCACTTCACCACTTGGACCATCTCACTTTCTCATTCCATGCTTGTCACTTTGTCTTTTCTCAATTTTGTCTCTTCTGGCTCCTTCGGCCCTCAGGGGTGAACTTCTGGCAGGTCACTACATTCTAGGCTCTCTTGGTTAGTGCTCTCTCACTTTAAAAGCAAATGACTATTTTGTTGCATTAATTTTTACATTCATATAGCTATCATTGGTTTGAAAACTAGTGGCTAATTTGATTTGTTAATTTTGGTAGCCTCTGGGATGTCCTCGTCACAGTCAAAATGACATCAGGTCCTTTATTGGCTTTCTACGGCTTTGCTTTCATCTTAGCACCTTCCCAAAGGGAAGGTGACCCTTTGGCCCTTGAAAGTGTCATTTGTATTTGGCTGAGAGCTCCCCATAAGGGCACCTATCCTTCAAGGCCTTCGGTGCGTCATTCTTTGCCTTTGGATGTCTCTCGGGTTCCCACGGACTTTGTTCGCAGACAATTTGCCCAAGTCTGCCTTTGCCTTGTGTATTTTCCATGGGCTTTTGTCTGTGCATATTTTCTCATAGACAAAAAGTCCATGGAAATTCTCCCCAGGTCTATCTTTGCCTTGAGCAGCACATGAATTCCTTCAGACTTTTTCTCTGAAGGAATTCCTTTAGACAAAAAGTCAGAAGGAATTTGGGACTTATACAAATTTAAACTTTAGACAAATTTTAAACTTAACCGGTCCTTTTCCTTTGAAGTGCCTTCCCTTCACAAGGGAATTTGAACCTTTAGACTACCCTTCAGCCAACTGGGCATACCCTTGAACCAAGTCATTGAACCAAAATGGTTCAATAGTTTAATGGTTTAACCATTACACACTGATGAACTGGCTAATGAGCTGACTGATTGAACTATGTCGATGAACCAAGTGTTGAACTAATGACCTTGAACCAAAACTTGAACCATCGATTGAACCACATATTAAACCACTCACTTTGCACCAAGCTCGTTGAACCAAGCCATTGAACTGAAATTAGTTCAATGGTTCAAACAGTTCAACCATGTTGTATCAAGATGTTTGAACTTAAAGATGGATGAACCAAGTGCCAATTGAACCAAGGGGCTAAACTAAAGTGTCAAACCAAGCCATGAACTTGTGTAACCTAAAAATGACTGGCATTAAATAGCAAGGGAAGAAGGTAACAAAATTTTTTGCTTGTGGGCAAAATTTGGTCAACAGGTAGAGTATAGGGGAAACATTAATGACACTACTGAGGCTATTTGGCTTTAGGAGATTTTATCTGAGTTTGGCAATCTTATCAGATAACCTACCATCATATATTGTGAAAACTAGAGTACTATAAAGATATGTAAGAAT
Organism: Torreya grandis; assembly: GCA_037957365.1. Lineage (NCBI taxonomy): Eukaryota > Viridiplantae > Streptophyta > Pinopsida > Cupressales > Taxaceae > Torreya > Torreya grandis. The sequence continues at coordinate 689,620 of JARHVA010003105.1, read as the reverse complement.
CTAGTTCAACACCAATAGACTAAACACAGTGAGATTCACATGCATTTTATTTGAGAGCTTATTCATGGTTAGGTTATTGACTTTGGTTTTTGTCAGTCTTTAGAGAAAGTTATAGATATATTTACCAAACACTTCATTGAGAGCAAGTTCATTCACCTATGATCTCTTCTTGGGATATGATCGACATCAACAGTAAGATCATGTTTAGGGGGCCTTCTATCCTTTTCTATTCTTTTATGTCTCTCTTTTTGGTGAGAGTTTTTTCCCATTGGATTTTCTCCCTTTTCTCCACTTTGTGAGAGATTTATTTGTACTTGGGTACCTGATTAGGCCTAGTTGATGGGACCCAATTCATCTACCCACCTAAACTACACTTAATTTGGGTATTAATGTATATTTTTCACCGTACTTAGGTTTTTAATAAACTTTTATTATTCACTATTCTTAGTTGGATATTTCTTTATTTATGATGATTTATAAGGTCATATATTTGCACACCCACATGTGGAAATTGTGGTCAAATAGATTGGTGAGGATGCCTTATCATTTACCAGCAAATATTGACTTATCTCTAACACATGTGATTACTATTAATTTGTAAAATGAACTTTGTTCACATTTCCAAATGGTTATGGATTTGTGCCTCATCTCAGCCTATTTAATAGCCTATTCTCTTTTATATTTTGAGGTGTGTGAGAGATATTATTCTTGTATAAATGAATGTAAATCTGGTTTTTGTATCTTCATAATGTTATTTTACTTTGGGAAGAATTTGCATTACTCTTTTGTAGACTAACTCTATGTTTCTATTCTTATCTTATATCATTTGCATTCATAGTTTTGTATCTATTTATTTGTACAAGTTTTCTTGGTTTTTCATCTTTTAAGATTTTAATACCCACACTTAGTCATTTTTACATGATGTTAAAGATTATGAATAGATGGAGATACAATGGTTCACAAGTGATAGTACTATGAATATATATGGTGTACATTAAGTAAAATGGGTCAAAGTGTTCATTGGCTAACACAGTTAAAGATCAAGTTCCTTAGAAAAGGATAAACAAAATGTGTTCATTCCAAGATATCATGAAGTAACAAGATGAGGATAAGTGTTCAAGGTTTAACATTGAGGAAAGGTAAAGGATATGCATCTAATAGTGAGTGGGTGTTTTTATATATTTATTAAATGGTATGTATTACATAATAAATACCTAGCTAATCCATAGAGATCGACAGTACACGTTGAGTCAAAGTTTCTAGATGACATAAGATGAGGTCAACTAGTAGAAGTTTAATGTTAGGGAATTGATTCAATATGTGTTAAAGATAAAAAAATATAAATTATGTGTGATTTATATAAGCTATGAGGAAATGAAATTAAGACATGGTGTTCAAGGTTTAACTATGATTGTTTGAATTCAAATATTTGAATTTAATAAAGGAAAAACTAGTGCTCAATTTATATGGCATAACTTTTGATCTATACAAAATTTAACCATGATATAAAAAGAAAATTTTAAGAGGACTACATGGCACATATAATTAAACTAATTTTAATATCTATAAGTATATATAATAAAATTTATGAAGGTCCAAATTTGAATATGTGTTTGACTACGTTCTAAAAGTAACCCAAAAAGGGTAATTGAGCTCATTCTCATATTACTTTGATGTTTTAAGATGAAATATTGATCAGAGCATGTTTTAGATTCCATGAATATCATTTTTTTTCATGTTATAGTTATGGAGTGAAGGAGAGGTATGAAAAAATTTTAGAAGTCAATTGTGTGTTTGTTCATGGTGACTGTGTGTAGAAAATGTTGTTTGAGCAAATTATGTTTTAGTAGAAGAATGTTTTGGAGACTGTGATCATTTGAGGATGTTAAAGGGGTCATGTGGAATGGTTCCATGTTTTAGGATGTTGTCATTTGTTCTTAGTTTGATTGAATAAGTTTCGAAGAGCTGAATGGGTCTCTATATGACCTAAAAGCTGACTTCAGATTATTTGAAAGAGAGTTGTGCTTAAGTGTGACTTATGTAATATACCTTAAAGGTGAAGGCATGTGTTGTGGATGAAAAGGAAAAATTATGAACTTGATAATTCAATAATCCTCTATAAATAATGAAATGAAATGTGATGATTTCCATATTTTTGTAGATGTGTGGAAGACTGGTAGGAGGTGTGCATGTGAGAGTTGTGAAGTGAAGAAGAGGTAGAGTGCCCATGTAGATGAGTTGATAAGTAGAGTAAAATTTGGAATATATGTATGACTTGTATGTCATATCTCTAATTTTATATTAGTGTTCTTGTAGTTTGAGTATATGCAAAGAGGTCTAAGTGTGCATATGAATACATTTTAAGTGAATAAGGATAGAGATTGTGGCATGCCTATGTGAGAAGCCTGTATGAGATAGAGAGGAAGTTTGTAAAGGGGTTAGAAAATTAGAGATCCATCATTAGGTGTTGAAGACATAAATTCAAAGGTAGAGGTGTTCACTTGAAAGGAGGTTCTAAATGACATAATCTTCTTTAAGGGTATTTTTTCCTTGTGAAATAGGTGTTTCACTAAAGGCCTTTGGTTAGGAGTATTTGATCAAGGTTTATTGGTCTAAAGGATTTGACCAATATCTTGTTTGTAATTTATTACAGGACAGTTAGTCCATGTGTTTAAAGCTTGAGAGTGGGTTTTATTCCCCATGAGGGTTTCCCATATGAACTATGTGTTATGTGTTTGATCTTATGTATGTATTGAATGAATGAGCTCTCTTATTAATGTTGCTTGATCAAGATGATATATTTTGAGTGTTTAATAGTTTGAAAGGATTGAAATTGGAATATCTAGGCTCACTAATTCACCCCCACTATCAGTGCTTTTACCTCTAACATTTCAATGTGAAATTTTAAAATATATTAAACTTTAAAACAAGGAATATCCTCAACAACACATTATAAAATTTAAACATGCTTGTTATCTCATAGCCCACGATGATCTAGGCTCACTGATTCACCCCCTCTCACTGATTGTACCTCTAATAATTTAGATCAGATCAGGTCCTTTGATAAAAGCTTGACATCTTGAAGGTGATCTAAGGTGCAATATGGGTAGTCATCAAGTAGGTTTCTCTAATAAGCAAGCATTGATGTTTGATGGATCTAATTATGCTTTTTGGAGTGCAAGGATGAGGACCTACATCATGACCCTAAGGTTTGATGTATGAAAATCCTTTTTGGATGGTTATGTTACTATTACTACCCTCCATCTTATGTTAGAGATAAGAAGTTGTTTGATAAAATTTTTAAGGCAATTAGTACTATCACTTGTGGTCTTTTAGACACCGAATACACCAAGGTAATCCATTATAAATATGCTAAAGAGATATGGGACAAAATGGAGATCATTTATGAAGGAGAAGGCTAGTTATGAGATATGTATGGATCCAAGTGAACATCCTACCACTACTAAGCATGTATCATAGAAATAACATCAATTTTTAGTGCCTATTGATGAGGCTTAAAATTATAAGGTCGACTCTTCAAATGAAAAGGTATATCATGATTCCATAGTTTTTACATGTGTTGTTGATTCTATCTTAGAAGAGGAGAGTGATATAGAAAATGAACTAGTTGTCATAGTTTAGACTAAGAATAAGAATAACATGATCAATAAGTCTTATAGCTATAAGAGGATTCTAGTAGTTACTGAAGAGATGTGGGCTACTCTTAGATTCACTTTATTATAGGGCATTATGGTGTAAAAGATGTGCTTATCTGTGCTTATCTATGCTTCTTAAGAGAGTCCTAAAAGGCTAGGGTTGAGTGTTTTTAGTGAGAGTAGCTATGTCTTAGTGGAAGAGATGTTGTGGTGATGCTAGAATGATGTCATAGTTGTATACGATCAATCTGTAGAGTCAGATTAAAGGTTTTCAAGTGGAAAAAGAGAATTTGTGATTTGTCAAGATAATAATTTTGCATAGAAAGGTCTGTTGAACTTATTCTAGCATGTTCCATGTGTTTTTATGATTTGAAGGTATGTTGAAGTGAAATTGGAGTTTTTTGTTTGCTCTTGGGGTTCCCAATTTATACTTAAGAGTATGCAGGTCCTAAAATGGGTTATAGGACATATGGTTTCCCAAATATGTGGAACCTAAAATCTTCATGTAGAAGTGTGTAATGGTTTTCTAGGTATACAATAAGTTTCAAAGGTGGACATTGACCAGAAGGAGATTTGTTGACTCTATTTGTTTTAATATTCTAGGGTTTTGGGATTAGCTAGAAAAGTGATATACCTTATGAATTGAGGATTGATACTTCTTAATAGTCTAAATGGGTTGTCAATTCAAACTTCATAGAAAGCTAAAGGTTTGTGGTTTTCAAATTATTATTATTTTTTTTAATAGGGAGGCCTAATTAGCTAGTCAGTTTATGAAGGAAGTATGTTACAGAGGATTATCTAGGTAATGCAAATTTTTTTTCTTAAGGGGACATATGAGAATGTTTTAGATATGAAGTTTCAAGTCTTAAAGGTGTTTATGATTAAATTTGTGGGCTTTTCAAGTTCCAAGTAGGGTTACAAGGAGACTAAATAGGCCTAGTATGAAGAAGAGTTCTTTTTTATCAGTTTATCTAAAAGAGCAAGGTATGTATGTTTCAAGGAGATTTCTCAAGTTTTTTTAGAGGATGATTCCTATTTGGTGAGTGGCATTAAGTTTTGTTGGTGGTCCTTATGGTAGGTTGAGAGAGAAGGTTAATAATTTTGTATGATGGTTCTTTATGGTGTGTGGAGATATGAAGATGCTCAGGAGGTGCATTTAATAAGAAATATTAGGGGGAGTCCCTATCAAATGTATCTTAGTAATTTGTATTATATTTTAGTACTTTTGTGTGTTCTTTCTTCATTGATTGTAGTGTTTCATTGAAAAGAGTGTTGGTATGGAGTAAAAGGAAGTTGTCAAGATAAGAAGAGGCATGCTCAAGGTAAGGGGGAGTTTGTATCATATTTATAAGGTGTTCCTCTCCTATTGATAGTATTTTTATTTCCTCAAGATCAGTTGGTGCCCAATTTGTTATTGTGTCAAAGGGGGAAAAGTTCCTATTATGGTGTGCTTGAAGAGAGATAAGGAAGGTGAGATATATATTGCTATATGATGGGTGTTAACTTCAATAACCAAGGGGGATATTGTTGGAGAGTTATTAATGATATCATGGTGATGTAATATAGGTGTCATAATGAGTGGATAAAGTGACTTGATAATCTAAATGATCATGACAAAGTGTATATTGTGTTTGTCCTAGTATGCTTAAAGGAGGCTTGGTTGATCTTTAGTTATGTCATGGATAGAGATGTTTAGGGATGAGTATGGAGTATTGATCATGTGGAAGGGGTCCTATAAAAAGTTAATAATTATTTGAGTGATCATGTGTGTGATGTTAATTCATTTGGTAATCCATTATTTTCATCTAGACATTTTGAGTCTATTAGTAGAAAATCTCACTAAGTAATTTACTGACATCATAATTGTCACATGTGGATGACAAAGGGGAGTTGATGTGATGGTTGTGATCGCATTAGTACCTAGTTTTTATGAATAAAGTATAAATTCATGATGTGAATTTTAGTCAAATAATTATGTGTGAAAATTTGTGTTCTCAGTCATTTTGATAGTGTTTTCCCATATTTGTCCAAATTTGCAATATTGTAAGAATAATCGAGTAAGCATTTTAATGTTGTTATATTTTGCACATGTGAAAGTGAGAAGAGAAAATGATTATATGGGGTCGTTTATGTTTTTAACTATATGATTTAAACCAATTTCTAGGTAATGTAATGAATCACATCAAAATTTATACATATGTAAATTTGGCCTTCCAAACAGTTCATGGCATAGTTGGCTCTTTGAGAGAGAAAACCTAAATGAACATTTTATGTCATTATATCTCACATGTGTGAAGGTTTGAGGAGAATATTGACACATGGTTGGATTATCATATGTGATTAGATCATATGATCTAAATTTTAGAACATGTGTTTGAGTGAGTCAAAAGTTATTAAGGTCCAAAGTTGGCAATCTAGGTAGATAAGCAATGGTCCCCATATTTAGTCATTTTTACATGATGTTAAATATTAGGACTAGATGGAGATCCAATAGTTAGTAGGTGATCATATTATGAATACATATGGTTCACATTAAGTCAGATGGGTCAAATTACTCACTGGTTAACAAAGTTAAAGATTGAGTTCCTTATAAAAGGATCATTAGAGTATGTTCATTCCAACATGTCAAGAAGAAACAAGATGAGGACAAGTGTTCAAGGTTTAACATTGAGAAAAGCTAAAGGATAATGACATAATTGTTAATGGGTGCTCATACATATTTATAAAATGGTGCACATTACATAATAAAGACCTAGCTAATCTATAGATATTAATGGTATGCACTGAGTCAAATTTGCCAGATTACATGAGATAAGGTCAACTATTAGAATTTTAATATTTGGGAGTTGGTGCACTATGAACTAAATATCAAACAAGATCAAAGGTGTGTGATTTATCTAAGCTATGAGGACATGTGATAAGGACATGGTGTTTGAGGTTTAACTATGACTATTTAAATTTAACAAAGGAAAAACCACTGCTCAGTTTATGTGTCATAAATTTAAATCTATGTAGAATTTTAATAAGCTATAAAAATCAAATATAAATAGGACTCCATGAAAAATATAATGAAATTGATTTTAATATTTATAAGTGTGTATAGTCAAATTTATGAAGCTCCAAAGTTGATTATGTGTTTAACTATGTTCTAAAAGTAACCCAAAATGGGTAATTGATATCGTTATGATGTTATTTTGATGTTTTAAGATGAAATATTGATAAAAGCATGTTTTAGACTCTATCAAGATAATATATGCTCATTATGAATTTTTGACCTATTAGGAATGGTAAAATCATTCCATGAGGCCAAGATCATATGTGTTCACAATAATAACATCACAATAGCTATAGGCAAATGGAATGCATCAGAAAGCAAAACCATATGTATATTTAGAATATGAGAATTATGAATGTGAAGCTAGTACAAGACATTTGCTTATATAGGTTAGGCCAAATACTAATCTGGTTATCCTAACCAATGTGACATAAATCCATAATAGGAAAAGCAAATAGTGCTAGATAGTTCACCTAGTAAACATGAGCTAAAGCTAGGTAAATAACCTACTCTAACACCACCCCACCCCCCCCCCCCCCCGCCATTAAAGTGAAAATAGGGGCTAAAAATAGCCAAAAAAAAGTGGCATATCCATAGTATGAGTCCTAATAAATAGGCATGATAAGGTACTCATATACAATATGTCTATATGAAGAAGGAATAAAACTAGTATGAAAAAAACTTCCGTCCAAAATGATCTGATACTAAATATATTGATACTCCATGTCGAGATCACAAGATGAACAATGTCAATGTCAAGATCCTTGGCTAGAAGACTATAGAAGCTCCACCCACATCAAACAATGTTTCTTCATTTTGGCAAAGGAATAACATGAATGGTGTACTAGAAGTATATCTAATCCATAATGGAAGATGAAGGAGGTAATAATAGCAAAGATATTTGAATCACGTCCAAATCTAAAGTGTGACATATAGTTGTAAAGATCATGCCTAATAACCATAAGTAATGCCATGAAATTAAATTGATCAGAATAAATACATGGAACATTTTCTAAAAGAATGTCCATGGGAAGTGTATCAAAATGATCAACAAGTACTCTCACTTAAAGTAGTAGAGTCCTCTATAGTGATAATCTATGGTGGCTCAACATCCTACATATGAACAAAGGTAGGTTCTAAAAATAGATGTATCAATTCTAGAAGAAACTCATCCCATAGAGGTGGCTAAAAAAAAGAAGAGAAATATACATCAAGATTGTGTCATCATAAGAAACTATAATAGGAGGAGAGAGTACATCATCATCATAAGAAATTATAATTGGATGTAGAATCAACATCCATGTCACCATAAAAATACTCACTAATAAGAGGAGAAGGAAGTGGAAAATAAGGTGGAGTAAAAGAGGGTACAATAGACTCAGAAGACTCAGTATCCTTCTTAAATAAGGCTACAATAACATCCTAAACTCCCTTAGGTGATGTGGTATACATAATATTAATGTGAAATATATCTAAAATATTGAGGAAAATCAAAAGAAGAGCCTCATCTTCCATATATTAAATCCAAGAAATTTATTCCTCATCAATGAAGTTACGAATATCACGAAGTACCAATCTCCAAATGCCTTTCAACTGAAGGTGTATCTTCATTTTCATTTCCCAAAGGGTGTAATTTGAGGTTGTGAGAGGGTCTATTATCTAAATACAAGAAATAATTTGGGAAGAAGAAAGAATAATCCCCCAAAAAGAACAAATTTTGATTCAAATGAAAATGAACAAAATCTCCTAAAAAAACATGTATTAAAGAACCCTCCATCGATGTGGCACTTTATAAAATAGTGTGTTTTTACAATAAAATAATACCATGTGATGGATAACTGAAAAACATACACTTTTGAAACAAATGGAACTCAAATTCAAGTTACGGTTCAAAACTTATAAGTGTTTTGATTTCCCATAAAATGTGTCAAAAATAGTTTAAAAATACTATGATTTAATTTTTGAGGTCAAATTAGAAAAGAACATGGGCGTGTAACCACTTGCTGGAACTAAAATTTCACATTGGACTTAGAGAAGTCAATGTAAGTGAAATTTTTTTTTTGGGTTACCTCAAGAATCATGTAATCAAGTTTTACTTCCTTTTTGAAGAAAAATATAGCTTATTATAAAAATAAGGAAATTCCAGATGTGATAGGAAGAGAATTATTATTGATTTTATTTGGTAATTAGATAAACTTTATGATTTCATTATCAATAAGTTGTTTTCCACATAAAATATAGATCTAATCCTAGAAAGAGTAGTCTCAATCAAACAAAAGAAATTATTGTTTTGAAAGGTACTCTGCTCACCCACATCTAAAAAAAGAGAAAAATTGCAGTCCTTGTCATCCACACAATATAAAAGGATAAATTATGATGCCAAGCTTCAAACATAGTGCTTTTCAATGATTTTTTCCTCAGATCTTCAATGTCCAAGCATAGATTTTAATGCTATATGTTAAAAAATGCAATTGGCTAGAAAATTAGAATCAGATCTTCTTTCTTTCTCCAACATAGAAGACATATCCATTCATAGATCTAATGTATTAGTAAAAAAATTCTCCAAGGCCAAATCTCTAAGTTTTATGTAGGCTTTTACAAAAATTATAATGTAGAACTCTAATGTTTTGTGAATATGGAGTGGGTTAATCTTCAGATCTTATCTCCTCCCAATGCAAGTCTACAAATAAACTTTAACATAGAAGGAAAAAAAATTGGAAAGAAAAGGTCAATGCTCCACATAAAGATCCAACACCTTTGTTCCAATGCCAAGCTTGGATACCAAAAAAATATGCCAAGGAATAATAAGAAGAAATATAATGCTTATCTTTAGAATCAAAATTTTCTCAAATTTGAGACAAGAAAAAATGCCTTGCATTGAATTTTTTTGGCTAAATATAGTATAGTTGGTCTTTTCCAATGTCTTACAAATAATATTCAATGATTTTTAAGATAAATTAAAAAAAAAAATTATTTCTACAACTTCAAAAATGAATGCTAATCAAATAAATTTTTAATGACAAATCTAATAAAGAGTAGATTTCTTAATTAGATCTCCAGAATCAAAAGAAAATTATTAATGCTAGATCTGAAACAATTGACTAAAAAAATCTAATGCCTAGTTTCCCTCTTTCACTACCTCAAAATAATGAAAATCTTCAAAATTTTCAAAAAAAACATTGAAAATTTTACAAGAGGCATAAAGATTTTCTCTCTGAATTAAAAGTTAAGGATGGTTGAAACTTCTTCAAGGCTCTGAAGCCATGTTAGGAATGGTAAAAACATTTCATGAGGCCACAATAGCTATAGTTAAATGGAATGCATTAGAAAGCAAAACCAAATGCATATTCAACATATAAGAATAATGAATGTGAAGCTAGTACAAGGCAATTGCTTATATAGGTAAGGCCAAAGACTAATCTAACTATCCTAGCCAATGTGAGATAAATCCAAAATAGGAAAAGAAAATAGTGATAAATAATGCACCTAGTAAACATGAGATAAAGGTAAGTAAATAAACTACTCTAACATGACCAATCATATGCAATATTAATAAAGGTTTAGAAGTCAACTATGTGTTCATTCATGGCGACTATGTCCACAGAATGTTGTTTGAACAAATTATGCTTTAGCAAAAGAGTGTTTTGGAAACTATGATTATTTGAGGATGCCAAAGGGGTCATGTGGAATGGGTCCATTCATTTGGAAGTGGTCCTTTATTCTTAGTTTGCTAAGAGAAGTGTTAAAGAAATAAATGGGTATCTATAAGACCTAAAAGGTGACTAAGGATTATTTGAAAGAGAGTTGTGATTAAGTGTGACCCATTCAAGATGCCTTAAGGGTGAAGGCATATGTTGTGGCTAACAAGGAAAGATTGTGAACTTGATAATTAAAAAATTCTCTATAAATTGTGAAACCAAAAGTGATGGTATCTAGATTTTCGTAGATGTGTGGAAGATTGGTAAGAGGTGTCCATGTGATAGTTGTGGAACAAAGGAAAGGTGGAGGTCCAAGTAGATGAGGTGATAAGCAGAGCAAATTGCTGACTATCCGTATGAATTTATGTCATATTTATGATGTCATAATAGTGTTCTTATAGTATGAGTATATTTAAAGAGATCTGAGTGTGCATATGAAGATAGTTTGAGAGAAGGAGAGAGATTGTGTCATGCCTATGTGAGAGGCTTTTATGAGATAGAGAGGAATTTTATGTAGGGGTTATAAAATTAGAGATCCATCATCAAGTGTTGAATACATCAATTCTAATGTGTAGGTGTTCACTTCAATGGAGGGTCTAAAGTATTTGATCTTCCTTAGGGGAAGTTTCTCCTTATGAAATAGGTGTTTTAATAAATTCCTTTGGTTAGGAATATTTGATCAAGGTTTTCTGGTCTAAATGAGTCGACTAATCTCTTTCTTGTAATTTATTATAAGACAAGTAGTTCATGTGTTGTAGGCTTGGGAGTGGGTTTTATTCCCCATGAGGGTTTCCCATAGGAACTATGTGTTATTTGTTTGATCTTATGTATTCATTGAATGAATGAGATTTCTTGTTAATATTGCTTGATCAAGTTGATTTATAATGAATGTTTAATAATTTGAAAGGATTGAACTTGGAATATCTAGGATCATTAATTCACCCGCCCCTCTCAATGATTCTACCTCTAACATTTTAATGAGAATTTTTGAAATTCATGAAATTTAAAAAAAATTAAGATCCTCAAGAACACATTAGAGCATTTCAACATGCCTTTTATCTCATATCCCATGATGTCTCTCTTCTACTAAGAATGTTTACTGTTTCACTAGCCAAACCATATTTAGACTAGTATAGTTTTATTGGAATAAAAATGACTAAGAGTGGGGAGGTGAATCATTATTAAAAACACTTTATTAACAATCTTACTTAAGCAATAATGAAACATTCAAACATGGATATAGATCTTGCAAGAATAAAAAATTATCCACATAAGTATGAAACATAAGAACACATCACATATGTGGGAAACCCTCAAGGGGAAGAAAAAAATTTAGTATTTATAAATAGACTATAGTACTATAAAATGAAAACAAATTTATTTAAGAACCCACATTACATGGGGCACCAACCCTAATTAGCTAAACACCAATTCAAATAGGCTTTAACAAACATCATTTTGGAAGGAAAAACCAACCCTGTAGATGATTCAACACCAACTCAAAAAATTTATTTATTTTATTACCTTTAGGATACCTTGTTTATCAACTTTTATATTATGATCCCCTTATTTATATCTTCACACACTTCTATCCCTCTCAAATTGGCCTCTAGCCTTGTTCACTCAACTAGCCCTATTCTTGGCTTGATTATATCATATGACCTTGATTCTCATATCTAGAACCTATATAAAATATTAATCACATATATATTATAAAAATATTATGGCATACAAGACCTCCTTCTACTCTACAATATGTTATTTTGTTCTCTTTCTCTCTACACACACAAATATGCCTAAAATTGCCTTGTATATAGACAAGTCTCTTGTTCATATCTTTCTTGGTTCACCAAACATATTTAAATTCTTAGTTAAGCCATGTAATAGACATTAGGACATATAATAAACATTTATAATTTTTTTTTTGACTCCATTTAGGTCTAACTTACCACAATTAGGCCTTATCTCATCTTTAGGTCTCATGGAGACCGAATCCCATTAAGTCTACTCTAGGACACATTACACTTTGACTTCATTAAAACACATTAAAACAATTTAAACCTTAGTAAAATATAATATTCCACTTAAATATACCTATTATAATCTCATATATGCTTAATAACACATTTCAAGTCCAATCACCACTTGAAGCACACCATCAACACTATTCTCAATTAGACATGTGCATCCCTGGAAAGTTTGTCTTGAAAAACTAAAGCATAAACACAATTTTCAAAAAGAAACATGTAAAACAATCACATATAAATATTATAAATTATCTTAGGCTCATCAGCATGTGATTTATACCTCACAACTTATGGCAAAATGACTCAAACCCTTCTCTGTAAATAGTTAACTCAGAACTACCAACTAGCCTCAAAACATAGTCATGGAAACATAAAATTCTAACACCTAAAGGAACACACTAAAGGAATTAAAATGTATTAATATTATATTAAAACATATCTATAATAACCTGCAATAAAAATATCATAATCTCTAATCTTAATTATTGGTCTTTCAGACCAATTTGTTTACCTTTTCTCTCACAAACCTTCCTCTGCCAGACAAGCCATTTTGGATTCAATATTTTCACTATTTTCATTGAGTATAAAACCTTATAGAAATTATGTATAGGGAGTAAAATTAACAAATATAAACAAAATGTACATTATATTATTTAACTCTAAGCATGGAGCCTCAAACTCATCACTAAAACTTGCTTACCCAAAATTGTCAATTTGCTTTAAAGCACAATCATGGTGAAAATGACCTTCAACACCTATATGATAAATTTAAAATAATAAAAATTCATTTGGATGATATTATGATATAATTATACAATTATAATATAGAATTATAACATGGTAAAATTGCAATATTAGTCTTACAAATGAATATCATAACCTTACACCTTCACTGTCTCATTTGCTCTAGACAGGTCAACATATAAGCAAAATTTTCATCATATTTAATTACCAAAAAAACTTATTTTAAAATTATTTAAAATAGTATCCATGTACTTGGATTCATCATTGATCTATGATAACATATCTCTAATCAGCTTCTCACTTTTATCTAGTTTTCTCATTGTTTACATCATTAGGCCTGTTAGCGACTAGTCAACTTAGATGACTAGTTTAACACACATGAAGGCTAGAACATGATAAAAAATCATGATTTAAATAAAATAAAAGTCTCAAAATTTTTCCTCTATCAATTTATAAACATTGACTTGGTCAATTCTCACTACTACATCAAATCTCTGAGAAATAAGGCCTTTCCTGTGGGGTCCACTCACACACCTGAAAAACTAATCACACTTGGAAATGCTTGGGAGAGTTAAATACAACATAAAATCTCTTAAATATTCATCAAAATCCATTATAATCACTTTATAATAATATATTTCACATTGGGTCATTTTTAGGGTTTTAAAGAGGGTTAACACTATATCTGGTGTTAATAATTGTTTATAAAGGACTACCCCTCATTTCTAAAACTAATTCCTAGAGATCTTAGCTAGCATCATTTCCTATATCTACTCAATATATTATATTCCCATGTAAAGGTTACATGTGCCAATGAACACTTGTATGTCCTTCTTAGGTTGATAATCTTTCATACTATGCACATGAGAGATGTCAAAATACTTTTTCTTGCCTTAACCTATAAACCCTGACCTCAAACCTTGTAAACATGCTTGAAACAACATATCACATTCTTATCAATGCTCACATACTCATAATTACTTTGGAAACTAATATTTATTTCCTATTTGGCCATACTCTCTCTCTCTCTCTCTCTCTCTCTCTCTCTCTCTCTCTCTCTCTCTCTCCCCTTAAACCTTGACCTAAGGACCATATTAGGCCTAAAATATTACCTTCAAGATTATTTACATGCACTCATCAGATCACTTACATGATAAATCAACTGTTCTAATTCTTAAATACTATTTTATATCTTTCATATGTCTTGACAACACCTCATGACACCTCAATAGGTCAGACAAGGTCTAGAACTATTCTAGTTGTAAATTTAGACTTATGGTCTTATCCATGTAGAATCATGTTGAAACTCTCTTGACTGATCAAATGCCTTAAATTCATGATCAAAAACCCTAATACTACCTATTTTACGTATGTGCATCCATCTCATGAATCCACCATGCTCAAACCTTCTCACTAACACTTTACATGTCATGACTAGTGTCATGGATAGGTTTTTCAAGTACTTAAAACTTAAAAATGACCTTGAAACACTCCTTGATGCTTAAACACCTTGATCACATGAATTTAATAATCATTAGACAATAACATCCTTCATGGTCATCATGCACATGATATGACTATGCTTGTTATGACTAGGCTTCTCACGACACCTTGTACTCAAGGACTATTACTCAAAACATGCTTACCTTGACCTAAATCTAGACATCAACCTTAAAAGAATCATTAGGTTGCCTTAAAATTATCTCACAATAGAGATATATTAGATTTATTTCAAATTATCTCTTATCACATGGCTCATATCTCATATACTACTCACCATGGATCTTCACCAAATGTACCTTGACATCAATGACATCAACCTTGACATCAATGATAACACTTCTCAGAAAACTCTCCCTTTGTCATTGATGGAAAAACTTTATTGAAACTAATCACTCTCATCTCCAATATTCTATTCAATCTCCCTTCTTGGACTTTCTCTCCATTTGACATTAATGAGAAATATCATATATATGATCATCTGGAATCACACATTCTTTGCAAAAAAATTTCAACACATAGAATATAAAGTATTAAGTAAACATGATTCCCATTAATCCATGCATACTTCCTTCAAATGAACTAAGATTACAAGACAATTTCTCAACATAGATCAAGCTCAGTCAATAACCTAAATAACTCCCCTTATCTTCCCCCCAAAAAAGCATCTACCATATTTTTTTTAAGTGAATAGTGTCTTTATTAAGCATAATGGAGTCAGCCCTTTTCAATTTCCCATATATATAACCCATTTTAATTATAAAATACATTGAATTATAAAGTGCCAAAATTTGGGGGGGGGGGGGGTAGGGGGTACCTGACATAGTTTCAGGGGGGTTGTACTATGGTTGTGATTCTATTATACAATTCTCTCATTTTTTACACATTTGATTTTTGTAACATCAACAAAAACACATTAATCTTAATTATAAAATGGATCTTAATATTATTAATTCACTTACACCCTTCAACTATTAGGAATGGAAAATTAAGATTACAATGGTTCTTAAAAGTAAAGGGTTGTTTCATTTACCTATTGAAGTTGAGCAAACAGTTGAAGCAAATAAGATAAAATGGTTTGATACATGTGATGAATCTTTTGGAATATTATGTCTTTTAGTGTCATTTTAACAATTATTTCACATAGAGTCGGTCAAATCTCCTAAATAAGTATGGGACACACTAGAAAAATTGTTTGGGAAAATTGACGCCATGAGGGGTCATGAACTTGAGATTGAACTAATTAGTCTGAGCCCTAGAAACTTTGACACATTAGAGGACTTATTCATCAAAATTAAGTCACTTAGATTATAGTTAAAAAAGTGTAGAAATAAGAAGAAAGATGAGCAGTTAGTTCTTTTTGTGCTTGTAAAACTAGGACCTAATTACTTTGTATTTGTCTCTACCTTTTATGCTACCAAGAGAGCCATGGGAGTGAATTGGACAATACCATCCTTAGATGGCTTCATTATAGATTTAACTAATTAATGGATAAATTAATTTATATGGGAACCCTCAAGTCTTCCAAGACTTTAGCCTTCATTATTGGGAATGGGAAACAAAAAGCCTCTAGCAATAAGGATAGGAAACATAAGAGTAAGGATCCTGAGAAGAAGAAAGAACATAAAATCACTAAAAAAACTAGCATTAAAACCTCCTCTTCCAAAATGAAACCTAATAAAAATAAGGTTAAGTGATCCTAGTGTAAGTGAGCACAAGTGTATGAAGAAATAGATAAACCACCTTACACATCTCCTAGAGAAAAATAATATAGGGGTCCCTGAGTCTATCAAACATTCATCATTAGCCAAAGAATATTATAAGGCCAAGGAAAAAGGGAAGGAAAAACCTAAGGGAAAAAATTTAGTTGTATTCCCTTTTATATCTTCTTCATCTTGGGTTATCAACTCTAGTGCTTCACATCATATGTGTTCATCAAAGGTTGAGTTTCTTGACTTAGAGCACTATATTATGTCCTCTATCACTTTGGCTGATGACACTTTAGTTGAAGTTATAGGAAGAGGGAATGTTGAAGTTGAAGGTGGAATGTTCATAAATGTTCTAAGTGTACATTCACTATCAACTAATCTTCATTTAGAGTATCAAATTACCCACAGAGTGTAGGGTATAAGAGTTGAGTTCACACCAAATTTTTTTGAGATTAGGGAGATACAAAATGACACTAAAATTACATTAGGGAGGGCTAATCATCATTCTAAGATATACACATTCTCCCATTTTGCACCAGATTTTTCTAATACTATATTGATTAATCATTTAGATGGAGTTAATAGGCTATGGCATGAGTGGTTTAGCCACCTTAACTACTGTTACCTTGAACAACTCAGCAAAAATGACATGGTCATAGGCTTGCCTCACGTCTAATTATCTAAGGGACTTTGCTAGGGTTTCTCTCTTGGAAAACACCCTGAACAAAAATTTGAGAAAGGTAAAGCTTGGAGGGCTTTTTAATAATTGGAGTTAGTTTATAATGATGTATCTAGACCTTATCCTAGTCTATCTTTTACAAGGGATAAGTACATTCTCACTTTCATTGATGATTTCTCAAGATATACATGGATTTAATTTCTTAAGCAAAAGTCTAAAGTGTTTGAATATTTTTAAGAATTCAAAGAACTTGTTGAATTAAAAACTAAGAAATTTATCAATATTCTTCAAACTAATAATGGAGGTGAATTGCAGAAATAGATTTGAGTAGTTTTGCACCATAGAGGGGATTGATTTGTAGCGAACAATTCCATGCAGTCCTTCATAGAATGGATTTATAGAATGAAAAAATAGATCATTAAAAGAGATGGTTAGCTATATGATTCACTCTAGGTTCTTGTCACCTTAGTATTAGGTTGAAGCCATTAATTATACTTGTTATATTCAAAGTTTGGTTCATCATAATGTTGTGAAAGGTGTAACTCCCTTTGAAGCTTGGCATGGAAGGAAATCTGATGTTGATCACTTTAGGGTTTTTAGATCTCAAACTATGTCATGTATACTAAAGAAAAAATGAAAAAGATATGGAACCTTAGTCCAAGCCTTGCATATTTGTAGGTTATCTAGATGGTGTCAAGGGATATCACCTTCTATATCCAACCAAACATGAGTTTTTCATAGAGAGAAGTGTTTAGTTTGAGGAGAGTCCCAAAGAATAAACACTTGACATGTCTTATCTTTCATTGGATGCACTTAGATTTTATGTATTCTTCTAAATAAAATCATCTAGAGTAGGTTCCTAAGCTAGGGTCTTATTATTTTTTAATTTTTGACAGTGAGGATAGTGATGAGGAGTATTATACATCCACCTATAGTCATAATTTAGTGGATGAGGAGTCAACACCTGACTCATCCACATCTAGGACCCTTTGGGCTAGGTAAACATTTCAAAGTGTAAGCACTTATTTAGGGGATCCAACAGGTGATAGACATACTTAGGAAGATTATCAATGTGGTCCATGTGCTTTCTTTGCTTTACCTTCAAATCTATAGACATTTCAAGAAACTTCAAGAATACCTAAGTGGGGTAGTGATATGTAGGAAGATTATTATTCCTTGATCAAAAATCACACTTGGGATTTGATTTCACTTCCTATGTGAAGGAAGATGATTCAATGTAGATGGATATATCAAACCAAGTTTGCATTAGATGGGTCAATTCATACTTACAAGGCATGATTAGTCTCTATGGGTTTCTCATTGGTAGTAGGTGTTGAATACTCAAATACCTTTACACCTATTACAAAGATGACTTCGATCTAACTCACACTAGTTATAACCAAAGCATGTGGTTGAGATGTGCACCAAATAGATGTGAAGAGTGCCTTTTCTCATGGAGACCTTGAGGAGAAGATATACTTGGAGAAACCACCTAGGTTTGTTTAGGATTCATCCTTAGTTTATAGACTTAATAAATCTATCTATGGCCTCAAATATGACTCTTAAGCTTGGTATGCCAAGATGGATTCCATCCTTCTTACTTCAAGTTTCACTAGGTGTCATTCTGACCCCAATGTATACTTCTTCTGGATGGATGATTATTTACTGATACTAGCCTTTTATGTTGATGATCTTTTGATCATTGGGATTTCCTCATCATCTATTGCAATAGTGAAGATAACTCTACCTAATAGCTTTGACATTACTGACTTGGGTCTTCTACATTATTTCCTTGACATTGAGATTTCATAATATAATTTAAAGATTTTACTTGCACAACCCAAGTATGCTCTAAATATTTTGGCTTAGTTTCACATTGTTGATTGTAAGCCATCTTCCACTCCCTTTCTATCAGGATTCAAGCTTGAGGCTGATTTTTTTACACCTTTGGTTGATTCCAATCAGTATCGATAGCTTGTTGGTATCCTCATATATCTGAATCATACCAAGCCTGACATTTTATATGTAGTGAAAATTGTCTCTAGATTCATGTTGGAACCCCATGAGTTACATTGCAAAGTAGGTAAGATCATATTTCACTACATTCAAAGATATTATAGATTCAAGATTCAATACAAATTTGGCATAGAGGTTGACTTGGTTGATTTTACAATTTCATATTGGGCTGGTGATACTTAGAATCGTAAGTCCACTTTAGGTTATAGTTTTTATTTTGGTTTTGGTCTTATCATTTGGTCTATCAAGAAGTAAAATTCTATTGTTATATCTTCCATAAAGGTAGAGTGTAGGGGAACTATTAATGTAACTACTGAGGCTATTTGGATTTAAGACATTTTATCTGAGTTTGGCATTCCTATCAGATAACCCACCATCATCTATTGTGAAAACTAAAGTACTATACAGATATGCAAGAATCTAGTTCAACACCAATAGACTAAACATAGTGAGATTCACATGCATTTTATTTGAGAGCTTATTCATGGTTAGGTTATTGACTTGAGTTTTTGTATGTCTTTAGAGCAAGTTATAGATATATTTACCAAACCCTTCATTGAGAGCAGGTTCATTCACCTATGATCTCTTCTTGGGATATCATCTACATCAATAGTAACATCATGTTTAGGGGGGATTCTATCCTTTTCTCTTCTTCTATGTCTCTGTTTTTGGTCAGAGTTTTTTCCCATTGGATTTTCTCCCTTTTCTCCACTTTGTGAGAGATTTATTTGTACTTGGGTACCTGATCAGGCCTAGTTGATGGGACCCAATTCATCTACCCACCTAAACTACACTTAATGTGGGTATTAATGTATTATTTTCACCATACTTAGGTTTTTAATAAACTTGTATTATTCACTATTCTTAGGTGGATATTCTTTATTTAAGATGATTTATGAGGTCGTATATTTTCACACCCACATAATTGTGGTCAAATAGATTGGTGAGGATGACTTGTCATTTACCAACCAATATTGAATTATCTCTAACACATGTGATTACTATTAATTTAGAAATTGAACCTTGTTCACATTGCCAAATGGTTATGGATTTGTGCCTCATCTCAGCCTATTTAATAGCCTATTCTCTTTTATATTTTGAGGTGTGTGAGATTATTATTGTATAAATTAATGTAAATTTTGCTTTCATATATTCATAATGTTATTTTACTTTGGGAAGAATTTGCATTAATATTTTGGAGACTAACTGTATGTTTCTATTTCTATCTTATATCATTTGTGTTCATAGTTTTGCATCTATTTATTTGTACTGGTTTTCTGGGTTATTCATCTTTTAAGATTTTAATACCCATACTTAGTCATTTTTACATGATGTTAATGACTAGGAATATATGGAGATAAAATGATTCATAAGTGATAGTACTATGAATATATATGGTTTACATTAAGTAAAATGGGTCAAAGTGTTCATTGGCTAACACAGTTAAAGATCAAGTTCCTTAGAAAAGGATAAACAAAATGTGTTCATTCCAAGATATCAAGAAGCAACAAGATGAGGATAAGTGTTCAAGGTTTAACATTGAATAAATGTAAAGGATATGGATCTAATAGTGAGTGGGTGTTTTTATATATTTATTAAATGGTATGCATTACATAATAAATACCTGGCTAATCCATAAAGATTGACAATACATGTTGAGTCAAAGTTGCTAGATTACATAAGATGAGGTCAACTAGTAGAAGTTTAATTTTAGGGAATTGGTTCACTATGTGTTAAAGATTAAAAAATATAAACTATGTGTGATTTATATAATCAATGAGAACATGAAATGAAGACATGGTGTTTAAGGTTTAACTATGATTGTTTGAATTCAAATATTTGAATTTAATAAAGGAAAAACTACTGCTCAGTTTATATGGCATAAATTTTGATCTATACAAAATTTAACCATGATATAAAAAATAAACTTTGAAGAGGACTACATGACACATATAATTAACCTAATTTTAATATCTATAAGTATATATAATCAAAGTTATGAAGGTCCAAATTTTACTTTGTTTGACTATGTTCTACAAGTAACCCAAAAAGGGTAATTGAGCTCATTCTCATGTTACTTTGATGTTTTAAGATGAAATATAGATCAGAGCATGTTTTAGATTCCATGAATATCATTTTTTTTCATGTTAGAGTTATGGAGTGAAGGAGAGGTATGGAAAAGGTTTAGAAGTCAATTGTGTGTTTGTTTATGGTGACTATTTGCACAAAATGTTGTTTGAGCAAATTATGTTTTAGTAGAAGAATGTTTTTGAGATAGTGATTATTTGAGGATGTTAAATGGGTCATGTGGAATGGTTTCATGTATTAGGAAGTGGTCTTCTTTTCTTAGTTTGATTGAATAAGTTTCAAAGAGCTGAATGGGTCTCCATAGGGCCTAAAAGCTGATTTATGATTATTTGAAAGAGAGTTGTGCTTAAGTGTGACCTATGTAATATGCCTTAAAGGTGAAGGCATGTGTTGTGGATGAAAAGGAAAAATTATGAACTTGATAATTCAATAATCCTCTATAAATAGTGAAACGAAATGTGATGATTTCCATATCTTTGTAGATGTGTGTAAGATTGGTAGGAGGTGTGCATGTGAGAGTTGTGAAGTGAAGGAGAGGTAGAGTGCCCATGTAGATGATTTGATAAATAGAGTAAAATTTTGAATATGTGTATGACTTGTATGTCATATTTATAATGTTATATTAGTGTTCTTGTAGTTTGAGTATATGCAAAGAGGTTTAAGTGTGCATATGAATATAATTTAAGTGAATAAGGATAGAGATTGTGGCATGCCTATGTGAGAGGCCTGTACGAGATAGAGAGGAAGTTTGCATAGGGGTTATAAAATTAGAGATCCATCATTAGGTGTTGAAGACATAAATTCTAATGTAGAGGTGTTCACTTCAAAGGAGGTTCTAAAAGACTTGATCTTACTTAACGGTAGTTTCTCCTTGTGAAAAAGGTGTTTTACTAAAGGCCTTTATTTAGGAGCATTTGATCAAGGTTTATTGGTCTAAAGGATTTGAACAATCTCTTGTTTTTAATTTATCATAGGACAATTAGTCCATGTGTTTCAAGATTGAGAGTGGGGTTTATTCCCCATGAGGGTTTCCCATAGGAACTATGTGTTATGTGTTTGATCTTATGTATGTATTAAATGAACGAGCTCTCTTATTAAGGTTGCTTTATCAAGCTGATATATGTTGAGTGTTTAATAGTTTGAAAGGATTGAAATTAGAATATCTAGGCTCAATGATTCACCCCCCGCCTCTCAGTGCTTTTACCTATAACATTGCAATGGGAAATTTTGAAATTTATTAAACTTTAAAGCAAGGAATATCCTCAACAACACATTATAGAATTTAAACATGCTTGTTATCTCATATCCCACGATGATCTAGGCTCATTGATTCACCCCCGCTCAGTGATTGTACCTCTAATAATTGGTATTAGATCATGTCCTTTGATAACAGCTTGACATCTTGAAGGTGATCTAAGGTGCAATATGGGTAGTCATCAAGTATGTTTCTCTACTAAGCAAGCATTGATGTTTGATGGATCTAATTATGATTTTTGGAGTGCAAGGATGAGGACCTACATTATGACCGTAAGGTTTGATGTATGAAAATCTTGTTTGGATGGTTATGTTACTACTACTACTACCCTCCATCTTATGTTACAGATAAGAAATTGTTTGATAAAAATTCCAAGGTAATTAATACTATCACTTGTGGTCTTTTAGAGACCAAATACACCAAGGTAATCCATTATAAATATGTTAAAGAGATATGGGACAAAATAGAGATCATTTATGAAGGAGAAGGCTAGTTATGAGATATGTATGCATCCAAATGAATATCCTACCACTACTAAGCATGTATAATAAAAATAACATCAATTTTTTAGTGCCTATATATGAGGTTTAAAACTATAAAGTTGACTCTTCAAATGAAAAGGTATATCAAGATTCCATGGTTTTTACATGTGTTGTTGATTCTATCTTAGAAGAGGTTAGTGATATAGAAAATGAACCAATTGTCATAGTTTAAACTAAGAAGAAGAATAACAAGATCAATAAGTCTTATAGCTATAAGAGGATTCTAGTAGTTACTGAGGAGATGTGGGCTACTCTTAGATTCACTTTATTATAGGGCATTATGGTGTAAAAGATGTGCTTATCTATGCTTCTTAAGAGACTCCTTTCAGTGGAGAAATAAGTATTGTTGTGAAATTTTTTAGATGGTCCTACAAGGCTAAAGTTGATTGTTTTTAGTGGGAGTAGCTATGTCCTAGTGGAAGAGATGTTGTGGTGATGCCACAATGATGTCATAGTTATATACGGTTAATCTATAGAGTCAAATTAAAGGTTTTCAAGTGGAAAAAGAGAATTTGTGATTTGTCAAGATCATATTTTTTCATAGAAAGGTCTGTCGAACTTATTATAACATGTTCCATG
This sequence comes from Torreya grandis, assembly GCA_037957365.1. Taxonomy (NCBI): domain Eukaryota; kingdom Viridiplantae; phylum Streptophyta; class Pinopsida; order Cupressales; family Taxaceae; genus Torreya; species Torreya grandis. Next base: position 666,072 of record JARHVA010003105.1, on the reverse strand, counting down.
TGTTCTTATGATTGAAGGTATGTTGAAGTCAAATTGGGGTGTTTTGTTTGCTCTTGGGGTTCCAAATTTATACTTAAGAGTATGCAGGTCCTAAAATGGGTTACATGACATATGGTTTCCCAAATATGTGGAACTTAAAATCTTCGTGTAGAAGTGTGTAATGGTTTTGTTGACCCATTTTGCCCTACTATTTTAATACCAGTCTTTTTCAATTTCAACAAGTTCAATAAATTTGATTCATGGCCTGGCTCATTTGGTTCAAAGTCATGGTTCTTCAACACTTGGTTCATGCATGTTCGGTTCATTGAATCGTTGAACCATTTTGGTTCAATGGGTCTGGTTCAAATGCATGGTTCAAGGGTATGCCCTTGAATCGAGGGGAAATTCAAAGGTTTAAGTGCCCTTTCGAAGGGTTGACACTTCAAAAGGAATTTAGGCCACATGAACAAAGTACAACGCAAAGGCCAGGCAGAATTTTTGCAAACTTTTTATTTGTTGGAAATTATTTGCAGACAAAAGTCCATGGAAAAACATACAAAGCCTGAGAGATCATTCAAGGACCCGCCAAAAAATAACAAGGCAAAAGAGTGCTCAGGAGGTTGGTAAGACATCAAGCAAGTTGTAAAAGAAGTTATAAGGCCTGATGATGACTCACATGAATGTCAAGTTTGACCAAAGGAAATAACCATTTGTTTTCAATTAAGAGTGCATGAAAGGGAACCCAAAATGTAGCAACCTACTAAAAGTTCACCCCTAGGGGCCAACTAAGCCCGAAAGACAAAACTGAGTAAAGACAAAATGACAAAGTGACAGACAAGGAGAAATGACATGGCACAAAAGTGACAAGGCAATCCAAGTGGCTGACAAAGTGATTTATTGCCTGATAGACCCCAAATGGTGCAAACAACAAGCCACATGGCCCGTGCTTTGAAAAAGAGACAAATTTCAATCTGTTGGTAGAAAAGAGGTGTGATCCATTCTTCCACATTAAAGCTCAAATGCCAAAGTCAAATTTGGTGATTATACAGCAAGGTTCTAGTAGGCTTCTTCTAGAATGATGACAACACAATAGTGTTTTCCTCTTTCCAATGGAACGTGACAGGCCAACTTGTCAAAAAAAAGTGCCAAGTTTCTTTCTCCTTTCTTCTATATATTGTAACTTCTCATTTTTGAGAAGAATGGGATCTTCCACATTTTGCAAAGGCATAGCCCTAGCAAAATTTCCACCTCAATCAAATAAAAGTAGTTTTTACCTCCATTTGGATAGATATATCTGAGTATGTCTTGAGTGTTTGTTTTGTGTCCAATCATTGTTTTCTTGTTGCTCTCATAGGTTCAACACTATCATACATATTATCTACAAGGCCCCATCTCTGTAGCTGACAGGAGAAGAGTAGTATTTGAGAAGTGAAAAATAGAGGAATTTACTACATAAGTGTACATCTCATAGCACCTTTGGTGATCTCTTTCTTTTTTGTATCTTTCATTAAGGCCTCCTCGCCAGTTTCCAATAGCCTAGTCCTTCTACCAAATGTGTAGTGTATGTATGTGTTTGTTTGGTTTTAGTGTGAGTGTGTGAAGGTTGCCTTTATTTTGGTGCATCACCTCTTTAGAGTAGTTTGTTTTTCTACATCTCTCTCCCTTTTCATCCCCTTTTTTATATATCTATATATATGTATGCTTTAGCACTTGCTGGAACAAACACGATGCATCAAAGGGAGCTAGCCCTTATCTAGAGACTCTCCCCTCCAGTTTCACTGGTCCCACAAGTGAGAGGGGAGTTTCCATGTTGTGAGGAGAAGGCAGGAGCTAGGCCTCCTTGCCTCGAGTGCAATTTTCCTGTGTCAACAGTTCTAGCATGCCCAGTGGGACCAACTGGGACAGGTTTTGTCCAAAGAGTTAAAGAATTTTTGTTGTGTTCTTCAACCGACTAGCCTTTGGAGGCTTTTACATCAATAGCAATGGTGACTCTGAGTTGAATCTACTGGTTAAGTAGCCTAGTGCCATTGGAAATCTACTTTCTCTATGTATAATCCCTTTGCACAAAATCATGGGCCTTATATTCCTTCATATTACCATGATCAAACCCAGCCTCTTTATGGTATCCCCTCAAGTAACTCTCCTAGTTGCCCTGCAATGATAAGGGAGGTGGTGCTGGAGTTTGAGAGGTAGATAATGTAGATCAACAGAGTGGAGGAGCAGTACAGATATCAACAGGAGTTGATGTATAAGGAGGAGTGTTTGTTTAGGCAAGCACAAGCTTCACAATCCATGAAGGAAGAGGAAATAAAATGGAGAAATCCATTTATCTAAGGTAGTCAGCCTTGCACACCCCTTCCTAATCTGAAGAAAGCCCCTTCTTTTGCACCAAATCCTTTTTATCAAATAGTGCTTGCTCACTCAAGCTCACCAAATGCATCTGCTCCCAATCCTGTGCGCCTGGCTTTCCAACACTAGAGGGCATCAAAGTAACCCCCCATGGAGATCAATCTTCCCGATTCTTTATATTGTGCATCTTCCATTGGGGGGAATACCACCAGCCAACATGTCCCTCTTCTAGAGACTTTTCCAGTGCATTAACAGTCTCTTCCTTGCATTACTCAACCTCCAAAAATCTTTCTGCATGATGTGCAGATTCCAAGTTAGAGGAAGGAATGCCAAGAACTAGCTCAGAGCTTTGAAGAGGATAATGTTGGTGATCTCCAAAAAAGGCTCCTTCAAGAAAATATAGCCAAGAGAATTATAGAGTTGGAGTCTCAAATGAGATTCCTCAGCTAATGTGTGGTGGATCTGTCTGAACCTAGCCCATCCACACACCTCCAAAAGAGCTATCAGGCCACACTTGATATTGATGAAGTGTTGACCAAGCAAAAGGAGGAGAATCATTTGATTCTAGCTCAAGGATTGCCTCCTCTTCCACATGTTTTCTCCACTTCACCCATTCTCGAGGAAGAACCTGTTCTGTAGGAGGTGAGTGAGGAGCAAAAGATCCAATCTATAGTCCTTCAAGAGGCTGTCATGAGCGACAATGAAGAAGAAATCATCATTGATGCTTCTTGTGAAGACACCATTAGCAGTGGAGAAGATGTAGGTCTTGCAAATATGCAGATGTTCTAGTAAAATGAGGAGGAACAAATGCATGGTGAGCTCTCTTCCCCTCTATTTGATGAACTTCCTCATTGTTTTGATGATGAGGATGACTACGTTGAGGAGCCTAAGTTGGAGGAGTATCAGGAGAATATATTTGAACATCTAGAGATCCTGATCTTTGAGGAGGATAAGGAGAGGTCTGCCTTCCTTGAGGAAGGCCTTAAAAGAGTAGAGGATGAGTTTGATAGAGCCTGCAATGAAGCAGAAGGAAATGGGTCAGACCATGACACACTGTAGAGGAGTTATACATATCAAAGGGCTAATGGTTATAAGCCACCAGTCATAGATTTCTTGGTGAAGAACACAAATTTGAAGGACTAGCATTCAACAGGCTTCCATGGACAAGCAAAGTATATATATGTCAAAAGCATGTTTAAATCTGATCCACTCAGATTCTAGCCAACTTAGGTGACAGGTAAGAAGGGTAGGTCACCAACTCTCTTTTCCATTTAGCTATTTTCCTAGCACCATAAGTCTTCTCACCAAGAAGGGGACTTGAGAAATTTTCCTTTGGATCCAGGAGGGAGGCAAACATTCCTAGTTAGATGTATATAATAGTTTGTTTTTAGTTGTTTTTCCTATTTTCCCTAGGTGTAGTTTGCACAGGTAGTGTTTTTAGCCTTGTGTGTTTCCATTTGCTTGGGGGTAAAAGCTTCATGTTTGACTCTCAAATATTTTAGGCTATTGTTAATTCTTTCATATCTACATCTGACTCCACACCCAATGGATTTTAAGGAAACTGGTTTTAAGCATAGCAAGCATGCTTCCCCTATGAGTTGCCAATCTATTGACTCATTTTGCCCACAGGCAAAATTTTGGTCAACTTCTCCCCTGCTGTTTTAATACCAGTCTTTTTCAGTTTCATCAAGTTCAATAAATCTGATTCATGGCCTGGTTCATTTGGTTCAAAGTCATGGTTCTTTAAGACTTGGTTCATCCATGTTCGGTTCATTGAACCGTTGAACCATTTTGGTTCAACGGCTTGGTTCAACGGGTCTAGTTCAAATGCTTGGTTCAAGGGTGTGCCCTTGAACTAAGGGGCAGTTCAAAGGTTCAAGTGCCCTTTCGAAGGGCCAACACTTCAAAATGAATTTGGGCCACATGAACAAAGTACAAGGCAAAGGTCGAGTAAAATTTTCATGGACTTTTTGTCCATTGGAAATTGTCCACAGACAAAAGTCTATGGAAAAACATACAAATCTCGAGAGATCGTCCAAGGACCCACCAAAAAATAACAAGGCAGAAGAGTGCTCGGGAGGGTGCTAAGACATCAAGCAAGCTATAGAGGAAGCTATAAGGCCCGATGATGACTCACGTGAATGTCAAGTTTGACCAAAGGAAATAACCGTTTGTTTTCAATTAAGAGTGCATAAAAGGGAACCCAAAATGTAGCGACCTGCTAAAAGTTCACCCCTGGGGGCCAACTAAGCCTGAAAGACAAAATTGAGTAAAGACAAAATGACAAAGTGACAGACAGGGAGAAATGACATGGTGCAAAAGTGACGAGGTAGTCCAAATGGTTGACAAAGTGATTTATTGCCTGATATACCCCAAATGGCGCAAACAACATTCAACATGGGCCATGCTTTGAAAAAGGGACAAATTTCAGTCTATTGGCAGAAAAGAGGTGCGATCCATGCTTCCACATTAAAGCTTGAACACCAAAGTCAAATTTGGTGATTATACAACATGGTTCCAGTAGGCTTCTTCTAGAATGATGACAACACAATAGTGTTTTCCTCTTTCTAATGGAATGCAACAGGCCAACTTGTCAAAAAAAAGTGCCAAGTTTCTTTCTCTTTTCTTCTATATATTGTAACTTCTCATTTTTGAGAAGAATGGAATCTTCCACATTTTTCTAAGGTGTAGCCCTGGCAAAATTTCCACTTGAATCAAATAAAAATAGTTTTTACCTCCATTTGGATAGATATATCCGAGTATGTCTTGAGTGTTTGTTCTATGTCCAGTCATTATTTTCTTGATGCTCTCATAGGTTCAACACCAGCATACCTATTATCTACAAGGTACCATCTCTGTAGCTGACAAGAGAAGAGCAGGATTTGAGAAGTTTGAAACAGAGGAAGTTACTACATAAGTGTGCATCTCACAGCACCTTTGGTGATCTCTTTCTTTTTTGTATCTTCCATTAAGGCCTCCTCGCCAGTTTCTAGTAGCCTGGTCCTTCTGCCAAATGTGTAGTGTATGTGTGTGTTTGTCTGGTTTCAGTGTGGGTGTGTGAAGGTCACCTTTATTTTGGTGCATCACCTATTTAGAGCAGTTTGTTTTTCTACATCTTTCTCCCTTTTCATCCCCCCTTTTATATATCTATATATATGTATGCTTTAACACTTGCTAGAACAAACACTATGCATCAAAGGGAGCTAGCCCTTATCTAGAGACTCTTCCCTCCAGCTTTGTTGGTCCCATAGGCGAGAGGGGAGTTTCCATGTTGCGAGGAAAAGGGAGGAGCTAGGCCTCCTTGCCCTGGGTGCAATTTTCTTGCGTCAATAGGTTTTCTAGGTATATAATAAGTTTCAAAGGTGGACATTGACTAGAAGGAGATTTGTTCACTCTATTTGTTTTAATATTCTAGGGTTTTGGGATTAGCTAGAAAAGTGATCTAACATATGAATTGAGGATTGATACTTCTTAATAGCATAAGTGGGTTTTCAATTCAAACTTCATAGAAAACTAAAGGTTTGTGGTTTTCAAATTATTATTGTTTTTTCCAATAGGGAGGCCTAATTGGCTAATCAATTTATGAAGGAAGTATGTTACAGAGGATTATCTAGGTAATGCAAATTGGTTTTCTTAAGGGGACATATTATAAATTAGTAGATATGAATTTTCAAGTCTTAAAGGTGTTTATAATTAAATTTGTGGGCTCTTTAAGTTCCATGTAGGGTTATAAGGAGACTAAATAGGACTAGTATGAAGAAGAGTTATTTCTTATGAGTTTATCTAAAAGAGCAACATGTGTATGTTTCAAGGATATTTCACAATTTGTTTTAGAGGATGCTTCCTATTTGGTGAGTGGTATGAAGTTTTGTTGGTGGTCCTTATGGTAGGTTGAGAGAGAAGGCTAATAATTCTGTATGATGGTTCTTTATGGTGTGTGGAGATCTAAAGATGCTCAAGAGGTGAATTTGATAAGAAATATTAGGGGGAGTCCCTATCAAATGTCTCTTGGTAATTTCCATTAGATTTTAGTACTTTTATGTGTTCTTTATTCATTGGTTACAGTGTTTGGTTGAAAAGAGTGTTGGTATGGAGTAAAAGGAAGTTGTCAAGATAAGAAGTAGGCTCAAGGTAAGGCATAGTTTGTATCATATTTATAAGGTGTTCCTCTCCTATTGGTAGTATTTTTAGGTTCGTAAGATCAGTTGGTGCCCACTTTGTCATTGTGTCAAAGGGGGAAAAAGTTCCTATTGTGGAGTGCTTGAAGAGAGATAAGGAAGGTGAAATATATATTGCTATACGATGGTTGTTAACATCCATAACCAAGGGGGATATTGTTGGAGAGTTATTAATGATATCATGGTGATGTAATATAGGTGTCATAATGATTGGATAAAGTGCCTTGATAATCTAAATGATCATGACAAAGTGTATAATGTGTTTGTCCTAATATGCTTAAAGGAGGCTTGGTTGATCTTTAGTTTTGTCATGGATAGAGATGTTTAGGGATGAGTATGGAGTATTGATCATGTGCAAGGGGTCCTATAAAAAGTCAATAATTATTTGAGTGATCATGTGTGTGATTTTAATTCAAATAGTAACCCATTATTTTCATCTAGACATTTTGAGTTTATTAGTAGAAAATCTCATTAAGTAATTTACTAACATCATAATTGCCACATGTGGATGAGTCAAGGGGAGTTGATCAAATGGTTGTGATCGCATTAGTACCTAGTTTTTATGAATAAAGTATAAATTCATGATATGAATTTTTGTCAAAAAATTATGTCTAAAAATTTGGGTTCTCAATCATTTTGACAGTGTTTTCCCATACTTAGTCAAATTTGCAATGTTATAAGAATAATCGAGTAAGCATTTTAATGTTGTTATATTTTGCACATGTGAAAGTGAGAAGAGAAAATGATTATATGGGTTTGTTTATTTTTTTGCCTATATGATTTAAAGAAAATTTTAGGTAATGTAATTAATCACATCAAAATATATACATATGTAAATTTGGCCTTCCAAATAGTTCATGGCATAGTTGGCTCTTTGAGAGAAAAAACCTGAATGAGCATTTTATGTCATTATATCTCACATGTGTGAAGGTTTGAGGAGAGTATTGACACATGGTTAGATTATCCTATGTGAGTAGATCATATGGTATAAATTTTAGAACATGTGTTTGAGTGAAGCAAAAGTTATTAAGGCCCATAGTTAGCCATCTAGGTAGATAAGCAATGGTCCCCATATTTAGTCATTTTTACATGATGTTAAATATTAGGACTAGATGGAGATCCAATAGTTAATAGGTGATCATATTATGAATATATATGGTTCACATTAAGTCAAATGATTAAACTTTCTCATTGGTTAACAAAGTTAAAGATTGAGTTCCTTACAAAAGGATCAATAGAGTATGTTCATTCCAACATGTCAAGAAGAAACAAAATGAGGACAAGTGTTTAAGGTTTAACATTGAGAAAAGGTTAAGGATAAGGATATAATGGTGATTGAGTGTTTATACATATTGATAAAATGGTGCACATTGCATAATAAAGACCTAGCTAATCTATAGAGATTAATGGTATGCATTGAATCAAATTTACCAGATTACATGAGATAAGGTCAACTATTAGAAGTTTAACATTTGGGAATTGGTGCACTATGAACTAAATATCAAACAAGATCAAAGGTGTGTGATTTATCTAAGATATGAGGACATGTGATAAGGACATGGTGTTTGAGGTTTAACTATGACTATTTGAATTAAAATATTTGAATTTAACAAAGGAAAAACCATTGCTTAGTTTATGTGTCATAACTTTCAATCTATGCAGAATTTTAATATGCTATAAAAATCAAATATAAATATGACTCAATGAAAAATATAATGAACTTGATTTTAATATTTATAAGTGTGTATAGTCAAATTTATGAAGGTCCAAAGTTGATTATGTGTTTAACTATGTTCTACAAGTAACCCAAAATGGGTAATTGATATTGTTATGATGTTATTTTGATGTTTTGAGATGAACTATTGATCAGAGCATGTTTTATACTCTATAAGGATAATATATGTTCATTATGAATTTTTGACCTATTAGGAATGGTAAAATCATTCCATGAGGCCAAGATCATATGTGTTCACAATAATAACATCACAATAGCTATAGGCAAATGGAATGCATCAGAAAGCAAAACCAAATGTATATTCAGAATATGAGAATTATGAATGTGAAGCTAGTACAAGACACTTGCTTATATAGGTAAGGCCAAAGACTAATCTAGTTATCCTAACTAATGTGAGATAAATACATAATAGGAAAAGTAAAGTGTTAAATAATGCACCTAGTAAACATGAGCTAAAGGTAGGTAAATAACCTACTCTAACACCCCCCCGTCAAGTGAAACTAGGGGCAAAATATAGCCAATAAAAAGTGGCATATCCATAGTATGAGTCCTAAAAAATAGGCCTAATAAGGTACTCATATAAAATATGTATCTATGAATAAGGAATAAAACTAGTAGGAATAAAACTTCCATCCAAAATGATCTGATACTAAAGCTATTGATACTCAATGTTGAGATCACAATATCACCAATCTCAATGTCAAGATCCTTGTCTAGAATAATGTAGAAGCTCCATCAACATCAAACAATGTTTCTTCATTTTGGCAAAGGAATAACATGCATAGTGTACTAGAAGTCTATCTTCTCCATAAAGGAAGATGAAGGAGATAATAGTACAAATATATTTGAATCATGTCCAAATCTGAGGTGTGACATACAGTTGGAAAGATCATGAAGAAGAACCAAAAGTAATGCCATGAAATTAAATTGATCAGAATAAATACATGGAACATTTTCTAAAAGAATGTCCATGGGAAGTGTATCAAAATGATCAATAAGTGTACTCTCACTTAAATTAGTAGAGTCATCTATAGTGATAATCTATGATGGCTCAATATCCTACATATGAACAAAGGTAGGTTCTAAAAATAGATGTCTCAAGTCTAGAAGAAACTCATCCCATAGAGGTGGCTCGATAAAAAAAGAGAAATATAAATCACGATTATGTCATCATAAGAAACTATAGTAGGAGGAGAGAGTACATCATCAGAAGATAAAATGTCACTAATATGAGGAGAAGGAGATGGAGAATCAACATCCATGTCACCATAAAAATACTCACTTATAAGAGGAGAAGGAAGTGGAAAATAAGGTGGAGTAAAAGAGGGTGCAATAGACTTAGCAAACTTAGTATCCTTCTTAAATAGCATCCCAAGATCCCTTAGGTGATGTGGTATCCATAATATTAATGTGCAAGCTATCTAAAATATTGAGGCAAATCAAAAGAAGAGCCTCATCTTCCATTTATTAAATCCAAGAAATTTATTCCTCATCAATGAAGTAAAGAATATAAAGAAGTATCAATCTCCAAATGCCTTTCAATTGAAGGTGTATCTTCATTTTGATTTCCCAAAGGGTGTATTTGAGGTTGTGAGAGGCTCTATTATCTAAATACAAGGAATAATTTGGGAAGAAGAAAGAACAATTCCCCAAAAAGAACAAATTTTGATTCAAATGAAAATGAACAAATCCCATTAAAAAACATGTATTAAAGGATCCTCCATTGATGAGGCACTTTATAAAATAGTGTGTTTTTACAATTTAATAATACTATGTGATGGATAATTGAAAAACATGCACTTTTGAAACAAATGGAACTCAAATTCAAGTTACGGTTCAAAACTTATAAGTGTTTTGATTTCCCATAAAATGTGTCAAAAATAATTAAAAAATACTATGATTTGATTTTTGAGGTCAAATAAGAAAAGAACATGGGCGTGTAACCACTTGTTGGAACTAACATTTCACATTGGACTTAGAGAAGTCAATGGAAGTGAAAAAAGTTTTTTGGGTTACCTCAAGAATCGTGTAATCAAGTTTTACTTCCTGTTTGAAGAAAAATATAGCTTGTTATAAAAATAAGGAAATTCCAGATGTGATAGGAAGAAAATTATTGTTGATTTGCTTTGGTAATTGGATAAACTTGATGCTTTCATTATCAATGAGTTGTTTTCCACATAAAATATAGATCTATTCCTAGAAAGAGTAGTCTCAATCAAACAAAATAAATTATTGTTTTGAAAGGTACTCTGCTAACCTACGTCTAAAAAAAAGAGAAAAATTGCAGTCCTTGTCATCCACACAATAGAAAAGGATAAATTATGATGCCAAGCTTAAAACATATTGCCTTTCAATGATATTTTCCTCAGATCTTCAATGTCCAAGCATAGATTTTAATGCCATATGTTAAAAAATGCCAATGGCTAGAAAATTAGAATCAGATCTTCTTGCTTTCTATAACACAAAAGACATAGGCTTTCATAGATCTAATGTAGTAGTGAAAAAAATCTCCAAGGCCAAATCTCTAAGCTTTATGTAGGCCTCTACAAAAATTATAATGTATAACTCTAATGCTTGGCGAATAGAGAGTGGGTTAATCTTCAGATCTTGTCTCCTCCTAATGCAAGTCTACAAATAAACTTTAACATAGAAGGAAAAAAAATTGGAAAGAAAAGGTCAATGCTCCACATAAAGAGCCAACACCTTTGTTCCAATGCCAAGCTTGGATACCAAAAAAATATGCCAAGGAATAATAAGAAGAAATATAATGCTTATCTTCAGAATCAAAATTTTCTTAAACTTGAGACAAGAAAAAATGCCTTGCATTGAATTTTTTTGGCTAAATATAGTATATTTGGTCTTTTCCAATGTCTCACAAATAATATTGAATTATTTTCAAGATTAATAAAACTAATATTTTATTTCTACAACTTCAAAAATGAGTCCTAATCAAATAAAATTTTAATGGTAAATCTAATAAAGCACAGATTTATTAATTAGATCTCAAGAATCAAAAGAAAATTATTAAGGCTAGATCTGAAACAATTGAATAAAAAAATATAATGCCTAGTTTCCCTCTTTCACTACCTCAAAATAATGAAAATCTTTATAAGTTTCAAAAAAAACTTTGAAAATTTTACATGAAGTAAAAAGATTTTCTCTCTAAATTAAAAGTTAAGGAAGGTTGAAACTTCTTCAAGGATCCGAAGCCATGTTAATAATGGTAAAAACATTTCATGAGGCAAAGATTAAAAGTGTTCACAATATTTATAGTCAAAAGGAATGAATTAGAAAGCAAAACCAAATGCATATTCAAAAGATAAGAATTATGAATGTGAAGCTAGACAAGGCAATTGCTTATATAGGTAAGGCCAAAGACTAGTCTAACTATCCTAACCAATGTGAGATAAATCCAAAATAGGAAAATAAAATAGTGATAAATAGTGCACCTATTAAACATGAGCTAAAGGTAAGTAAATAAACTACTTTAATATGACCAATCATATGCAATATTAATAAAGGTTTAGAAGTTGACTATGTGTTTATTCATGGTGAGTATGTCCACAGAATGTTGTTTTAACAAATTATGCTTTAGCCAAAGAGTGTTTTGGAAATTATGATTATTTGAGGATGTCAAAGGGGTCATGTGGAATGGGTCCATGCATTTGTAAGTGGTCCTTTATTCTTAGTTTCCTCAGAGAAGTGTTAAAGAACTAAATGGGTATCCATAAGACCTAAAAGGTGACTTAGGATAATTTGAAAGAGAGTTGTGCTTAAGTGTGACCCATGTAAGTTGCCTTAAGGGTGAAGTCATGTGTTGTGGGTGACAAGGAAAGATTGTGAACTTGATAATTCAAAAATTCTCTATAAATAGTGAAACCAAATGTGATGGTATCTAGATTTTTGTAGATGTGTGGAAGATTGGTAAGAGGTGTCCATGTGAGAGTTGTGGAGCGAAGGAAATTTGGAGTGCCCAAGTAGATGAGATGATAAGTAGAACAAATTGTTGACTATGTGTATGAATTTTATGTCATATTTATGATGTCATAATAGTGTTCTTATAGTTTGAGTATATTTAAAGAGGTCTGAGTGTGCATATGAAGATAGTTTGAGAGAAGGAGAGAGATTATGTCATGCCTATGTGAGAGGCTTGTATGAGATAGAGAGGAAGTTTATGTAGGGGTTATAAAATTAGAGATCCATCATCAAGGATTGAATACATTAGTTCTAATGTGTAGGTGTTCAGTTCAAATTAGGGTCTAAAGTATTTTATTTTATTTAGGGGAAGTTTCTCCTTATGAAATAGGTGTTTCAATAAATTCCTTTGGTTAGGAATATTTGATCAAGGTTTTTTGGTCTAAAGGAGTCGACCAATATCTTTCTTGTAATTTATTATAAGTCAAGTAGTTCATGTGTTGTAGGCTTGGGAGTGGGTTTTATTCCCCATGAGGGTTTCCCATAGTAACTATGTGTTATTTGTTTGATCTTATGTATTCATTGAATGAATGAGATTTCTTGTTAATTTTGCTTGATCAAGTTGATTTATACTAAATGTTTAATAGTTTGAAAGGATTGAACTTGGAATATCTAGGATCATTAATTCACCCCACCTCTCAATGATTGTCCCTCTAACATTGTAATGATAAATTTTGAAATTCATGAAATTTTAAAACAAGGAAGATCCTCAAGAACACATTAGAGCATTTAAACATGCTTTTTATCTCATATCCCGTGATGACTCTCTTCTACTAAGAATGTTTCCTATTTCACTAGCCAAACCATATTTAGACTAGTATAGTTTTATTGGAAGAAAAATGAATGAGAGTGGGGAGGTGAATCATTATTAAAAAAACTTTACTAACATCCTTACTTAAGCAATAATGAAACATTCAAACATGCATATAGATCTTGCAAGAATAAAAAACTATCCACATAAGTATGAAATATAAGAACACAACACATATGTGGGAAACCCTCAAGGGGAAGAAAAATTTCTGGTATTTATAAATAGACTCTAGTCCTATAAAATGAAACCAATTTATTGAAGAACCCACTTTACATGGGGCACCAACCCTAACTAGCTGAACACCAATTCAAATAGGCTTTAACAAGCATCAATTTGCAAGGAGAAACCAACCCTGTAGATGATTCAACACCAAATCAAGAAATTGATTTATTTTATCAACTTGAGGATACCTTGTTCATCAACTAATATATTATGATCTCCTTATTTATATCTTCACACACTTTTATCCCTTTCAAATTGGCCTCTAGCTTTGTTCACTCAACTAGCCCTATTCTTGACTTGATTATGTCATAAGACCTTGATTCTCATATCCATAACCTAAAATAAAATATTAATCACATATATCCTATAAACCTATGGTGGTATACAATACCTCCTTATACTCTACAATATTTTATTTTTTTCTCTTTCTCTCTACACACACAAATAGGCCTAAAATTGCCTTGTATTTATACAAGTCTCTTGTTCATATCCTTCTTGGTCCACCAAACACAATTAAAATCTTAGGTAAGCCATGTAATAGATATTATGACATATAATAAACATGTATAAAATTTTATCTGACTCCATTTAGGTCTAACTTACCACAATTAGGCCTTATCTCATCTTTAGGTCTCATGGAGACCTAATCCCATTAAGTCTACTGTAGGACACATTACACTTTGACTTCATTAAAACACAATAAAAAAATTTAAACCTTAGTAAATTATAATATTCTACTTAAATATACCTATTATAATCTCATATATGCTTAATAACACATTTCAAGTCCAATCACCACTTGAAGCACACCATCAACACTATTCATAATTAGACATGCGCATACCTAGAAAGTTTGTCTTGAAAAACTAAAGCATAAACACAATTTTGACAAAAAAAAATGTGAAAAATTCACATATACATATTATAAATTATCTTAGGTTCATCACCATGTGATTTATACTTTACAACTTATGGCAAAATGACTCAAACCCTTCTCTGTAAATAGTTAACTCAGAACTGCTAACTATCCTCAAAACATAGTCATGGAAACTTAAACTTCTGACACCTAAAGGAACAAACTCAAGGAATTAAAATTTATTAATATTATATTAAAACATATTTATAATAACCTCCAATAAAAATATCATAATCTCTAATGTCAATTATTGGTCTTGCAGACCAATTTGTTGTCCTTTTCTCTCACAAACCTTCCTCTGCCAGACAAGCCATTTTGGATTCAATATTTTCAATACTTTCATTGAATATAAAACCTTATAAAAATTATGTATAGGACATAAAATTACCAAATATAAACACAATTTACATTATATTCTTTGACTTTAAGCATGGAGCCTCAAACTCATCACTGAAACTTGCTTACCCAAAATTGTCAATTTGCTTTAAAGCACAATCATGGTGAAAATGACCTTCAACACATGTATGAAAAATTTCAAATACTACCAATTCATTTGGATAATATTATGATATAATTATACAATTATAATATACAAATATAACATGGTAAAATTGCAATATTGGTCTTGCAAATGAATCTCATAACCTTACACCTTCACTGTCTCATCTGCTCTAAACGGGTCAACATATAAGCAACATTTTCATCATATTTAATGAACAAAAAAAGTTATTTTAAAATTATTTAAAATATTATCCACGTACTTGGATTCATCACTGATCTATGATAACATATCTCTAATCACCTTCTCACTTTTATCGAGTTTTCTCATTTTTTACACCATTAGGCCTGTTAGCGACTAGTCAACTTAGATGACTAGTTTAACACACATGAAGGCTAGAAAATGCTCAAAAATCATGATTTAAATAAAATAAAAGTCTAAAACTTTTTCCTCTATCAATTTATAAACTTTTACATGGTCAATTCTCACTACTACGCCTTTCCTATGGGGTCCACTCACACACCTAGCAAACCAATCACACTTGGAAATGCTTGGGAGAGTTAAATACAACCTAAAATATCTTAAATATCCATAAAAATACATTATAATCACTTTATAATAATATATTTCACATTGGGTCATTTTTAGGGTTTGAAAGAGGGTTAACACTATATCTAGTTTTAATAATTACTCATAAAGGACTACCCCTCATTTCTGAAACTAATGCCTAGATATCTTAGATATCATCCTTTCCAATATCTACTCAATAGATTATATTCCCATGTAAAGGTTACATGTGCCAATGAACACTTGAAAGTATTTCTTAGGTTGATAATCTTTCATACTAAGCACATGAGACATGTCAAAACACTTTTTCTTGCCTTAACCTGCAAACCATGACCTCAGACCTTGTAAACATGCTTGAAACAACATATCACATTTTTATCAATTCTCACATACTCACAATTGCTTTTGAAACTAATCTTAATTTCCTCTCTCTCTCTCTCTCTCTCTCTCTCTCTCTCTCTCTCTCTCTCTCTCTCTCTCTCTCTCTCTCTCTCTCTCTCTGTTCTCTTAATCCTTGACCTATGGACCATATTAGGCCTAAAATATTACCTTCAAGATTATTTAAATGCACTCATCACCTCACTTGCATGATAAATCAGCTTATATCATTATTAGACACTATTTTATATCTTTCTTATGTCTTTAAAAGACCTCACGACACCTCAGTAGGTCAAACAAGGTCTAAAACTATTCTAGTTGTAAATTTAGACTTATGGTCTTATCCATGTAGAATCATCTTGAAACTCTCTTGAGTGCTCTAATGCCTTAAATTCATGATCAAACACCCTAATAATACCTATTTTGCCTCTGTGCATCTATCTCATGAATCCGCCATGCTCAAACCTTCTCACTAATAGTTTACATGCCATGACTAGTGTCATGACTAGGTTTTTCAAGTACTTAAAACTTAAAAACTGACCTTGAAACAATCCTTGGTGCTTAAACACCTTGATCACATGAATTTAATAATCCTTAGACAATAACATACTTCTTCATGGTCATCATGCAAATGATATGACTATGCTTGTTATGACTAGGCTTCTCACAACACCTTGTACTCAAGGACTAGTACTCAAAACATGCTTACCTTGACCTGAATCTAGACATCAACCTTAGAAGAATCATTAGGTTGCCTTAAAATTATCTCATAATAGAGATATATTAGTTTTATTTCAAATTATCTCTTATCACATGGCTCATTTCTCATATACCACTCACCATGGATCTTCACTAGATCTACCTTGACATCAATGACATCAACCTTGAAATCAATGATAACACTTCTCAACAAACTCTCACTTTGTCATTGATGGAAAAAATTTATTCAAACTAATCACTCTCATCTCCCATATTCTATTTAACCTCCCTTCTTGGACTTTCTCTCCATTTGACATTAATGACAAAGATCATATATATGATCATCTAAAACCACACATTCTTTGCAAAAAAAGTTCAACATATACAATATAAAGTATTAAAGAAACATGATTCCCATTAATCCATGCATACTTCCTTAAAATTAACTAAGATTACAAGACAATTTCTCAACATAGATCAAGCTCAGTCAATAACCTGAATAAATCCCCTTATCTTCACTCAAAAAAAGCATCTGCCATATTTTTGTTAAGTAAATAGTGTCTTTATTAAGAATAATGGAGTCACCCCTTTCCATATGGAACTAAAAAAATACGAACTCAAGAGATTCCCAGATCTCGATATTCCTAAAAGAATATATATCCTTTAATATCCTTTTAGGCTTGATTGGTAATACAGGCTTGACCTCTTCATCAACCATTTGATTATCAATGTGAGCTAACAATATACATTCCTGACTTGATTTCACATTTTAAGTATGCTCTATCAAAATAAACATTCCACTTGACCTTGGAGATTGGTCATGACTCATATTTACTATCTTTGGTTTCTATACATTCATTTACCTTATTTCTTGAACTCTAGGGGCTTCAAACCTCCTATTTTGACTTGATGATATTATAACTCTATTAGGATAGAATCTTGAAATGTGTCATACATTATGAAAATTGAAGTCAACCACCATATACATACCATTTGATTGATGTTAATTATTACTTCTTATATAGTCATATAGTACTCATTCTTGGAGGGCTTTTTACACTATTTTGCTCTATGACTAGACTCACTACATAAAAAATAACAACAATTAAACAAACTAGCATACCTCATGGCATTAGGCTATTTGGTAAGTCTTTTCATGTTGACCTTATTATCTTCAATAACCTTATTCTTTAATTGAGTACCCACATTTTGGTATTCTTTAGAGTGATGACCTATATTATCACTTGTAGACTTTTGACTACTCCTAATTTCATCTAGAGCCTCAGTGCTCTTTTCAAACATTATAAAGGTCTTCACTTTACTATATTCTTGATCCAACTTAGATTTTAAAATTTGCACTTCAATTTCATACCTAGTGCATTCTTTTTCTTTAACATTTAGGTTTGCATTGACAATCTCCATTTGTGATTCAATTTGATTAATGATCTCATCATACTCTTTAGAAGTCTTACTCATTCTCTCCTAAAATAAGCCAATATTATCCTCATATTCCTTAACTAATTATCTTAGTCTATGATTCTTTCTTATTTATAACTTCAAATCCTCTAGAGCACTCACCAAATCTACCTCAAAGTTTACTTCAGCTTCTTTATCATCTACTTCTACATCAACTTTAAAGGCTTTCCCATTTGAGTAACCCGCATTATCTAATTTTATGGCCATGAATAAAGTTTTATTATTTTCATGTTCAGTTTCATTACTTCCATAATCAATATCATATGTACTTGTGTCACTTATATAATATGATATATCTTATTTTGTATAAAAACTTTTCTTGTTTTTGAATGACCTTTTCCTACATTCATACTTCCTAAAAAGTTTCTTTTTCTTCTTAGGCTTATATACCTTCCTATCATCTCCATGATGTTATTCATGTTCTCCATCATGCTCAGTCTTATCCTTTTTAGGACACTTGGATGCAAAGGGACCAATATTACCATAGTTAAAACATTTGAAGGGCAACTTAACCTTATACTTACTAGATCTAAACCTCAACTTCCTAGAGAACATAACTATGAATTGGTCATCTTCAACATATAAACATTAATCATCCTTGAAATTATGGAATTTTAACTTCTTCTTAGCTTTGAATGTTGATTCCTTCTTGGGAGGTCTTCCTTCGTTAGTTCTCATCTCATAGGAAGTCAAGATGCCATGAATCCATTCCATCTCCAACTTGTCCAAATCTTGTATTTATTCTATTAAAAATAATTTATAGTGAAACTTAGGTGTTAGATATATCAATGCCTTTTTAAAAAATGTATAATCTTTCACTTCTTTTAATCCTTTAATGGCATTGACAACTTCATCAACCTTCAATAGGTAGAAAGCAATGGTTTCATTTTCAGATGTTCAAACAATCTTTGGTGGCTCTATAACTTATCTATCTTCACCTTGGTTTCTCATTCATATATGGTATTTAATGTATCCCATATCTCTTTGGATGATACATAGTGCATTACATTCACAACCTCTTCCTCTGATAGACCACAAAGAATGACATTCATTAAATTGGATTTGTTTTCACTAACATTCTTATCTGCTATATTAGTTGGTGAAATAAGAGGAGAATTGTAGCCATTCATAATTGACTACCAAATATCATGAAATTTAAACATAAAATATATCTTCATCCTAAATTTCCAAAAGGCATAATTAGACCCATTGAATAATGGAGCCTTACTGGTAGAGAAACCACCTTGAGCTTATTGACTAGCCATCCTTCCCTCTAGGATCTCCTTTTGGATTTTAGACCTACTTAAAAGGACTAGGATATGATACAAAATGTTAGAATTACACTAACTAATATGTGGGGGTTAATCATTCTTCAAAAAACTTTCTTAACAATCTCACTTAAGCAATCATGAAACATTCAAACAAGCATATAGATCTTGCAAGCATAAATACCTATCCACATAGGCATAAAACACAATAACACATCATATATGTAGGAAAAACTCAAAGGGATGAAAACCCACTGGTATATTCAAATTTACTATAGTCATATATTATAAACACTAATTTAGTTAAGCACCCACTTCACATGGATCACCAACCCCAACTAGCTAAGCACCAACTCCAATAAGCTTTAACAAGCACCAAAATTCAAGGAGGTGCCACCCCCGTAAATTATTTAGAACCAAATTAGACACATGATTAATTTTATCACCTTAAATACACCTTGTTTCTCAACCAATAGATGATGATCTCATTCTTCAGCTCTTCACAAACTTATATCCTTGTCAAATTGGCCTCTAGCCTTTTTCGCTTAACTATCCCTCTTCTTGACTTGATTAGGTCATAGGACATTGATCCTCATATCCATAACATATATAAAATATTCATAACATATCTCTTATTATATTATAATGGTCTACAATAACTCCTTATAATTTTCAATATGTTATTTTATTTTCTTGCTCTCTACACACACAAATAGGCCTAAGATTACCTTGTATTAATACAAGTCTCTTTTTCATATCCTTATTGGTTAGCCAAACACCCTTAAACTCTTAATTCATACATGTAATATATATTAATACATATATTAAATGTTATTTGAGTCCCTTTATATCTGACTTACCTCAATTAGGCCTTATCTCATCTTTACGTCTCATAGAGACCTAATACCATTAGGTCTACTCTAGGACATGTTACACTTTACCTTCCTTAAAACACATTCAAAAAATTCAAACTATATTAAAATATCATATTGCACTAAAATATACCCATGATAATCTCATATATTCTTAATAACACATTTCAAGTCCAATCACCACTTGAAGCATGCCATTAATGTTGTTCACAATTACGCATGTACATAACCAAAAAGTTTGTCTTGAAATATTAAAGCATAAACATAATTTTTACAAATAACCATGGAAAAAATAACATATAAAAATTATAAATTTCATTATGTTCATAACCATGTGATTTAGACTTCACAATTTAGGGCAAAGGGACTCAAACCCTTCTCTATAGATAGTTCACTCATATTTGCCACCTAACCTCAAAACGTAGTCAAGGAAACTTGAACTCATGACACTGAAAAGAACACACTAAAGGCCTAAAAATTCATTAATATGATATTAAAATATAATTATAACAACATTAAAAAAAATTATAATATCTAATGTCAATAATTTATCTTGCAGACCAATTTCTTGACCTTCTCTCTCACAGACCTTACTCTGACAAACAAGCCATTTTAGCTTCAACATTTTCACTAATGTTAATGGTTATAAAACCTTATAAAAAGAATTTATGGTACATAAACTCCAAAATATAAAAATAGTGTATATTATATGATTCAACTTTGAGCATAGAGCCTCAAACTCATCACTGCAACTTTCTTACCCAAAACTGTTAGTTTGCCTTAAAGCATAGTCATGGTGAAAATGAACTTAAACACCAATATGACCAATTTTAGATAATTAAAATGAATTTGGATGATAATAATAGATAATTATACATTTTTAAGATAAAAATATAAAATTTTAAAATGGAAATATTGGTCTTGCACACCAATCTCATAACCTTACACCTTTACTAGCTCATCTACACTAGATAGGTCAAGTTATGAGAAATATTTTCATCATATTTAATAAATTCAAAAACTTATATTCAAAATTAAAATATATTAAAAATATTTTAAAACTTATAAATGTAATTTTATTCATCCATCCATTATAACACATCCCTAATCACCTTCTCACTTCTACCTGGTTTTCTCACTATTTACACCATTAGGCCTATTAGCAACTGGTCAATTTGGATGACTAGTTTACCAAATATAATGGATATAATGTACTCAAAAACCACTATGGACAGTAAATAAAAGTATAAACCTTTGTCCTCCATCCATTTAGTACTTTGACTTGCTCAAATCTAAATACCATAACAAATCTTCAGGAAACAAGCCCTTTCATATAAGGTCCACTCACACACCTGACAAACCAATCACACCTAGAGATACCTAGGAGAGTTTAATATAAAATAAAATAACTTAAATATCCATTATAATCACTTTAAAATAATATATTTCACATCAGGTCATTATTAGGGTTTTAAAGAGGGTTAACACTATTTTTGGTATTAATAATTATTCATAAAGGAGTGCCCCTCATTTTCAAAAATAAAACCTATCTATTTTAACTAGGACCTTTCCAAATCTCTCCTAAATATATTAGGTTCTCATGTAAAGGTTACATGTGCCAATGAACCCTTGAAATTCCTTTTTAGGTTGAGAACCCTTCATTATGTGCTCATAAGAGACCTCAAAACACTTTTTCTTGCCTTAACCTACAAACCATAACCTAAAACCTTGTGAACATGATTGAAAAAAAATATCAAACTTTTTTCAATGTTAAAGTACTCACACTTGCTTTGAAAATTGATCCTAATACCCCATCTAGCTATACTCTCTCTCTTTGTTCTCTTAGACCTTGATCTACAGACCATATTAACCCTAAAAACTAACCTTAAATCTTCTTTCCATTCACTCTATACATCAATAACATGTTAAATAAACTCTTTAATTATTTAAAAATGTTTTATATCCTTCATATGTCTTGACAACACCTCATGACACATCATTAGGTCACCTAGGGTCTAGAATTAGTCTAGTTGTAGACTTAGACATAAGGTCTTACCCCTGTATGCTCACCTTGAAAATCTTTTGAGAGATTAAATTAATCAAATGAATGATAAATAACCCTAATACTATCTATTTTTACTATGATCTTCCATCTCACCAAGCCACCATTCTCAAACCTTTTCACTAAGACATTACATACCATGACTAGTGTAATGACTAGACTTCTCAAGCACTTGAAACTTGAAAAATAACATTTAAACACTTATTGATGATCATTATACACATTTTTCACATGACTTTAATACTCCTTATACAATATAATACCTATATACATACCTCTTTATTCTCATCATGCACATGATATGACTATGCTTGTTATGACTAGGCTTCTCAAGGTACAATGTACTCAAGGACTAGTATTCAAAACATGCTTAAATTAAAATAAATCTTGACATCAACATAAAAATAATCATTACATCTCCTCAAAGTTATCTCACAATAGTAAGACATTAGGTTTCCTTCAAATTATCTCTTATCACATAGATCATATCTCATAGACCACTTACCATGTATCTTCACCATATGTACCTTGACATCAATGACATTGACATTGACATAAAATGACATCAACCTTTTAATAAATGAATACAATTCTAAATAAAATCTCCATTTATAATTGATGGCAAAACTTTTTTCAAACTGGTCACTCTCATCTTCCCTAGTCTAATCAATCTCCCTTCTTAGACTTTCTCCCCCTTTGACATTAATGACAATGGGTTATACATATTGTCATGTAAAGTCAAACCTTCTTTGAAAAAAATTTAAACACACATAATATGAAATATTAAGGCAACATGCTCCATGTATACTTTCTTCAAATGATCTCATATTACAAGACCATTTCTCAACATAGATCAAGCTTAGTGAATAACCTGAATAACTCCCCATATCTTCCCTCAAAACAAACATATACCATGATTATATTAACTAAATAGTGTTTCCATGAAGCATAATGGATATCATAGTTATAAAGTCACAAAGAAAAATCAAGGTAGATTATGAAGATGTGATTAAGTTAGTTGAAGAAGAAGATGTGAAAGATTTAGATGAAGACACAAATGAAGAAATAATACAAGCAAAGAAAACCACTTCATCTAATCAATAGAAAAAGGAACCACCAAAATAAAAGGTGGAAGAAGTAGAAGGAAATGTTGATAAGGTCAAATTATCATAAAAAGTTGAGGTATATAGACACCCACATCATCATGAGAGAAAATAGTCATGGATCCATATGAGGGAGTGTCATAACAATATAAACTTTGGATATACAGGAAATCAAAGCTATAATAATTATGGGTATGCATGAAAACCAAGGTAAAACTACTATGGCCAAGTATGGAATCAGAGTAGCACAGGAGAATATGGTACATGGAATCAAATGAGGAATAATTAATCATAGATACCAAGGTAGTATAGATATGATCATGAATGGAATTAGAGTAGCACATTGAAATTTTGAAACAAGATTAGAAATATGTCACCTACCAAGATCACATATTGGTGGTTGGATGATCAAGCTAGGAGACAAGTGTGTAATGATTTGAATCAAACTCATTATTTAGTTTATTCATATGTTTTATGGATGAAACATGTGAAAGAGGAAAGCAATGATATGTACCTATGGATATGATAAATTAATATATAGGGGTTGATGGTTATGCTAACATGTGGTACACATCCCCCTTAGTTATATTGGTTCAATATATTAGGATAATTAAGTAACTTATGGAATTAGTGCATTGGGTAATGGTTGGCCTAAATTAAGATTAGGAGGTTACCCATATAGTGTTAGTTGGATAGAGTTATATATAAAAGATATGATTATCATTGTAAAGGAAGCAAGTACACATTGAGTCTTCTATTATAAGAGAATATTAGAGTTTGTCCCCTCAAAGAGACATTATGGTGTTATTCCTTCCTAAAGGAGTATTATATGGGTTTTCCCTACCTTAAGGGTGATTATTCTATTTATTCATATTTAAATATTTGGACATCTTTTCCCACCTATATCTTTTCTTTTATATTGATATACATTATATTATACATATTTCTAATTGTTATACGCGTGGATCATAACATGCCACCTTTTGGTGTTCTTTCAAACCAAGACATATCTTATCTTTTGTAGACTTTTAACTACTCAAGATGTCATATAGAGCCTCAATTATATTTTCATACTTTACAAATGTATTTACCTTTATATATTCTTTATCCAACTCAACTTTTAAGGATTCCATTTCAGTTTCATACCTAGTGTATTTTTCCTCTTTATCTATTAGCTTTGAATTGACAATCTCCATCTATACTTCAATTTGATTGATGATCTCATCATAATACTTGGAATTATTACTTAGTCTCTCCTCAATCAAGATAATATACTCCTCATATTCCTTAAATAATAATGTGAGTTTATGATTCTTTCTTCTTTGAAACTTCAAATCCTCTAGAGCACTCACTAATTCTACCTCAAGGTTCACTTTAACTTCTTCATATGATCTTACATCAACCATAAGGCCCTTCCCATTTGATTAAACCTCATTATATGATTTTATATCCATGAATAAAGTTTCATTCTTATCATGTTTAGGCTCATTAATGCCATCAACACTATCAGATATATGTATATCACTTTTATCAGATGAGTTATCTTCTTTGGTATAATTTTTTTTCTTATTTTTGAATGACCCTTTCCTACATTCATACTTGTTGAAATATCTCTTGTTCTTGTTAAATTTATATACCTTATTATTACCTCCATGAATTTCATCATGTTCTACATTATGATCAATCTTATCCTTATTAAAACACTTGGATGTAAAGTGACTAATCTTACTATTTCAATGAATTTTAGCTTATATTTCAAAAAGGGAAGAAGAAGAAAATAAATATAGGTATGGTTGAAAAACCTATTTGATTGTGCATGAATGAAATTAGAGGATTATGAAGAATGCCTCTTTGGTTTAGGAATATGACCTATAAATAAGATAACACTAAAGCAAATGGTTGGTTAGATAGATAACTGAGTGGATTTACTAACACTAGCTAGATCCTAGAAGTAAAATCTTCGTCGAGGGCTATCAATCCACACATTTTAAATAATTAATTTTATAAATAAAATGATAAATTACTTACATTAATAATAAAATGGTACTAAATTTTAACATAAGAAATGATTGTTAAAGAAATAGACTAGAAATGACTAATATAGCAATAAGTAAATCAATACTAGTGCTAAATGGCTCAGGTCTATTTTAGAAAATCATGTAGGGGTCTATGAAAATATATGGTCATATAAAAATGGATTTGGTTAGGGGTAAGAGGGTGAAAATATATATTTTTTATTTCCTACCATAGTGACTATCAGTGGTTGATGTGACCATCAATAGTTAAGGTGATCATTGATAGTTAGGATGACCATCGATGGTTAGGTAGATTATCAATGGTTGAGAAAATCATCAGTGGTTACTATGTGTAGGTATAGTTTGGTAAATTTTAAAATTGATTGGATCACAAAGTGGGATTCTAAGAGATGGTTGATTAGGTGGGTGCTTGACTCATTGATGGATTCTAACATGATTTTGACATAGTAATAGTACTTGACACCTTGGTAGAGTGGTAATGACAAGTTGGCTATCTGACATGATGCTTGGAGTATTGGATTGTTGTTGATTATTAACCTAAAAAATAAAATAACTCTAGATGCACAAGCCCTTGATAATAATTTTAGATGATTTCACCTTCCTTCTCTGCTCTTCTTATAGACAAGATAAGAAAGTTGCAAGAAGATGTTAACTAGGCTTTCTAATTTTAACTTTCTCATTCAATGGTTCATACATGGATTTAGATGATATCTTTTTATAAAATCAAGGTGGGTGGCTTGCATGTTAGTGGTTAAGGAGGTTCACCTTGACCATTAATGGTCAAGGTGATCATCAGTGGTCATATTGATCATTGGTGGTTGAGGGTGAAGGGAAAAAGTAGGTAAAGGGGTAGGTTAGGTTAGTTAAGAAAACTAATAATAGGTTAGGCTTATTTAGGTGTTAAAGGATTAAATTTGTCCTAAGGGGGGCCTAAGGTGGTATAGGTGAATTTCAACATTCGTAGTCACAATGTAAAAATTTATGATGTCTACATTTTTCCCTTTTTGTTATGTGGCTTTGAATCAATAAGTTACAATACAAAAATGGATTATTGGTCAAAGTTCTGATTAATCTAAGTATGGGAGGAGGTTTTACCCCTCAAACTAGGAGTTGATGAGGTAAAATGGAATTAGGTACAAGTTTGATAAGGTGGATGAAGGTGATGATGAATGTGGATTCCATGAAGGTGGGTGATAAGTTGGGCACTAAATTGTAAAAAAGTGCACAAAGTGTAACAAAAAATGTGATAGCCAAGATCATGTATTGATGAGGTTGTCATAGTTGGTGAAAATAAAGGTTAGTGCTATAAAAATAAGTGACAAGTGGACTACATGACTACAATTAGGTATGTCAAATGGATACACTTGAAAATACAAGTTTCCTAAGTGATATCTATGATTTAGTGGGTGTCTAAGGAAAGAAGTGCTCCCAATGAAAATATAAATAGGTCAAGTGTCATAGGTATCTAAGGTTGAAAGTGTTCTTAAAAAGACACAAGTAGGTCAAGTAAGTGTGAGGTGGTGTAAGCTCAAAAGGTAGTCAATATAGAAATGTTGTCATTATAGTCAAAGGACCAGGGAAAAGCCATCATAAAACATGCATGAGTTCGGTCTACATGGACCAATGGTGAGGTGATGAGGTGGGTGGGGTGGGTGAATAAATTAGTCTCTAAGGTGGGTGTTATGATTTGATTCTACTTAAAAATGGTTTATCAAGGTAGGAGCAAAAAATTGAGCTACCTGACTATCGATGGTCAGGGTGTTCAAGGGTGACCATCAATGGTCACCTTAAACATTGATAATCATGGTGAAAACCCTAAAAGTCTAACAGTCAAAAGTAATTTTGAAAGTCATTTTGTTCATTTTTACTATTAACTTCATAGTTTTGGCATTTGGTGATTTGGGTAAAAGGCATGCTAATGGTGACTATTGAGGAGGAGTTAACTATAAGCTAAGGTGGAGAGTGGACTAAGTGGACTAGCAAGGATGTATGGAGCATGTAGGTATAAATAAGGACATGCAAGTCTATAGCTAACTTTGTAGTGGTCATTAAAAAATGAGGTAGGGGGTGCCCTTAATTTTATATCCTAGATGGATTTGGTAAATGCATTAGGCTTGGAGGGTAGTTTTGAATGTTTATGCCCTAGTTAAGGTTTTAGAGGATTCGAGTAAGTTTGTATGTGAATGGGAAAATGGGATGGGAGGTTAGGTGTAGTAGGGTGGCTAGGTACATGAGGGTAGCATGGTAGGAGGTTTTGGTTATATTTTGGGTGGATTTTAGGGTAGGGTACATTCAAGGTGTTCCACTCATGAAATACCCATAGTGACTGTCAGTGATTTAGGATTAACCATCAATGATCGACATCCCTAGAAAAAAAGATGTTTAACTATTGGTAGTCACCATGACCATCAATGGTCAATGAGTAAGAAGATAGTGTTTAGAAAGTGTTTGATATGCTAAGGATAAGTAGATGATGTTGTATAGGTATAAGCTAACCTTTAGTTTTAGAGGTTAGATTTGGTAGGTATTAGGTAGATGGGTAGAGAAATAGGTCAATTATTTAAAGGGTAGGGCTAGTAGGTGATGGTAGGAGATAATGGTATAGGTAACTAAACTATGTTTCCAAATGAATTATTATAGGATAGGGAATAGATACAGATGTGTGATCGAGTGTCACTCATCTTCATAAAGATCTACCAAGGGATGAGCCTAGCCAACTAGGCCCACATGGAAGAGGTTGGGTTGGGGGTGATGAGGCACTATCAGCATGTGCCTTAGAATGCCTCTATGATTGTAACACTCATTGAGAGATGGGATCTCACTATGAACACCTTCTTACTACCAACTAGTGAGATGATTAAGTTGCTTGAAGATGTATATAGGATCACATGGATTCCTCTCTTGGGTGATCTAATCTATCATATAGAGTGAGAGGAGTGAGAGGATCATATTGAGTTATTGTACAATGATGATAATGATTGGGTTAGATGGAATGCTACGGTGTTTAGTTACAACATGTTATATGTGAGGGATCCAAGAGAGAGGAGACTCATGATGATGCTTATAATATTTGTCTCATGTTATGCCCTTCTCAACTTGAGCAATGGGAGGTTCTCATATTTACTACTAGGGGTGTTGGTTGAGCTACTACCAAGGTAGACTATATTCAGTTAGATACTAGTTTTCTTGGTATAGATATATAGGGAGTTATGGTGGTTTAGGGCCCATAGGAGGTATGGTATTAGTGTCATCATAGTTCTACACTATTGGGCCTACAATCACATCCGAGTGTTGAGGTTAGTGAGATTATTATGGTCAAGATACACGTAGATTGAGTTTTCAATTGGGTTCATGCAATGGAGAGGTGAATTTATTGCTTCTAATGTAAGGGGATGAGTACATAACATTAATTGGTTTAGAGGTGCATTAGCTGTACTAATGATTGGTGACATAACCTAGAGGCCCTACATCTAGTTTCTAGTATGGCCTAGCTACAGGAGGCAAATGTTGTCCTTACACAACTAAAATTGTATTCTTAGCTAGAGGGATGGAGAGGTGGATCTCATCTCATTTAATAGGGTGAAAAGGTAGTTTGGCCTTGTACAAGGTATTCTAGATGTATTTACTAGGTACATACATGAGGACTCAATGATCTTATTTCTAGAGCCACATCTCATGGTGATAGATCTTGAGGATCTACTAACTAGGCCACATATAGATGGCATAGGCTTTGTAGATGGTTACATGATATGATATTAGGCATTATATGTAGCAATATATTTTGGTGTTAGTGATGGTGGTAGGGGTATTATGGATATGGACCCCATAGGGAGAGGGGTTTAGAGGGCATAAGTATAGGGGGATAACCCTAATGGATAGGTAGGAGTGGTATTAGCCATAACAAATGCATAGGTTATGAAACTACAAGGTTAGGTGGATGTTCTACAGGGTCAAGTTGTGACTCTTACATGTGACAACAACTAGGTGAGGGCTTACCTAGCCTTGGTTACATAAGATGGGACTCCTTGAGGCAGAGAGGAGGAGGGGTAGTGATACTGATAGGACCATTGAGCACCATCCCCATGTCATGATACCTAGCTATAGTGGAGGATCTATGGTATTATGAGGCTATAGTTTTGAGTCAGTGCCTTGATGAGCCCCATTAGGGAAAGTACAGAGCAAACCTATTAGGTGATGTTATTATGGAAATACTAGGGCAATGGGCATCATTTATAGGTGGATAGGAGTTAGGACCTAGTGGTTCACTAGTAGATAATAGTGCCCTAGAGGAATAGATATGACATAGTATAGTATGTTGTATATCATTTTGATTATGTCTTGTGAGCTGATGTGGTGAGATGTACATTTTGAGATAGAGACATGTGTATCTATTTGTACACATGATGATGTTAATTGACTCATGATATATATATATATATACACATATATATGTATATGTATATATATATATATATATACATATATATATATATGTATATATATATATGTGTGTGTGTGTGTGTGTGTGTGTGTGTTACATACACACACACACACACACACATATATATATACATATATATATATATATGTATATATATATATACATATATATATATATGTATATATATATACATATACATATATATATATATATATATATATATATATATGATCTTTATTTATTACTTATGCTCATGGTTTATGATTTGCGTTGATGTTTAATGCTTATGATGTGATGTCATATTGCTTATGGATTATGATTATGTTGTGGATGCTAGACATTGATGTAGACTTATTTAGTGAGGTATGAAATAGATTTGATTTATGGGTATGCTTCCTGTTCACTTATGACATTCTAAATTTTAATGAGTATATGTTTCATTATGTAGATTTAGACATGCGGTGAAAAATAGTTGGTTGTTTTATTTCTCATAGATGCTATGGATTTATTATGCTTATTATGTTTATGCTTTATGGTTATGTTTTTACCTATGACACATGTGCATATGCTTTATTGTTAATTTTTTTTAAGGTAGAACACATGAGGTAAGTTAATTAACAACACTAGATGAGAAGATAGAGAATATAATCAAGAGACAAATGTCATAATGAAAATATCAACTAGTCACGAGAGGATAAGAAGAGGGTATGATGCTTCTTCCTTGACAAGGACAAATATAGATCCAAAGATGAATTGGATTAATGAGCATAATCTCATTGAATGCTTTGCATTAGCATTCATTAGTTGGTTAAAAAGGTATCTTAACCATATAATGTCAAGTAAGGTCAAAATCCCTTGCTTATAGTACATAAATGAGAGATGGATGAAAATACAACCTTCTTGTGAGGCTAGCATACCTCTTTTGTAGGTGTCTAAAGAGTCAATATAAACAAGTCTATGTCATACAAAGTGTATATTGATCGATGTGGGAAGTCTACTTGTGAAAACTAATTGTGGTTTTAATCTTATATTTTTTTGTGAGAGTTGATTGTAGCTATCAAAATTAGTTTTATTTTGTTGTGATATTGCTAATGGGCCTTTTGCTTTATTGTTGTATATGGGAAGTTGATCATTGCAAGAAACTTTGAATAAATTGTTATGCTTATGTAAAATGCTTTACTCATCTATCCTTTAAGGGAGTAGTCTAAGTTTATTTTCTTTGTTTAAGGATTTTTGATAACTATCCTTCAAAGGAGAAATATACCTTATATTTATGCAATTTTAGTATGCTTATGCAACTTACCTTCAAGGGAGAAGTCTTTGAATGCTAGGAATGACCCATGATTTCTACTGGTTTAGATTTTTCTTTTTAATTGTTTTATTTTTTCTTGACATAGACTTGCTTATATAAGCTTAAGAGTTCACCTTTATGAAGGTAAAACTATTATCACAAAAGGATAATTAAATTTAAATAGGTTTAGGTGACAAAGATCATGGGAATCCATCTAGGTAAGGGGGTGGAAAGTACTATGAGATCATGCCATAGGTAGAGACATGGTACCCATTGTTCATGATTAGGCTATGACTATGAGGGATAATCACATGATTTAGTTTTAATCATTCACTCCTAAAATAGGGAGATGAATGTGGTTGAAAGCAAGGGATGAACTTAAGTTAGAATAAAAGGTGAAATTGATCCTTCTTAACAAAATAATAGATGGATATGTACAACATTGAGGGGCTTAAGTTCTGGGTGTCCTTCAATAAAAGAAAAATTATAATATCTTGATCCATACTTATAGTTTATGATATAGGGTCCAAGCCAACTAAAAGCAAACTTGCCCTACTTGTTTTTCTCCATATTGGTGACATGTTATTTTCCCTTTAATATGAGGTCTCTAATGATGAATTATTACACTCTAAGGTATTTTCTATAGTCATGATTGATGTGATCTAAATAGACATGAAGATGGGTAAGGGCTACCAGGTGATGCTTACCAAGTATAACAAGCTATGATAAATGATGTTGATGATGATCATCCTTAGAAATGAGATCTTGAAATGATATTCGAAGAGAGGGTTTTTGGACTTTGAGAGGTAAGATGGCCTCCACTTTAAAAACAAGATAAAAATGGGTAACACTTGTAGGGCTTCTAATGATGGTATGATAAGCCTATAAGGAAAAGGGGATGTGGAAATGCCAATCTTGACCAAATGCATTGGCCATTTTAGTTAGCATGTTTTTAAGAGTTTTGTTAAAGGCCTCAACATGTCCATTTTCTTAAGGGTGATAGGGTGAGGAGAAGATTAACTTAATTCCAAAAGCATCACATAGACCCTAGAATTTCTTGTTATTAAAATATTTACCATTTTTGGTGATAACATTATGAGGAACACCAAAGTGATAAATGATATGATGGTTGATAAAGTCAATAATATTATCCAATTTATTTTAGATTAGAGGAATAGCCTCTACCCATATGGTAAAATATTTGGTCACCATGATGATAGAATGGTGTCACAAAAAAATGGGGGTTAATTTCATCAATAAGGTCTAGACCCCATTGTGAGAAGGGATAGAAATTGGTGGAAACATGAAGACTATGGCTAGGTTCATGAATTAAATTGGCATGTTGTTGTAATTTAACACACTTTTTCACATAATCACAATAGTCTTGGTTAAGGGTAGGCTAGTAATAGCCTAGGTGAAGGATGTGTTTAGCTACATTGAGGCCACTAAAGTGTCCTCCATAGATTCCATCATGCATTTCCTTGATAGCATGAGAGGTTTCATGAATATGTAGGAAATGAAAGAGGAGGCCATCAAAGACACATTTATAAATAATTCCTCCAATAATGGTGTAGCACGAGGTACTCTAGATAGATTCTCTTTGAGAATTCTTGGAAAGGCCATAAGGAATGATGACAAGGTTAAGGTAGTCAAAGGTCTATTGATACCAAAGGTTAGGTTGGGTCTCCTCTACATTAAAAATGGTGGGAGAATCTAGTTTGACATAAGAAGGATAGGTAAGTCTATGGGTAATGATAGATAGGTTAGAATCAGAAGGTGTAGAGGGGATTTAAGAGGTAAGGGAAGCCATCATATTGATGAAATTATTGGTATAATATGGGGTCGATTAGATGCAGTAGTGTTTAAATGATGATAAGAGTTTGTCAACTAGTTATTTATATTACTGTAAAACCTCATTCTTACATTAGTAAGAGACCTTATTTTGATTCACCACAAGTTAGGAGTCACCAAAGATATTGATTATTTTGACTCCTAGGGATAAGGCAATTTGAAGGCCTATGACTAATGCTTCATACTCAGTCATATTATTGGTACATTCAAAATCAATCTTGAAAAACAAAGGAAGAGGCTCACTATCAAAGGGAATAAGGATGATACTAGCTCCACCAGCACATTGACATTTTGATCCATCAAAGAACATGGTGAATTGATAAGTGGAGTCTTCTTGAGAGAGGGTTGTGATGGATTCATAGGGGAAATCAAGAGGAAGAGGTTGGTTATGTGTTAATGGTGCCTCAACCAATTGGTTGGTAATGACTTACCCCTTAATTGACTTTTTCTAAAGGAACTCAAGGTTAAACACTATTAAAATCATGAGCCACTTGGACATACATTAGTTTTGGTATGGCTTAGAGTGCATGTACATAACTGGGTCAGTATTGGTTATGACATAGGTTTTATGGTTAAAAAGGTGGTGGTGAAGTTTCTTGATATGGGTATACCAAGTCTCATACTTTATAAGTGTGTAGATAATGTAGTAGATGAATTTATCTCTGTGTTGATCATCCTGATGAGCAAGCATTGTCGTTAGGGAGTGGTCAGTGGTAGAGATATAAAGGTAGAAAGGTTGGTCATCTCTGGGAGGGGTGAGGATAGGTGGAGACAATAGGTAATATTTTAATGAATAAAATCCATTTTGACAATTTTTATTCCACTTAAAAGAGACATCCTTATTTAGAAGGTGGTGGAAGGGTTTGCATCGGTCTGAAATCTAGGAGAAAAAGTGGTGATTGGATTGAAGATTCCCTTGTAAACTATGGAGTTGATTAAGGTTGAATATAGGAAGCATGTCATCGATGGATTTTATCTTGGTGGGATCAAATTTGATTCCCTAAAGGAAAATGATAAAACTAAGGAGCTTTCTTGACAAGACCCTAAAAATGCACTTTTTAGGGTTTACGCGAACAAGGTAATGGATAAGCTGCTCAAAGATGATCTTGAGAATGGAAAAATTATCCTTTTAGAGTTTGGATTTTTTTAGAAATTCATCCACATAGTCCTCTATAATATTATGGATGAGGTCATGTAAGTCATGGCACATTGGTAGGTTGCACCAGCATTATTTAATCTAAAAATCATGACTCTATATTAAAAGGTCCCCCATGAGGTGGTAAAAGTGACCTTTTTTTAATCTTTGGGGGTAATTAAGATGTGATTATAACCTAAGAATCTATCCATGAGAGATAGCATCTCATGGTTGGTTGTAATATCAACTAACTGGTCAATTCTTAGTAGAGGAAAGTTATCTTTGGGGCAAGTGAGGTTGAGGTCACAAAAGTCCGCACAAATGCATAGTCCCCCTATGGCTTTGGTGATGGGCATGACATTTGAGACCAATTAGGGATAGTTAATGGGTTAAATGAACTTGATAGATAGAAGAAACTAAAGCTCTTCTTTGATGAGAAGGGATATGCAAGGGTGTATGCATTAAATCTTCTACTTAATGGGCTTATAAATATGATGGGTGACTATGTTATGAATAGAAATGGTAGGGTTGATTCTAGGCATGCCAATATAATACCAAATTAATGTTATGATGTGATATTGGAGGAAAGAGGAGAAATCTTGAAGTTCCATAGTATTCAATGATTAGTTGATTTTGACAATGTGAGGTGTTTCTAGACTACCCAAGTTGATATCCATGGTAGATTAATTCAACATGGTCAAAGTCTTGATAGGAAGGGATTCTTGGATGGAAGAATTTGGGGCACCAAGGTAGGTGATAATGGAAGCATCATCTTGGTATTGAACATTATTAATGATAGGGGAGTGATCTCTTATCATCTTAGGATGGTTCAAAGGAATGGTTATGATTACCCCTTCATTTTGATAGTTTAGGGGTCTAAATTTGATCATGTTTATGGAAAAAAATTTAGGTGGGATGATGTCATCATCTTCACATATAAGCAATGGAGAGGTCAGTGAAGAAAGGGTGTCTTCCTCAATAATGATGATGGTAGGTGGTTTGGTTTGCTTCTTATTGGGTAGGATGAAATTGAGGCCATGTTTCTCATGAGGCTTTTTTTTTTCAATGAAAATCAACTCATATAGGCCATGCTCATAGAATCCAAGACAAACTCCTTTCCAATCACACCTATGAAGGTATGTCTTAGAAAAGATAGGTTTATCTAGGTAGGAGAAACCAAAAATAAATGGATGAGGTGAAAGAGAGGTGGTGAAAGTGTTATGGCTTTGTTGAGTCCCTCATAGACAAAACCAATTTGATAATGGGGAGGTTTAAAAGGAATAATAGTTCTAACATTGGAGTCATATCTTAGGTGGTTAGTAAGTTTCCCATACTTGTCACAAGTAAGAAAGGCATCAAGGGCTAAAAGGTGATATTCCCCTAGTAAAAGGTGATAGAATGTTGATTATAAAGGGTCTAAGGTGGGGATTTGATTAGAGGATATGGAAAATCTAGTTGATGCCTTATTGGTAGAAGGAGGAGTGACTTCCTTTTTTGTGGTGGAGGTCTTGTCTTTAGTTAAGAAGGGTTTGTTGGATGGAGGTAAGAAGACATTATAAGGTCGGTAGGTCATGTTGCATGTTGAGAATGGACTTGGGTTAGCTTTAATGGTGATGACCTAGCCTTTTTTCTCAAATTTAATGCAATGATGTAGGGTAGAGGGGATGTAACCCATGGATCATACCCAAGGTCATCCTAGAAAAACATTGTATTAGAAGTCAACTTCCACTCCATAGAAGAGTTCAAGGAGTGTGTGAGGCCCTACACAAATATGAAGGACAACTATTCCTAGGGTAGTGGTCATGGTGTCATTAAAATATTAAAAGATGATTTAGGTTTTGAATATGAAATTATTTATAAGGTTAAGTTGGTTATAGGCATAGGAGGAGATAATGTTACTATTAGCTCCCTCATCAATCATGACCCATTTAATGTGGTTTTGGTTAATGTAATCAGTAATAGAGAGGGGGATTTGGGTCATTCAAATAGATAGAAGGTATTTTCAAGTCCTTGTAGGTGACAAGGTTATAAATTTAGAGAGCACCAACAAAGGCTATTAGAGGTTTAGGGTCTTTAGGTTAGACCTCTATTGATTGAAATACCTCTATTATTACTTGGTGATGATGAGGTGAAGTACTGATCAACTCATATAAGCTCATCTTCATTGAGTTATAATGAAGATATTTGAGCACCACTCTCTTGATGGACTCAGAGGGTTTGGATTGGGAGGCACCTAAGATAGATACCTTGGATTTGGGTTAAAGTGAATATGTATGGGTAGGGTTTGGTTAAGAGGTAGAATATGGGTATATCTATGGAATGGACACTTTGGCATTCCCCTTATCCTTCTATTTCACTCTTGTGACCACATAAATGGTATGAATAGATGGAGGAATTGGAGTAAAGGATTGGTCAAGCTCTTCATCACTTTGAGGTGAGAGTGGAGGAGTAGGTAGGCATTGTGTAGAGGTTGTTATTGTTGGATGGATTAGTATAGGGCTCATGAGAGGTCCATTTATTAATATATCATCCTCATTATATATCTAGTGTATAATCATTTAGAGATATTTACAATTCTCCATGTCAATGCCTAGTATACTATGATAGGAACACATGTGGTGGTCATTATCCTGGTGGGTTTTGAATCAAGAGGGTCAAATGACCTGATAGGGGGTAAGTTTAAGCAATAAGATTGTAGTAACTATTAGAAAATGGTGGAGTACGATTTGGCTAAAGGTGGAGAGGATTTAAGGGTTTTGGTCTTGGTTGGTAAGGTGGAGGTCTTTTTGGTAGTGGGTTTAATGATAGAAGGTTTGGGTAAGGTAATGCATTTGATTGGTGGTTTTAATTTTGGCAAGGTGGTGGTTGAGAAAGTATAGGTAGAAGGTTTTAGGATATGTAGCTTGGTTATTGATGGTTTGGTGAAAATAGGTGTGTTTGAAATCAAGTGTGTTGGTGTAACCAACAATAATGGTTGGTTCTTGTTTAAGACAACTAGTTTTCTAATCAGAGTGGAGGGATGAGGCCCCAAGATAGAGGGCAAGGTGGATGGAGGTAGGAGTTTGACTCTATAGCCTTTTGATATTTCTACTCCCTTGGTTGTTTTGGGTTGGTGCTTAGTCTTTGGGTTTGGTGAGGTAAACTCCACCTTCACAGATGGGTGATTAAGACTTTGTTTAGTAAGGATACCAAGTTTCTTAGTTAGCTTGGATGGTTTGGTTAGAGAAGGTGATTTGGTTGCTTGGGGTTTAGGTGGTTTAGATGGCTTATGAATTATTGGGTTGATATAATTTAGTATTGGTTTGGTTCATAGGGTAGGAGTTCAGATAATAGAAGTGGTGGGTTGGTATACCAAAGGCATGGTTGTAAGTTTTTTCTTAGTGATATAAGGTAGCCCTAATTACTACCAGAAGGTAGATCAATCCATGTTATGGTTGGAGACAAATTCTAATTTCTATATTAACCTAGAAAATGGTTTGTAGTCTAGTTTTATTCCCTAGATACTGGACCTAAAAGTTAAGCCCATAGGTTGAGATAGAGGGGTGGTAACCTCATCCTTTTCCTCAATCAGAGGATGCAAGGTTTGAGTGGGTTGCTCCTTTGTGGGAGGTGAAAACATGGGGGCTTCCTCTTAGGGTATGATCTTTGAAGGGGTAGTAAGTTGAATGATAGTTAAGGAAAAAGGTAAAATAGGTGCTTGTTATAGAATGTTGGTCAAAGGAGGGGTTGATGGCTCCACTAACTCAATAAGTGGAGGAGGAGAAAGGTGATTCCTCATTTTGGGTCTCCAAAAGAGGATAATGTAACTCCACTACCTCAATAACTAGGGAGGGTGAGGAATAGATAGGTTGTTCAGTAGGTTCTTCAATAATGAGTGTGCCAAAAACCATGCTAATAGTATGGGCATCATGATAGCACTCAACTATGTTACTCTCATTTTTTATAGGTGCATTATTGGGGAAAGGTTGCCTAAAGATGTCAAGGGCTTAGTTTTGAGGTGAATTTGGGTTCTCTAACATAATCTCACCCTTGTAAATGAGAGATTAGACAATGCTCTTGAAGGTGTTGCACCTAGTAATGTCATTCCCTATCACTTGATAGAAGACACATAGATAATTATCATTGTATCAAATAGGTAAAGTATGAGAATAATCAAATTTCTAGGGTGGTTTGATAGGATGAAGATGTATGATATTAGCTTTTAATAGTTTCTCTAGGATAAAAGCATAATACTCTCCAAGTAAAGTAAATTGCTTTTAGGTTTTCCCATTTTGGTTTTTCATGTTTTCATTTTAGGAACTAGAGGAATTTGATTGGTTGGTAGGTGATGGTAAAGTGACTTTAAGTATAATATAGTTCATAGTGCCCTTGGTTTTGGTCTCAATTATGGTTTGGTTGTTTTGTTTGGAGGGGGAAGCATCATTGGTTTTAAAGGTAGAGTTCTTGTTTTTTAGTTTTAGCTTTCCTTCACCGATGGTTTGATTCTCTAATTTATGTTCCATGGTAAAAGCTTAATCAAAGTTTTAAAATCTATAGACATGCGATGTAGAGGAGATACTCTTGGCACATGCTCAAGCAAAGATATCTATGAGTTCAGGTTGAGGTAGGGAAAAGGAAAGCTGATTGATTAGGATCCTCTAATGAGAAATAAAATTAGAAATAGATTCATAATCAAACTGTTGGATAGAGTAGAGGTCAGTGATGGAAACCTTCTTGGAGATATTTATCAAAAACTGATCCAAGAATGTTTGAGCTAGTTGGGTGAAGGGGAAGATTGAATTTTTAGGCAAAGTATGGGTAATGTATGGAGAATGAAGGCATCATCATAGGCAATCAAATAACATGAATTACCTAAGATGTTTCTAGGCATCCTCCTTACTCTAAAACTTAGAGAATTTTCAAAGTTCCTACTGAAGAGGATATGGCTTGATAGGCACATATGGGTGGATGGGCTTGTTGCAAATCTAGTCATAGGATAGGAGATTATGAGCCCTAGAGATGGATGCATCCAAAGTTATCATCTTGTCTATGAACATCTTCATTAGGTCTATTTGGGGTGGTACACTTGAAGGGTTGTAAGGTGCATAATATGGTTGGGCTTGAGTAACACATTGATAAATTTTGAGAGGCTTAGAAGTTGTCAAATATGGGTAAGTGAACATAGGTGGTTGGGTTAAAACCACATATAAATATGTGGTCTCTAGTGGTTGGGTAGAGGGTATATACTATTGAGTTAGCATGGGTGGTTGAGATGAGAGTAAGGGATAAGTGGTAAACTTGGTAGCGATAGGTGGTAAGGTGAAAGGTATTGGTGTTACTACATTTTGAAGTAGAGTAACGGTAACCAAAATAATGGTAGTGATTGTGATAGTGATTAATCCAATAGTGATTGGGTTATGGGTAGATAAAGGTTGGGTGGTGGTTATATTGAAAGAGTTATTAGTCAGGCTAGGAGGTGTTGGGGTGTTAGAAGGTTGAGCTAGTTAGTTTTGCATGGTTATGTCAGATGGATTGCCAGCTAAGGTAGATGCTCAAGTAGCTAATCATTGGGTGGTGATAACTAAAAAAGAAGAGTTGCCTAAAAATCCCAATGGCATCCCATAGGATGGATAAATATGTGGTGTTGAAATAAGTGTATGGTGAGGAGCTACTATGTTAAGATAATGTTGTAAAGCTATCAGGTTATTATCCAAAAAGGTATAAAAGTTTGGGTCACCTTAGGGGACTATTTGAGGCACACTAGATTAACCAAAATGATGAAGAAAACTATCATCATTTGATATATACTCCATAGATGAAGAGGTAGAGGAGACTAGATAATCTATAGATGGGTCTTGACTTACTAAGTCTCTTCATTATTGTTGAGTAAGAACCATGCAAGTAGGATGAGAGGAAACCACAAAGAATATTATAACTCAAATAGAGAGAAATCAATAAAATTAATAAGGAAATCCAACACACATTAGAGTATGTTAAAATCCCATGGTTAATGTTAATCTTTCTTTTGGTTTATACCTTAAGTTATGAGAATGTATGATTGAAATTAACTTGTAGATCAAGTACTATAGAAGTAATATATGGTTGGTTTTGATTTATTTATGTGATAAGAAGGATATATATTAGGAATAAATATGTGGCTTGGTATTGGGGCCTACCCACTCACTTCACACACCATAATGATAAGGGTGTCAGGTAATTAGCCAATATATATTAATTATAAAGTTTATATTCAACTAGAGAGCTGAGTTGGATCTCCCCTTAGTAATGACCTTCAAGTAGGATTGTCAAGAAAGGGTAAGGTGACCTCTAGTTGATGAAATCCTAATCGGGCCTTATCTCAAGTTTTTTTATATTTAATTGATGAAAGTGTTTTGGTTTTGTGTGTGCAACAAAAGTGATGATATAATAGGATTATTGTGCTTTAACTGAAAGTGAGCTAAAATTAGAAGCAAGCAATGGATGCACTTGATTTTAAACCCAAAAAAAATTTTAGTTTCATTAATGAGTATACATAGATATAAAATCATATAGTAGTAAAGGAAATAAACCCAAAGTAAAGACTCAAGGTCCCACAAGGCATGCTATAAAGTTTCAGTAAATTTCACCTTATATTTCAAAAAGGGAAGAAGAAGAAATTAAATACAAGTTTGGTTGAAAAAAATATTTTATTATGCACAAATTTAATTAGATGATTTTTAAGAACTCATCTTTGTCTTAGGAGGATGACCTTAAAATAAGATAGCACTAAAGCAAATGGTTGATTAGATAGATAACTATGTGGATTTCCTAGTGCTAGCTAGATCCTGAAAGTAAGAGCTTCTTTGAGGGCTATCAATTCACACATTTTAAAAATAAATTTTATAAATAGAATGATAAAGTAATTTAATCTATAATCAAAAGGTACTAAAATTGAACATAATAAATGCTTTCTAAATAAATAGACTATAAATGACTAATATAGAAATAAGCAAATCAATACTAGTGCTAAATGGCTCAGGTCTATTTTAGAAAATTAGAATAGGGTCTATGAATAGGTAGGGACATATAAAAATAGATTTGGTTGGGGGTAAGAGGCTAAAAATAACTTGTTATTTCTTTCCATATTTACCATCGATGGTTGATGTGATCATTGGTGGTTAAGGTGACCATAAATGATCAAGGTGATCGTCGATGGTTGGGTAGACCATTGACAATTATGAAAATCATCAATAGTTAATGTGTGTAGGTATAGGCTTGTAAATGGTCATATTTATGGGATCACAAAGTGGGATTTTGAGAGATGGGTTGATGCTAGGTTGAGTGTGAAAGGTAATTAAAGTAATTAAGCACTAGGAAATAAATATTTAACTTACATAAGGTTGATTAGGTTGGTACTTGAGGTGGTTGACTCATTGATGGATTTTGAAATGATTTCGATAGAGTAATGGTACTTGATGCTTTAGTAGATCAATGATATAAAATTGGCTCTCTAACATGATGGCTAAATTGTTAGAGTATTGATAATGATTGACCTATAAAATAAAGGAACTCTAGATTCATAAGCTCTTGATAGCAATTGCATATGATCTCACATTTTTGCTCTTCTCTTTTTATAAGCAAGGCAAGAGAGTTGTAACAAGACATTAACTAGTATTTCCAATTTTAACTCACTCATGTAATGGCTTACATGTGGGTTTAGATGAGCTATTATTAGAAAATAAAGGTAGGTGGCTTGAATTTTAGTAGTTAAGGAGGTGCACCCTAACCATCGATGGTCAAGGTGACCATCAGTGGTCATCTTGATCATAAATAGTCAAGGGTGAAGGGAAAAAGTAGTCAGAAGGGTAGGTTAGGTCAGTTGAGTAAAATAACCATGGGTTAGGATTGGTTAGGTGTTGAAGGGTCAAATTAGTCTAAAGGGGGGACCAAGGTAGTTCAAGGGAATTTTGACATTCAAAATCATGGTGTGAATATTTTTGGTGTCTACACTTACCATAGTTCAAAAATTTGAAGGGAAACTTACCCTTGTACTTATTTGATACAAACCTCAACTTCCTATCAAACATAGCTATGAGTTGATCATAATCAACATCTGAACATTTTGCATCCTTGAAATTCTTGACTTTTGAATTCTTCTTAGATTTGAATGTTTCTTCTTTATTTGAAGATCTTCTTTCATTAGTTCTCATCTCATAGACAGTAAAGATGACATGAAGCCCATCGATCTCTAGTTTATCTAAATTTTGCATTTATTCTATTAAAGATACCTTAGATTAAAACTTAGGAGTTAGATATCTCAATACATTTTGAACAACTTTAGACTCTTTCACTTTTCCTAATCCTCTAATGACATTGATAACTTAGTCAACTTTCAATATATAGAATGCAATGGTTTCATCTATATTCATCTTTAGACTATCTTTGGTGGGTCTAAAACTTGGCCATCTTCACCTTGGTGTCTCCTTCATAGATGGTATTAAATTTTTCCCATATCAATTTGTTTTATATTTAGTTAATTACCTTCACAATCTCTTCCTCTAATAGGCCACAAATAATAGCATTCATTGCCTTGGAGTTGTTTTCATTAGCCTTCTCACCTATTACATCAGTTGGTGGAATAGGAGGAGCACTATATCCATCCAAAACTGACTGCCAAATATCGTGACCTTGAGACATCAAATATATCTTCATCTTAATGTTTCAAAAATCATAATTAGACTCATTGAATAATGGATCCTTACTAATAGAGAAACAACCTTGAGCTTGTTGACTAGCCATACTTCCTTCGAGGATCTCCTTTAGGATTTTATACCTACTTCAAAGAACTAGGATCTGATATCAAATGTTGGAATAAAAATTAATTGGTGGGGGAGGGTGAATTATTCTTGAAAAAACTTTCTTAACAATCTAAATTAAAAAATCATCAAACATTTAAACAAGCATGCATATCCTGTAGGCATAAACACCTATCTATATAAGCATGGAACACAAGAACACATCATATATGTGGGAAACCATCAAGGGGAATAAAACCCATTGGTATTTGAAAATTTAATAAAATAAAATAATAAAAACATCAATTTAGTGAAGAATGCACTTTACATGGATCACCAACCTCAACTAGCTAAATACCAACTCAATTAGGCTTTAACAAGCACCAACTTACAA
The DNA here is from genome assembly GCA_037957365.1 of Torreya grandis. NCBI lineage: Eukaryota > Viridiplantae > Streptophyta > Pinopsida > Cupressales > Taxaceae > Torreya > Torreya grandis. The sequence goes on along the minus strand of JARHVA010003105.1, from coordinate 623,082 downwards.
GGAAACAATAACCCCATAGATGATTCATTATCAACTCAACCAATTTATTTATATGATCACCTATATTAAAAATTATTTCTCAACCACTAGATGATTATTTCCTTTTTCATCTCTTCACACACTACTATCCCTGTCAAACTGGCCTCTAGCCTTCTTCACTCAACTAACCCTCTTCTTAACCTTATTAGTTCATATTAACTTATTTATAATATACATAAACTATATAAAATATTCATCATAGATCTTATATACTCCTATGATTTTATAAAATACCTCCTTCAGCTCTACAATATGTTATTTTTTTTGGTTTCTCTCTACACACACTAATAGGCTTAAAACTAGTATTTATACAAGTCTCTTGTTCATATCCTTGTTGGTTGAGAAAATACCCTTACCCTATTAGGTAAGACATATAATATATATTAATACATATCATATACATGTATCAATTTTTTTTTAATTCCCTTTAGGTCTGACTTACCTCAATTAGGCCTTATCTCATCTTTAGGTCTCATAAAGACCTAATCCCATTAGGTCTACTCTATGACACGTTACATTTTTATTTCCTTAGAACACATTCAAACACTTAAAGTATTAGGAACATATAATATGTAATTAAAAGATACCCACTATAATCTCATATATGTTTAATAACATATTTCAATTCCAATCACCACTTGAAGCATGTCATTCACAATGTTCATAATTAGACTTGTGCATACCCAAAAAGTCTATCTTGAACAACTAAATCATAAACACAATTTTTTTAAAAAATGAAAAAATATACGTGACCTTAGGTTAATCATCATTTGATTTATAATTCATAACTTAGGTAAAAAAAGAATCAAACCTTTCTCTGTAGATAGTTCACTTAAAACTGCTAACTAGCCTAAAAACATAGTCATGTCTACTTAAACATATAACACCTGAAGGAACACACTCAAAGAATTAAAATGAATAAATATGATATTAAAACATCATTATAATAACATCCAATAGAAATTATCATAATCTCTAATGTTAATTATTAGTCTTGCAGACCAATTTATTGACCTTCTCTCTCCCAAACCTTACTCTGCCAGACAAGCCATTTTGGCTTCAACATTTTCAGTACTTTAACTAAGTATAAAAACTTAAAAAAATAATTTATAGTAAAAAAAATTCCCAAATATAATTTTAATATACATTATATGCTTCAACTCTGATCATAGAGCCTCAAACTCATCATTGAAACTTGCTTACCCAAAATTGCCAGTTTGCCTTAAAGCACACTCATGGTGAAAATGATCTTCAACACCTGTATAACCACTTCAAAGACTTAAAATTAATTTTTATGATATTATTATATCATTATACAATTATAATATTCAAATATAACATTTTCAAATGGCAATATTGGTTTTGAAGACCCCTATCATAATCTTACACCTTCATTATCTAACTTGCACTAGACAGGTCAACTTATGAGCAACATTTTCATTATATTTAATGACCTCCAAAAATTATATTAAAAATGAAAATTTATTAAAATTATTTAAAAACTTATCCATGAAATTTGATTCATCCTAATCCATGATAACACATCATTAATCACCTTCTCACTTCTGCTTGGTTTTCTCATTGTTTGCACCATTAGGCTTGTTAGTAACTGGTCAACTTGGATGACTAGTTTAACACAAATGAGGGTTATAACCTGATAAAAAATCACAATTTAAATAAAATACAAGTCTAAAACTTTATCTTTCATCCATTTAGTAACTTTGATGTGGTCAACTCTAACTATCATAATAAATATTTGAGAAATAAGCCCTTTTATGTAGGCTCCACTCACACACCTGACAAACCAATCACACATCAAGATTACTAGGAGAGTTTAATACAACATTTAATCACTTAAAAAAACTTTCTAATAAATTTAGATAAATTTATAAAAATATCTTTCCCATCATGTCATTATTAGGGTTTTAGAGAGGGTCAACTATATTTCTAGTGTTAATCATTGTTCATAGAAGACTACCCCTCATTTCCCAAAACTAATGTTTGGATATATTATCTAGGACCCTTACACATCTATCCTTAATATATCAGTTTTCCATACAGAGGTTACACATTCCAATGAACACTTCAAAGTCCTCATGTTAATAATCCTTCATTATATGCACATGAGAGACCTCAAAACACTTTTTATTTCCTTAACTTGAAAACCATGACCTAAAACCTTGTAAACATGATTTGAAAAACATATTAAACTTATATATATGATAAAATACTCACACTTTCCTTGGAAGCTGATCCTAATACCCCATCTGGCCATACTCTATCTTTTTATTCTCTTAGACCTTGACATGCAGACCATATTAATCCTAAAAGTTAACCTTCAAGATTATTTACATGAAATATCCACCTCAATTACATTCTTAATAAACATATAACATTCTTAAACACTAATTTATATCCTTCATATGTCTTGACAACACCTTATTAGGTCAGGTAAGGTTTAGAACTAGTCTAGTTGCAGACTTAAAATTAAGGTATTACCCTTGTAGGATCATGTTAAAATTATATTGAGTGATTCAATTCATATAATGCATGCTCAAGCACTCTAATATTTCCTATTTTTTCTCTATTAATCCATCTCACTGAGACACCATTCTCAAACCTTCTCACTTGGACTTTACAAGCCATGACTAGTGTCATGACTAGGCTTCTTAAATACTTAAAACTTGATGATTGAGATTTAAACACTCCTTCATGCTTCTACACCTTGATAAAATTCATTTAATACTCCTAAAATAACATCATAACTCTTCACATCATGCCTCTTCATGCTCATCATGCACATGATGTGACTATGCTTGTTATGACTAGGCTTCTCAAGACACCTTTTATCCAAGGACTAATACTCAAAACATGATTATCATGAAATAAATATTGAAATAAACCTCAAAAAAATCATTAATTTTACTTAAAATTATATCTCAATAGATATACATTAATTTTCCTTCAAATTTGTTCTTGTCATTGGCTCATATCTCACAGACCACTCAACATGCATCTTCACCAAATGTACCTTGAGATTAATGACATCAACCTTGACATCAAATGACATAAAAATTTTTATCAATGAAAAAACTTATAAATAATTTTTATCCCCCAACATTCCCTATTATATTTTGGGCAACTAAGCCAAATATTTTTAGATCACTTTTCATTGACATCATAATAAAAGTGACCATAATCAAATTTTATACCATTAGATAATTTGGGGATGAATCTATGACCAAATTCATGGATATATGACAAAGTATTATAAACCAACTTACTCTCTCCCTCACTCAATGAGAATTAATTAAACTATTTGTGATATCATGCACTAATCATAGCTCATCAACATTATGGGTTCAATCCTTGAAGACTTTTGATAAGGCCTTTTCCATGGACTGTAATATAAAAATATGAGATTTAGAAGAATGGAAGGTAAACTTATGTAATAAAAAAATCAAACTTTATCCCTCAAAAATAACTAACAATACCAAAATCAAAGGCATTACTAATGTTGTGGTTTTAAAATCAGCACCCCCATAGACAAAAATTGAATTCAAATGTTCTACCTCCTAAACATAATCATAAAAACCATTAACATGGTTTCCTTTATGGTAGTACACATCCTTAGGGTAATATTACACTTTTATTTTATGTAATATATTAAATGATTATATCATCAAACTTCCTCTAGTTAGACCTATTGATGACTCTTATCCTAATCCTAGTTGGTTCAAATAAAATGACATCTATAACTACCATTGTGTACCAGGTCATGATGTCAATAAATGTCATTACTTAAAAGGTTTAGTTCAAAACATTATTAATCAAGGAGAGTTATAGCTATTTAATCTTAACACTCCACCTAACTAATCCATAGACATATTTAGGTAGTCATTCCATAACCATGCTTTTATATTTAATTTCATATAGGATAATTTAGGATTCACATTGGATCATGAGACACAAATGATAGGCATGATATATGATCAAATTATACCAAAAGAGGTTAGTAGTGCTTCTAAACCACATTCCAAGACAACTACAATATTAGATCTCCTTATAAGAGATGCTTTCAAACCATCTAGATCCAGTAGAACTATCCCTAAGACTCATTCAAGCTTTCTAGATCTCATTATTTCGGATCCTCTTGATGAAACATTACCTAAAACCATTCAAGACAATCAACTAAAAATTAAGGATGAGAAATCTATCAAAGAGGATGTTGTTTAGACATCCTAGAAGATACACAAATCACTCTTTTAGTCACTACAACACCTTTACATAGCATACCCATCCCATCTAAATTATTCCTTCCTAAGATAACTATTGCATTATCTCAACCAAACACAAGACTAGCTTCCCTCATAGCTCAAGAAGAGCCAAATATTGTAAAAAGAGAGATTAGGGGGAATGATTTAGGAATTAGAAACAAATAACTTGGGGCCTCAAAATGAAAATATTTGTAAAATCCTCCCATAAGAATTAAACTCCTTAAAGAATATTGTTTTGATACTCCTGACAAGATTCAAAAAGGGAAGAATGTCTACCACCAATTTGAATTAGAGAATCCATATTAGGACCTGATACTATGACGAAACTAAAAACCACCTTTATATAATCCTATTCTAAAGGGTATGTACCATTACAAAGAGATATTATCACTGTAATAATGCTAATTAATAATCATTTAAATCCTTATGACCCATACGGCCTAGGTGTAAAGTCTTATCCCAAACATAAATTACCTTCTATGGGAAATATTTGAACAATTAGTGTGAAGGCTTAAGATTTAAAATCAAATGCAACTTCCATACCAATTCTTTAGAAGGTTAAAAAACACAAAAAGGATATATTTTGGGGGTTTTACTCTAATATTCTCAATAAAATCCTTCAAACTTCCCTGATCATGCTACTAACCATAAAGCCTATTAACCCCCATGCTAAAAAAATAACATGGTATCGAGAAAAGAAAGAATGTGTGTACCATCAAATAATTGGACATGATACCTAGAGTTGTAATGTGCTAAATTCTATGATATAAAATTTATTAGAAGAGGATGCCCTTTTACTAGAATATTTTGGTCATTAATATCCCTATAGTCAAAGTAGTAGGGTCACAACCACTCTAAAAACTAATGCATTACCAAAAGGGTCAGAACAAGTTTCAAAAGAAGATAAGTTATTTGATAAGACTCAATATCAACCCCTTATAAACCCACTAAATTTGTATGAGTCTAAAAACATTGTAAATCTACCATTATTTTAGATAGACGTGATACACATAGCCACACAATATCAGACCCAGGGTCATAAGACCCAAAATCCTAATAAATCTAAAGTGACTACTGTAAAATCTACTACTACTACAGATAGTCATACAACACCCATCCCAAAACCTAAAATTTCTATTTTTGGAAAAGCATAAAATAATAATACTTCAGAATTGATATAAATATTAGTTTTAAAACAACTCCATCAACTCTCAGTCAAGATGTATATGTATGAACTTATCCAAAACTCTCCATAGAACCATGATGCTATGATAGAGGCCTTGAAAGGTATTGAGATACAATTGGATGAACCATAGCCTCAATCAACTTTATTGCATCATTAAAAAAGTAATCATCCATAATATTTCATGATTCTGAAATATTCTCATTTTAGCTTGATGATCAAGATCCACTATTATTTATCACTACCTAAATTAATCAGACCTAAATCAAATTATTAGTTTTTGATAATGAAGCAAGCATGAATTTTATCTTCTCATATGATTTTAAGCAAGTAAAGTTACCTGAGATTGTTGTATCTCAATCTCCAGCTATCTTATGGGTATTAAATGATACTTTGGCCCCTACATTAGGAATGGTTGTTCTTCCCATTCAATTAGGTATATGTATCCTCCCAAAATTATTTTACATAATACAAGGGGAGTTTTAATATAGTATCCTATTAGGACATCCTTGGATACACACTATGCATTGTGTCCCCTCCACTTTTCACTGATGTCTCAAATTTGAACATGAGGGTAAGGTCCATAGTGTCCCTTCCAATCCACATCTGTTCAAAATATGTAATTTTACTTATAAACCTAACAATGTCTTGATCCCTCTAAATAAATCAAGTCCATTATACTTAGGGAAATCATCTACTAGTTCTACTATACCTTCATCCCACATCCTCGATGTAAAACTTTTTTACTAAACATTCCAAAAATTTTATTTAAGGGAATGTTAGTTATTAACACTCAATGATTTATCAACCCATCAAAGATATGGATGTCTTAATCAATAACATACATATCAACCCAATATCAAAGACATTATCCCCTTCATACCTCCCCATCTCCAAACACACTTAACCTATAGAGGAATTCATTAACCTCCTTTATATAGGGAAATATAAATGCATGCCCAACCATCCACATCTAACTTTTCATTTCTCAACAAACCATGATTTGCACAAACCTACTACAAGATTGTGATTTGAAAGGTTTGTCTTAGGATGTTATGAATAAGGGCCCCATGAGGTCAAAATAAATGACCTTAGAAAAGTAAATGAGAAAGATGGCCTTGGTTTCAATAAAGCTCCTAAAGTTGATGACATCATGCTTTAGCATGCCATGTCACTATGGATATGGATGATGGAAATCTCCCATCCCCTATTAATTCCCATAGAAAAACTGATGACACCATCTCCATTACACCTAATTTTTTTTTGATTAGTGTCATTCATTTGAAATTGCTAACCTATCAACCTAGTAAGAAACCGATGTCCCTTTTATTAGTCTTCCTTGACCTAATAGATGAATATGCTCCCTTAATCAATGTAATGGAGTGTTAGGATGATGATTCCATTTTAACATAATTATGGGTAGGATAATGATATATAAAGAATATTATTCCATTCAAAATCTCCTAGTGTTTTAAATGAGGCCACAATTGATATTAACATAGGGATGCTTGAAGCCCTGTAAAATATCAAAGTAAGTCAGTTCTTAGATTTTCAAGAACACCAAGATTTTATGGTATTCCTTACTAGTCATAGATAAAAATTTTATTGGTCTTATATTGATATGCCTATAATTATTCCCACTAATATTGTCCATAATATCATTACCATTCACCAAGCTAAACTAGTGAAGAAAAAGCTTTGTAAGATACATCCTCAAATAGCCCTTCTTGTCAAAGAATAATTACAACACTTATTATCCATTAAATTCATCTAGACTATTTATTACCCTCAATGGGTATCTAACATATTACCTATTGGAGGTATGTTGACATTGATGTCAAACGTAATGATAAAGTGGTGATGTTATATTGATGATGAGGTTGGGCATGAAGTTATGCAAGGTAGGTTTAGATGAATATGAGCTAAGAGACCCTATGGGATTTAATGAGTGCTTATAGTGATTATGAAAGTGAAGAAAATCAATCAAAATAGTCATATTAATGTGTAATCTCAAGTAGTCATCTTGACAGATAAATTTGAGTAAGTAGTTTGATGACATCATATTTCACATGTGTTAATATTTTAGGATTAGTTTGATACATGGATGGATTACCATATGAAAGGTGATCATATTGTTTAAATTTTAGGTATAGAAATGGTGCATAGAAAAATTTATTAAGGTAAAAATATGGATTATTAGGTAGAGTTAACTAAGTTCCCATACTTAGCCAAATTTGTAATATCAAAGATCTACGATGAGTGTTTAATCAAGAAGTGAAGTTCTATGACAATTAATTAATATGACCAAATAAGGATCTAAAATAATGTTTAATCTTGTGAAATATGTTTGAGGTTTGTAAATTATGTCTCCAAGGTGACCAAGGATGTTAATGAGGTGTCATGTGTGCTATAATGACAATGACAAAGTGTGCTTGATTGTGTTTCATTGTTCATGCATGGTTATTTAGTGTTTGACTTAGTGAGGTAAGTAATGGATGAAATTGATGGTATGGAAATGTTTTATAAACCCTATGGGTTTTTATGAGTGATTGGATTGATTATGAAATTAAATGGAATTCATCATAATAGTCATATGATTGTCTAAGCTCAAGTAGTCATATTGAAAGATAAGGCCGAGTAAGCAGTTTAATGACATCATATTTCACACATGTGAAAGTTTCAAGAGTAGATTTATAAATGGATAGATGTTTTTATGTGAGGATATCATATGATTTAAAATTTAATTCATTATTTTTATCATAGAAAAAATTATTAAGGTGCAAAGTTGGCCTTCTAGGTAGAGTTTACGAAGTTCCTATACTTAGCCAAATTTATAAGAAGAGATCTAAAATTAAGCATTCAATCAAATCAAAGATATAATAGTGAGAATTTAATTTGACAAGTAATTATCCAATAGAGTGTGTGATATTATCAATAGTGATCCAATATTTCATATGTAGTCAATATGTCAAAGGATGCTTAGAAGACACATAAGGCTACCAAGTGGCAAAAGAGCATTGGAGACTGATTGTAGAAGGCATGTGGGATTGCCAAGTGGATTAATATTATAATAAATGATTTAATATATATGGTGATAATTAAAAATATCTAAATTTTTTCATAAAATTTCATAGATAGAGATCAATGGTGTGGTTCAAAATCAAATAGTCAATAATGGCATGCAGGACTGCCAAGTGGCTTGGACGCAGAAGTGCAAATCAATGATCAACAGTGAATGATGCAAGGTAAATATTAGTATAATTATAAGGAAATAAATTATATGTATTTTTAAAAATTTTCTATGGAGAATTATATGATGATAAAGTGTCCAATGTTTAGTGTTTGAACAATGACTGTTGACATTTGAATATTGAAATTAATAAAGGAAAAACTAGTATGTAGTGTTTGAGCCATAACTTTTGATATATGCAGAATGTGATGATGAAGTAAAAATAAAATTTATAAATGAATTAAAGGATAATATATAAAAAAAATATATGATTTTTAATTTTTTAAAATTAAAATATATTTATTTTTGAATTTGACTGTAGGTTTGACCATGTTCTGCAAGTGACCTGAGAAGGATAGTTGAGATGTTCTTGATAGTATTTTGATTTTTGAAGATGAAATAAATATTGGAGAGTATTTTATACTCCATTAATACTATATTTTTATATTATTGAGGTTTTACCAATCCATATTTAGTGTGAATAAAAGCTTTAAATTTGACTATTTATTCATTCATGGTGTTACTGTGTATAGAATATTGTTTAAGCAATTTATGCTTTAACAAAAGAGTGTTTTGGTTGGAATAATCACATGAAGATGTCATAAAGGTAATATGGAGTTGAACTATGTATTTTAATGTTATTTTATGTTCTTATTTTTTTTTTAAAGTACTAAATGGGCAATAGGTCTCTGTGAGACCTATAGGGGATACTAAGGCCTAATTGAAAGGTATAGTTGCTTAAGTGTGATCCATGGATGCCATGGATGACCTATGAGGATGTTATTGTGATATTTTTTAGCATGGTATAAGTATTAAGGATTAATTTAAGTATTATATTTGACCTAGAATCTGATATTCATGAAGACTCTATAAAGAGTGAAGATGAATGTAATGGTTTTTAGACTTGCATGTGGATGTATTAAGAGAGCAGAAGATAGAGAGGAAGGAAAGAGATAAGAAGAAATGTGATAAGTGGATGGAATAAAGTACAAACTATATTGAGGATGAGTGAAGAATCCTAAAGTGATCCAAAATGGGGATTTTGATGTATTATCTATGTGATCAAGTTTGAGTGTGTGTGATGAGTTGAAAGAGAGGTGTTATTCATTATTTATCCAATCAAATTGAAATACAATTAGAGTTCATATGTGTTTTGTGGGTGCTCAACATATAAAATAAGTGGGTGCTTATTCAGGCCTAGGGGTGGGTGTTCCTTATGAAGTGGGTGCTTCACTAAGATGTCTCATATTTGTGGTCATCTTATAGGACAAGTATTCCATGTGTTTATAGGATTGAGAATAGGTTTTATTCCCCATGAGGGTTTCCCACATAATTCATGTGTTATCTATATGATCTTGTATTATCTCTCTTATTCATTATTATGAATAACTTATATGTTTTATGAATGTTTGTGGTCTTTGATTAAGACTTTGAAATAATTATAAGTGAAGTTTGAAATATCTTGCATCACTAATTCACCCCCCTCTCAATGATTGTACCTCTAATAATTGGTATCAAAATAGGACCTTAATTGAAATTTTAACCACTTGAAGGTGATTTAAGGTACAATATGACAATTCAAAAAAATTAGGGTTTCTATAAAAAGTAAACACCATTGTTTAATGCTTCAAATTATGCTTTCTAAAGTACAAGGATGAGGAAATACAACATGTCTATAGGGTTTAATACTTGGCAATATATCATAGATGGTTATACTATAGTAGATACTCCTTCAACTAGTGCTACTGACAAGAAGTTGAGTGATAATAATTCTAAAGATATGAATGATATCATTTGTGGTATATCCAAGGTTTATTTCACCCTAGTGATCCATTTTAATTTTTCCAAATAAATTTAGGATAAATTGTAGGCTATTTATGAAAGAGACTCACAAGTAAAACTAGCTAAATTATAGATCTACCAAAGGTAATTTTAAGGTCTCAAAATGAAGGAAGAATATATCAAGGAATCTTATATTCTAAGGGTTGATGAGGTAATAAACATAATCAGAGGTCTTAGAGACATGCTTGATGAATCTAATGTAGTATATAAGGTATTGAGGATTCTTACACTCAAGTTTGATTCAAAAGTTTTTGTTATAGAATAAATTCATGATTTTACTTAATTGAAGATGGATGAACTGCATGGCATCCTTGCTGCATATGAGATGAGAGTTGATGATGATAATCCACTAAAGAAAGAATCAACTTTCAATGCATAAAAGAATCTAAAAAATAATTTCCAAGATAATAAGGTCAAGGATGATGACATTTTTGATATTAGTGATGATGAACTAATAGCTCTATTAACAAGAAAATTGAAAATAGGTTCATGCAAGTTTAAGGGTAAAATTTATTTCAAATGTTTTAATTATGGAGAGATAGGTCACTTTTCCAACAAGTTTCCTCATAACCATAAGTAAAATTTTAATTAAGAACATGAAGAAGATCAAGATAATGACAAGAAGAAATTTAGGTCTAATAAGAGAAAGAATAGTTTTAAAAGGTATAATGGCCAAAAGAAGTTTTAAAAGGAGAAGAGGAGTCTTTACACCAAGGGATATTATAAATCATCTGATGAGAATGATGTCAATGATTCTAAGAATGATCATGAAGGTGATGGTCCTATTGAAGATGAATCTCTCTTCATGGCTGATGAAGGTATCTACTCATATCAAGAAGAATATACAAGGCTTGGAGGTGGTTTAGGTGATGCATATGATGAATAATACAGGGTAATCTATGAGACTAAGTTAATGAATGTCCTTGAAGATATAAATATTTATAAGATTAAAACCAAAAGGTTGAAGTCTCAAATAAAGGACTATGAAGATAAATTCAGTGTGTTAGAGGCAAGAATAAATGAAGACACCAAGGAGCATGAAGATAGATTCAAGCATCTTAGTTATCAATTGGAAATCCTACCTAAAATCTTAAAAGCTAAAAAAGATGAGTGTTCAAGGTATGTGATTGAAAATGGGCGATTGAAAATTGAGTTATATAAGACATCTAGTAAGATGAAGTCATATGTGATGTTTAAAAAGAGCTTAAGTGATTTAGATAACATTTTGAATAGTCAAAATCATACTAGTGATAGAACTGGACTTGGTTACAAATAAGAATAAAATAATGTAACTCAAGACAATATAAATACCAATATGAACAAAGACAATCAAACCTTGAAGATCAATCATCAGTTAAGGAATGAAGATGTTGGCATAATGAGGACAAATCTGATTAGACAACCAAATGCCATGAGATATGTAAATTTCAATAGTTACTACTATACTTGTAATCAATCTAGTCATATGGCTAGAGATTATTTAAGACCTACTGTGAATGAATGGAATCATCAATCAAATAACATGAGAAAATTTGAGTGCTTTAATTATTATGACATAAGACACATTGCAATATTTTGTCCAAATTAGGTAAGACAAGATGAGTTCACTTCAAGAAGAGTGGTTTGCTACATATGTCATAGAGCTGGTCACATTGCTAGGTATTACAAGAATGAGTTGAATGAGTTCTCAAAGAAAAATAAGGTATATAAAACTCCTAGTGTGCAAGGAAGAGGTCACACATGGTTATGGACACAAAAAGTGGAAAGTATGTGCTATGATCAATTTGTAGGTCCAAGTGGACTTTTTTCCATGGTATAGAATGCTAAAAATGTTGAAGAAAATCAAAATGTATCATTATCTACTCATTATGATAATGTAGAGGATATAAGTGAACATCCTAATGCTGTTGAAAAAGTTTCCTATAAATAATATCAATTAACAATGTCAAGTGTTGATGCTTTGATATGTGAGACTCATACTTCAAGTGAAAAGGTATGCCAATAATCTTTATTTTCTCCATCTATTACCAATACCATTGTAGAAGGAAAATAAAGTGATAAAGAATGTAAACAAGTTTATTCAATCAAATAAAAGAAGAATAAGAAACATCAGTTTAAGTTATATAAGAAGGAGAGAGAATATGAGGAGTTGTGGGCAACTCTCAGTTTCACATTGTTCTAGGACACTGTGGGTTAGGGGTGACTCTATATAGGCTTCAAGGAGAAACTTGTCATCAAGAGGAATCATGGTGGATGTTAGTTGTGTTTTTTATTATTTTCTTAGGAAAAGAAAGGTAATGAAAAGATGTGTTATCTTACTATGAAAGGACATGAAAAAGTTCAGTGATCTTAAGGATGATCTAGTTAGTCAAATAGTGAAGAATAAAGCTATGTGTTCAATGTTTTCAAGCAAGGAATGAAGGTCTTGAGGTTTCTAATCAAGGATGGTGATTTGTCAAAATGTTATATTTGCATATAAAGGTATGTTTATCCTTTTTTATTGTGCTCAGGGTATGTTCAGGGTTTTTGGTCCTAAAGGTAAGAGCTTGTCAATCTATGTTGCTTAAATTGATTGATCAAATGTTGAAACACTAAAGACCAGGTTGATATAGATGATGAGGAGAATGTTTTATCATATATTTTATATCATGAAGAAGGTTTTAGTGCTATGTATATGACAAGTTGTGTCTATCATAGATTTCATAGTGTTTTGAAGATGAGATAGTTCCATGAGAGTGCTTTGAAAAGGTTCTAAACCATGATGGCTTGTAGAGGATAAAGGGTAATTATTTTGAGATCCATATGAGAGTTATTCATGTTTGATTTAGTTGTTTAAGTTAATAAAATGAAGATATAAGATCTATTAATGTTTCCATAAGAGTTTTGATTGAAGTGTGGATAATGTTGAAGAGTTACTGGTTGATGTTTCTCATTAAAGAGACTTGTTGAAGATATCATGATCTAGGTGAAGCATGGAGTTAGGGGAGTTAACTCAGCTAGTTTGAAAGGATTGAAGAGTTGTGCATGATGTGAGGGGCATCATATGTAAGATGTTCTAGTCATGGTGGAGATATAAAGAAGTCTTCTATAGTTGTGAACTCAGGCATGTTGATATGATGACTTAATCAAACCAATTCAGGTGCTTTGAATTGAATCCTCATACATAAACAAAAAAGAAGCTTTGTATATGGTCAAGTCTTAGGATTAGAGGACTATGTATTAGAATCTAATTAAAAAGGTATGAAAGCTATTATGTTGATTCATCATTGTTGTAAATGGTCTTAAGATGCTCAAAAGGGTGCCTAAGCACATGTGACTTAGGGGGAGTCCCTCTTAATGTTTTCAAGGTAATTTCATGTAGTTTCTCATATTTATGGTTGTTTTATCTTCATAAGAGCTATGTATGGTCAAAAACGAGTTTAGTCATGGAGCATGTTTGATAATATAAAGATAAGAAGAGGCATGCATAGTGTTAGGGGGAATTTGTATCTTCTCCTAGAGGTGGTCCTTTCTTTATGTTGGTTTTTTAAGTCTTTTTAGGTCCTCAAGATCAGAGGATGAGCCCACTTTGTCATTATATCCAAGGGGGAGAAAGTAATTGAAGAGAGAGATATATTTTGAGAATAATATTTTTATTCATGTTTTACATCAATGAAAAAGGGGAATATTGTTAGAGGTTTGTCAATAATGTCTCCAAGGTGACCAAGGATGTTGATGAGGTGTCATGTGTGCTATAATGACAATAACAAGGTGTGCTTCAATGTGCTTTAGTGTTCATACATGGTTCTTTAGTGTTTGAATTAGTGAGAAAATTTATGGATGATATTGATGGTATGGACATGTTTTAGAGACCCTATGGAGTGTTATGAGTGTTTGGAGTGATTATGAAAGTAAACAAAATTCATTAGAATAGGCATATGATTGTCTAAGCTTAAGTAGTCATCTTGATAGATAAGGTTGAGTAAGTAGTTTGATGACATCATATTTCACATTTGTGAAGGTTTAAAGATAAGATTGACATATGGATATATTACCTTATGTGAGGAGATCATATGGCTAAAATTTTAGGTCGTGATTTTGAGTGTAGATAATGTTATTAAGGTGCAAAGTTGGCCTTCTAGGTAGAGTTTACTAAATTCCCATACTAAGCCAAATCTGTAAGAAGAGATCTAACAGTGAGCATTCAATCAAATCAAGTATATAATGGTGAGAATTTAGTCTAACTAGATAATTATCTAATGGAGAATTTGATATTGTCAGTAGTGATCCAATAATGCATATCTAGTCAATATGTTAAAGGATGCTAAGAAGGCACGTGGGGCTACCGAGTGGCAATAGAGCATTAGAGACTGACTACAAAAGGCATGTGGGACTACCAAGTGGATTAATATAAAAAGAGAGGATTTAATAGCTATAGTGATCATTCAAATTATCTAATGGTGCACATTAAATCACGTATACAAAGATCAATAGTGTGATTTAAATTCAAATAGTCAATAATGGCATGCAAGGCTACCAAGTGGCTTGATTGTGGAAGTGTAGATCAATGATCAATGGTGAGTTATTCAAGGTAAAGATAAAGATAATTCTAAGGATATTTATGGTATGTATCTATCCAAATTTTCTAGGGAGCATGAGATGATGACAAATTGTTTGATATTTAGTGTTTCAACAGTGACCATTGGAATTTTAATATTCAAATTAACAAAGGAAAAACTAGTATGTAGTATTTGGGCCATAACTTTTGATATATGCAAAATTTGATGATTAAGTAAAAATAAAATATGGAAAGGACTTAAAGTGCATCCAAAAAGCTTTGTTATAAGGTTTGAATATTTTTACAATCAAATATATTTAACTTTAAAGTTGATTATAGGTTTGACCATATTTTGTAAGTGACCCAAGAAGGATAATTGAGTTATTCTTGATAATATTTTTATGTTTCAAGATGAACTAGCTATTTTAAACTATTGTAGACTCCATGAAGACTATATGTTTATATTATGTAGGTTTGACCGATCCATATTTTTAAAAATTGATTATTTTTTTCATTCATGGTGTTATTGTGTACATAATATTATTTAAGCAATTTATACTTTAGCAGAAGAGTGTTTTGGTGGGAGTAATCACTTAAAGATGTCTTAGAGGTCATATGGAGTGGACCCATGTATTTGAGAGTGATATTATGTTCCTAATTTTATTAAAAAGTGTTAAAAGGGTAATAGGTCTATATGAGACCTATGAGGGCTACTAAGCCCTGATTGAAAGGTGTAACTACTTAAGTCTGACCCATGGGTGCTATGATAGACATGTGAGGATGGTATTGAGATATGTGTTAGCATGGTATAAGTGTTAATGATTAAGGGAAGTATTATATCCTAATTATATTTTGATACTCATTAAGACTCTATAATGAGTGAAGACCAATGTAATGGTTTCTAGACTTGTATGTGGATATATTAAGAGAGTAGAAGATCAAGATGAAGGAAAGAGATCATAAGGAATGTGCTCAGTAGATGGACTAATGTAAAAAGAATATTGAGGATGAGTAAATAATCTTGGAGTGATCTAAAAGGGGTATCTGGATGCATTTTTTTATAAGCAAGTTTAAGTGTGTGTGATGAGTTGAAAGATATGTGTTATACATTGTTTCTCCAATTAGATTGAAAGACAATTAAAGTTATGGTGTTATTGTTTTCATAGGTGTTGTGTCAGTGCTCAACATCTAGAACAAGTGGGTGATTGTTCATAACTAGTGGTGGGTGCTCCTTGTCAATTAGGTGCTTTGCTAAAATGTCTCATGTTTGTGATCATCTTATAAGACAAGTAGTCTATGTGTTTGTAGGCTTTAGAGTGGGTTTTATTCCCCATGAGGGTTTCTCATTAAATTCATGTGTTGTGTGTATGATATTGAATTATATCTCTTATGCATTATTGTGAATAACTTATATTATTTATTAATATTTATGGTCTTTGATTAAGAGTTGGGAAGAATTACAATTTAGGTTTGAAATATCTTCAATCATTGATTCATTCCCCTTCAGTAATTGTACCTCTAACAAGATAGTGATCTAATTACACACATGAAGTCAATATGTCAAAGGTTCCTAAGATTGTATAGATAGTATATGTGTCTCAATCATGATGATTTGGTATAATATAAATGGTATGTAAGAGTTCATGAAAATAGATACTGATGACGTGGTTTGAGTGAAATAGTCAAATGCTTATAAGGTATGTGAGGGTGCTAAGTGTCTCAATCATAGAAGCATAAATCAATGATTAATGGTGAGAATTAAAGAGTTAAAGTTAGAAGGATTATAAGGAGATTGATGGAGAACATTTAATAAAGTTTCTAGGGGGCATGAGATGAAGACACATGTCTTCAATGTTTGTATTACATAATGACCATTGGCATTTGAATTAGCAAAGGGAAAAACTAGTCTACAATATTTTGCTAATATGTTCTGATCTAGGATGAATTTGAAGGTGATGTAAAAATAAAATTTGTAAAGGAATTAAATACACATCCAAAAATGTTGATTATAAGATTTGAATGTTCTTAAAATTGTAGATATTGAGTTCTAAATTTGACTAGGTGTTTGACCATGTTCTAAGTGAGTTGGAAGAGTTATAATCACAATTGAAGAAGAAAATGAGTATGGATATGTTTTATAAGTCTCAAAGGATTATAAGAAAACATTGGCTATCATGATATTCCCTTGATTAGATATTAAGACTCAAAATAGCTTTACTATATTCTGACTATATATGACCAGTCTGAGTGGTCATTTTGAGAGAGTTGTTTTGAGTGCTTAGAGCCTATATTGAATTATATAAAGCACATGAAAGAATTTCATAGGTATTGAAGGTTTTACCCATGTGATATAATAATATGGATATATGAAATATTTGATTAGTTGCTTTATAAGTTTGAGACTATGTTTTCTATGTATGAAGGCCTAAAGAGCGAAGAGACCTAATTGGTAGGTTCAAGTGTTGAGTTGGTGTTCCAGGTGGCATGGACCCATATGATAGTGAGAAAGGGGATATTGGAGATATTTTTGATGTGTTAAAATAATTGGTGAAGGATGAAGGTGGTGTTGAGGTCAACATACCCCCATTTCTAAAAAATAGGGACCCTTGTGCATTAATTTAAACCTTTACATTAAAAGCTTGATAATATCCCCCTTACTAGAATTTGAAGATCATCCATGCCTAATGAAATTATCCCATTTGTTCATGGTTTTATTTTAACTATGCTTAATGTTGCTAATAATTGATCCTCATGTCTTAAGTTATAGATTTCATGGAGTTTCTTATGGATCATGCTTGAAATTTATAGATTAAGCATATTCAGACTTCTACTAGTCTTGAATTTATGATAGATCACACTTGGATTCATGCAATAAAACCCTAGATTAGAGCTTTAAATTCAATTTTGGTAGGAAAAAATTTAGTGAGAGCATTTTAGATTAAATTTGGACTTAAGCCTAATTTTTATGCTATGGATTGGTTTTGTTTTTTAACACAACCAAACCTTAGCCTAAAAATCATGTTTGGTCCCCTTCTATTTCCCCCCTTTAATTCCCTATGTTTTTAATTTGGTTTAATAGTTATGTTTATAAGGTATTTTATCTTATCATGGCCCCCTTTGTCATATTCTTAGACTAAAGTCTTAACCCTAAGGTCTTGCTCATATTTGTCAATATGAACAAGACCTTAGTTTAAAAAATTTAGCCTAAAATCTTGTATTAACTTGTATCCTAACTTAATCATCTCAATTTTTTATATATCCAATAGTCTTCACTTTATCATTAGGAATGATCTGATGGAGCATATAAATCTTGACAAACTTAAAGCCTCAATCCATTAGACCAATCCCATATGATCACCTGGATCATGACGATAATCCATGCTCAAGTGAGGCTAATGATCATATGGCATGAGATCATCCTAAAAATAAATGGATCCCCTTTTACTATAAAAGCTTAATCCAATCAAGTGTAAGCATTCAAATCATGATTAATAGTCTGTGGTTACTCAATCGAGTAAATCCAATGGAGTGAATGTGGCATTGAAAAGTCAAAATCTCAAGAGCCCCATGGAGCCACCACATAACACTCCCACATTTGAGCTTGATAAAAAAGGAACCCCATGCATTAAAATTTAGATGTAACCTAAGTTTTATCCTAGGGTTCATTTTATTTTTTAATACAATGGAACCTTAGGTTATGACTATTATTTTTGAAGAGACTTATTTTATTATGCTTTTGCCTTAATCTAATTTTTATGGCATGGTCCTGAGTTGACTTGATCTCCTTTATAATTAGAGGAATAAATGGCATAAATACATTTAGATTATGATCAATGGTCCACACTTAAGTGAGACTGAATATTGAATGAAGTGTATTGAATCCAAGAGATATAGACCAAAGGGATTTCATGAGATTAAAATTGATGTTTTAGTGACTATAATTTGACATAAATGAGGATTTAATTGACATATATGAGGCCATCAAATTTAATCTCATAAAACCTAATATTCATGAACTTAAATTTGGCATTCTCATGACCATCATTTGATGCCTACGAGGACATCAAATTTAAGCTCATCAATTATTTTACATAGACATAAAGATATAATTAAAAATATTAATAAAATATTATGGATTACATTGAAAATCAATGGGACCCCTCAAAAAATATTCGAACACTTAGGATCTTTTAACATCAAAAGATAAAATGATCTTGTGATCTAAATATTTGTAGACATAGCCTTAATCTAAGTCTATTTACTAAGGTTCAAATTGAATTTATTTAAATATAATAAACCTTAGGGCTAAAAAATTATATTAAATATTATTTCAAGAGCTCCTTATGACATAAAACTTATCTTAAAATGATTTTAACCTAAGGTTTCATCATATTTATTAATACGGTAAAACCCTAAGTTAAATCCTAAAAGTTAGACCACTTGTTATTTGGGCCCCCTTTAGGTGCATTATAAGACTTAGCTTAAATATTTTAACTTAAAGTTTACATCATGTTTATCAACATGAAATAAACCTTAGCCTAAAATATTTATCCTAGGTCCCTTTTATATGTGTTCCGAAACCTTAGGCTAAAATAATTTACCCTAAAGTTTATGACATGTTTATTAACAAAAAATAAACCTTAGCCTAAAATATTTAGCTTAGGTCCATTTTATGTGTTCTAAAAACTTAAGCTAAAATATTTTATCCTAAATTTTTTGAAATGTTTATTAACATGAAGTAAAACTTATCCTAAAGTATTTAGCCTAAGTCCCTTCCTATGTTTCAATGCTAATTAAAGTTTATGCTATTTTTAGGATCAACAAATCTCACTTCATCATGAAGGATGATCAAATGGAGATAAAATACCCAATGAATCTAAAACATTTGATCTATCAGACCAATCATGTGCATCTCCTCAGATCATGATCAATAGTCCACACTTACTCTTGAGAAGTGATTAGATAGAGTCCAATTATCAAATAATATTGAATGAAACCCTAAGGGCCTATGGGATTGATGCATGACAAGCATGCATTTAATATACAGAATGAAGATCCTATAAGGCTTGTGAAGGTGCTATATGGAACAAACATGGGGCCTGACATAAAGTATCTAATGACTCTCAAGCCCTGTGATCATGATCAATGGTCTACATTGATCCATAAATAAGGATCCAATGGTGTTAAGGAAAAGATAAATATCAAAGCATAAAAACTAGTTCATTTAAGGCATTTATGAAAAATTCCACAAAAGTAACCAAATAGACATCACATAGGTACCACACAAGCAAAAAATGACAAAACTAAAGATTGTGTGATCAAAAAGGAAAAGGTATAAAGATGGAGGTCTAAATAAAATCAAAGACATGCATGAGCCTATGTCCATGTATCCATTACCATTAAAGCTTTAGAAAATACCTAATATCCATAAAATCCCTAATTCAAACTTAGATTAATCACAATCAAACTAAGAAGAGTTTAATTATAATATGAGAAAGAACAAGTTGACCTAGAGATTACTTGCAATCCATTGTTAAACAATTTTCAAGTTTCACAGGCATGGTAGCTCACTAATAGCAACAAATGGATGAGATAAAATTATACTTGACCTTAGATAATGAGGGAAGAGTCTTCAAGGATACAAACCTAGATACTATATAATTAAACACTAGGAATAGGAATTAGTCTGAACTCTTTTAGACCATTGAGGAGATGCAAGCTCTTACAAGGGGAAAAAATAAGAATACAACCATCTCACAGAGATATCATGACCTAGTCTCCATCTAGATGACTAGAATCCACTATGTTCTTAAAAATCCTGAGGTATTACAATGCATTGATGTCCTTACTTCTATTCTCAAGGATTATAAAATTGAGCGAAATTGGATATTTCATGAGTGTAGTTTTAATAAAATAGCACATATTTCCTCACTTTATTTTTAAATATACTATAAAATATGTAAGCCCTATATATACTTTCCCAACATTAGAGAGTTGATTAGAAAGCATAACTTAAACACAATCCTTGCCCCATAGTTTCTTACTAGGAAACAAGTAATGCAAGACCCCACAAGGAAGGTATTAATTGTCCAATTAAGGGAGGGGATTAGGATAATTATGACCTTGATAAATAGGTTATTTGAATCCCCCTCCACCACACATATTGATAAATTCCAAGTTCCCTATGTTTACTTTATGGTAGAGAAAGGACTCACTCCCCCATTAGGTGTGATGATTAATATCCATTTGAAATCATAGTTTATAGCCATCAAAAGGAAAACTAACAACCAATTCTACATGATGTCCTATCTTCTACATGCCCTCTTGGCCACCACAAAGATACCTGACATCAAGAATTGGTCACCTAAATGGAGGTATACCATTTCCCACCATTATTCTAAGCTACACATATTCAAATATAGACACAATATGCAATTCATTTGTGATTGTGTTTATCAAACTCTAGTGGAAGCCATCATAAGGATCCCCATAATCAGGGTTAGCCCCCTAGTTAATAAATATGTGGATTTAATAGGGGATATCTTTTTATACCTAGATTTCATAGTAATAAGGATAGAAGGGACTTTGGCATATCCCTACATGATGCCCATCTATGTACCCACCAAACTAGTATAACAAGAAGTTGCATACCAGCTTCTTCATGGTATAGATGGATTTTTTAAGGAGAAAAGGAAGGGCCTCCTCCATCCCTTTCCTTTAATAATTGGTAGAATTATGTTGAAATATTGGGAACATGCAAATGTTATTTCTAGGCATAAGGACTCATTCCACCTATTAAAATATGAATGAATGCAATGGGACCCTAGTGACAGGGTCACCAAACATATGAAGCCAAAAACCATAAGCAAATCCTATGAACATCATCTCGATGTCCTTGACCCACCATACATTAAGGCCTCTAGTTTTCTAGAGGTATTAACCAGGTTAAAGAGGCATAACATTAAGCTAGAGCCTAGTTTGGCTAGGGGAGATGACAAGTCACTAGGTGAGATATGGAAAATGAATCCCTTGTAATATCACTTGTTGCTTGGGCCATCCTCTAGACCCCCTCTATAAAAAAACACAAGTTACAAAAGGAATTAGAAAATATAAATTATAAGAGAGACCTAATAAAGGAGGATCATATTTAGCCCCACCTAAAAGGCTAGAGTCTCTAATAGAGTTCCTAGATATGATTTCATTAAAACCTAGCGAAATAGTAGAGTATGCCCTCAAAGTGCTTGTTGAGGCATATGGGTTAGATAAATAAGAAGAAAAAATTGAGGAACTTCAAACCCAAGGAAATGAAGAAAAATAAGATAGAGGGAAGTTCATTTAGACCTAGTTCTAGTAGCACCCATACACAAAAGGAAAGTTGAGTTGGCATTGGTCCTAGTTGGGAAAAAGAAGCCTAAGTTGACCTTCACCCACCCCATGAGTGAGGTCAACTTGTTTAGTGATGAATACCCCATTCATGAGCCAAATATTCCTAAATGGTTAATTCATGAGAAGATTCAAAAGATTCCCACTTTATCTTACTCATGGGCCATGACCCAGATAGTCCACATTGATGTCCATGATGAGGTCAAGCCATGGATATTGGCTTTAATGAAGGAAGAATAAGAGAGAAGAATAATTGCCACAATAGAGTCAAGTGGTACATGAATGGACACTCCAAGAGCCTAAGGAAAAACACAAGTGGAGACTCTTGAGCTTCTTAAAGTCATAGAATCATCAGTTAGTGTGAAATTCAATCCAAAAAAACATTATTGGAAAGGGTAACCATAAAGAAGACCATGATTGGGAGTGAGGATTTCACATTTCAGAAGGCTAAACCATTTGTTGGTTTAACTCCCATTATAATTCAAATGCTGGGTGAGCATCTTATTTATGAGGAAGACATAAAAAGACTAGATTATGCTCATTTAACTCAGCATAAAGTAGTTATCAGAGGCATGCAGTAGAAGATAGAGAACCTAGAGAAAGAAAAAGAGAATTTGGAGACACAGGCTATCTTGTCAATCCCCAAGGCAATGATAAATATGTTTGAGAATTCTTTTTATGACATGTTTGACTCCTTGAAGTCAATGAAACCAAGGCAAGATTCATTGACCTAGAAAAATGTAATATCCAAAGAATTGGTGGCCAAATGGAAAGATTTATAAGACAAAATAAAGGAGCTTATCAACATACTAACTAAAGATAAGATTCCTAGCTTCAAAACCATTAGCTTAGATCACTTGAACACAATATTAGGGATAGTTGTTGATATGATCTAGAGTTTGAGTACTTGGTCAAGGAGCTTAGATATACCTAATGGATGATGAGTAGTGGATAGCTAGAATCAAATAAATCCTTGGTACCATGCTGGCCAACCCTATAAAATCCATCTCCCTAGGCATCATTGATGATGATGAGTACAAGAACAAAGGCACTTTGGTAATGTAAGAAGTGAGGAATATGAGTCAAGGCCAATATGGAAGTGACAACAACTGAGTCATGGGATTGATCTTTACTACTGAGAAAAATATTGTTGAAGTTGGGAGCATTAAGGAGGCTATGGTAAGAAATGATAGGGACTTTGATGACTTGGTTGATTGATAAGATGATTGTCTCTTAAATCCAACTATCAATTTTGAGCTAGTTAGTGAACAACATCAAAGAGCCATGGAGGTTGTTCAAGAGCAATAGGGGAGTCCTTTAGACTAGGGTCCACTAGATAATTAATGACATTCCATTTTATGTAAAGCATTATAATATTTGAACATGGAATATTCTTTTGTAAAGGTATACGATAGTTTGTTAGCATATTTACCTATAGGTAAATCCATTTTGGAAAGAGAAATTTATTATATAATTGTGAAGAAGGATAATAATCCTTATAATTATACATGTGTAATCTTATGACTGATTGGTATACTACTTGAGTCTTCTATAAAAGGTAGTATTACCATTTTGGTAAGGGAGGGAGTTTTGAGCTAAAGATTGTATTCTTTTGAGAAATTAATATAAGAAAGGAATATTGAAAAGTTTATCCAAGCTTTTTTTATCAATTATTACATGGATTCTCTCTCAATAGCTTGTTTTAAGCCTTGAATTTGAATGGTTTATATTAATTATAAATGTGCATCTTTGATATAGGGTAGCTAGTTTGTGTTGATGCTAGATAAGTTGAATGTAATTATACTTTGATTCATTTTATTTGCTCTGCATTAGGATATGCAAATGATATTTGAATGCAGTAGTAAACCTTTAAAGAAAAACTTATTTCATAGTTGTATATTTTCATTTTATATGGTGGGATTTGAGCATCTGTTACTTCACATCATATATTGGTTAAATGCATTTTTAGTTGAAATTAAAACCTTGTCATAATGTTTGAGGAAAAGATCAGCAATCACATACTTTATTTTTGCCCTACCCTTCCTTTTGCTTCTTTCTTTGATAAAATAACTTTAGTTTATATCCCATTTTAAATACACACTTAAGTTAGTTTTGGTGTAAAAATTTGATCATAATTCACTAACATCAACATGGATGCTTAAAAATTTGCATAGATTAAGGACCATAATGGCTCCCAACCACCAATAAATATAAATTTGTGGAACAGTTTAACTTTATCTACCTCTATTTCACCATAGGTAACTAGATTTATAAAACCTATTACTCATGCTCTAAATTATCTAAATTCTAAAATGATAAGTGTTATTTAAACACTAAGAGAACTTGTGATACACTTAGGGGCATCAACTGGATGATCTCTACTAGCCCTAGAAAGATGTCCCTTGGTGAATTTGATGAATTTTTGCTAGTCTTAGTATATTTTGATCAAACTTTGGTGTTATCTTTGAACATTTGGATAATTATTTTCTCAAAAGCATAAATATCATTGATCTTTGTGGTCTTTGACCCATTTTTGTGCTTCCTTTAGACAAAGATCAAAGTTCTTTGAGGTTAGATGCTTAGTTCTGGTAAAGATAGCTTAAGATATAAAAATCTATGGTATTTGAGGTTAGAATAGCTTATTTTAATCAAATATTGATAAATATTTTATAGATCTAAGTTTATTTAGGATTAGAAGTGTAAAGGTTAACTATATTTGCATAATTAGACACATGTTTTAGCTAACTTAGTTAAATTTTATGCCCTTTATTGTTTTTTGCATATATCTTTGAAAAATTAGCTTAATGTGAAAATATGAGTCCTATTCTTTATAAATAGTGGTTTGACACATCATATCTCAAATAGGATCTAAATTTTTCAAGATGAAACTAACAAGAACCTAGATAAGATCATATTTATAAATAAGAGAACCTCTGTTGAAACTACACATCCATAAGAGAGCTAGATGAGACAAAGGTAGAAGCAGGAATTGAAAGTCTTTGCCAACTTTACTACTCCATGGTACTCCTATGTTCATCCTTCATCAATGTATGGCCTATTTAGGAATATCTCCTATAAATTTTCATGATGTAGTTCATGACCTTCCTCACAATCCTAAAAAGTATTTGCCAACTTTTATTTCTAGTGGTATTGTAACAGTAAAATAACATGTCAAATCATTCAAGGTTGAGTTGAGATTGTTAAATGTAACTCATGAGGATGTAGCATGTAGGTTATTCTCATTTTGAATTTAAATATGATTCATAGGAGTGGTTCCTAAACCTTCCTAATGATTGTATCACCACTTGGGATGAATTCAATAATATCTTCATTGACCACTTTGGTAAAATAATTAGCCCATGTGTCTTGTACTAGTAATTTACCACCCTAAAAAGGGATGCCAATGAACATATTAGAGATTTCAATGATAGGTTACAAAATATGTCCAACAAAACCATTAACCCTTATAACCCTGATCAGGCATTGGCCTTGTAAATCTATAAATATGCTCTTGATCCCATGACCTCAATATTCATAAAGACGGATATAGGTCAAATGAAAAAACTAAGTTGATTAGCTTATGTTGAGGATTTGATCATTAATTACCAACTAAAACCTCAAAGATAGATGAACTACTATGTTCCTAATGTCAATCCATATATGCCTACCTTGAATTTCTTTCCTAGTAATAACTACAATGTACCTACTCTTAACCTGCACCCAAATCTAAACCAATTTCCTCTAATACATGTGAATGTTAAAAATAATTGAGGTTATTGAATCACCTTACTAACATTGGATTTAATGAAACTAATCAAAGGACCTTAGTACCAGCCACTAATACCAATAAAACCCATGCTCATAATTTAGAATCCCTCAAAAATGATAATGAATCTATTTTGAAAATGGTCCAAAAATTGAGCACTAACTTACTTAAGCTATAAAAACAAGTTGGTAATATTGGAGAAGATTTTGGTATAAACTTCTCTTTCCAAAAGTTTAATAGAATCAATAATAGGTTAATAATGATAGTTTCCACAATAATAAGAATAGTGAACCATCTTTTGTAAGGAAGACTATGGATATTAATCTTATTGATATTGTTTTTCCTGATTATTTTAGAGTCCATTATACTATTAAGCATGGTTAGATTGATTACATTGAATTTTATAAAGCTTTTGAAACATTTTAAGAAGAGCTGGAAACTTTTAAGGTAGTGCCTAACAAAGATAATGGTTTAGGTACCTTAAGATCCAAGCTTGTTGACTAGACCTTCATGGTGGAAATATTTAATTTCACCTTCCAAGAAGACAATGAGCTTGAAAATGTTCATAAAAAATTTCATTCCTTTTAACAGATCTTAAAGAAGATTTACCCTCTAAAAAATAAGGAATAGAGGAAACCTCAACTTTGGTACTCTTCCTGATACTGCTTCAGATAATAATCTAGAGCATCTAAAGGAAAGTACTTCTAAGCCTAAAGCTGATAGTTCTGATTCTTCCAATAGGACTGGTTATAACATTGTAGATGACATGAATAAAATTAAATTTAATCTTACCTTACATCAATTGACATAAATCATATAACAAAGAGATCTATTACTGGAATCCTTGTCAAAGAAATATAGAAATATGTCCAAGACTGATAATGCTAACGTAGCAAAGAGATCTATTACTGGAATCCTTGTCAAAGAAATATAGAAATATGTCCAAGACTGATAATGTTAACGTAGTTATGTATAATTCTAAAACAAAGTCCCCACCCTTCTTACTTACAATCAAAATGTTTGGTGAAAACTTGCTTAACTATTTGTTGGATTTTGGTGCCTTCAAAAATATTATGCTTGTGGGTGTTTCTAAGCAACTTTATTTGAACCCCATTAATTCTAATAGGGTTGTGAGAAGAACCTCCTGTAGCAGATTACCTCCTATAATAGATTTAATTGAAATATGTGAAAATAAAATAACTCTTACAAATAAAAGAAACACATAAAGATTATATTGATCATAGTCCACTTCGAGGGGGCAACCTCCTTTGAGAAAGCTCAATACAATAAATTTGTGGATGCCTTCATTGGGCCTCAACACTTACTTATATGCTAACTTTATTCTAACAACTACTACTTCCCTTGTATGTGGGAGAATTCAAATATGCTCTAAGGGATGACTTATAAAGCATATGCATCCATAGCAATTATTATACTAATACTGCAAAGAGAAGGGTAAGGCATAGGTTCCTAACATCCCCTCCCCCTTAGAAAAAGCTTTGCCCTCAAAGCTTTAGATGTGGGAATTGTTGTTAAATCTGGAAGAGTGGTTCCCATGTTGCATCTTCTAGTTGCATGCCATGCCATTGGATTAATACCTCTGTGATGGAGTAGGATCAAAGTTGGCAGGTGCGCCTGTCCAAGATTGATTTTGAATTGAGAAGGATGGAGCCTTCATTATCAAGTGCTAGTAAAACTGTCTACACTCAGATGTTGAATCCAAGAACTTGCTTCAAATAAGAGACATGAAAGATGAGATGAACTTGGGAGGAAGGTGGAAGCTCTAACTTGTAAGCAACTGACCCAATCTTTTAGAGAACCTCATATGGCCCATAAAACTTTTGGAGCAAGATTTTGGTGCCCTTTTAGTTTTAGTGATGATTACTTATATGGCTACATACAAAGAAAGACCATATCACCAAGTTGAAAGGTACGCTTAGAGAGGTGCTGATCGGTCTGCTACTTCATTTGGTTTTGTGCCATGTGGAGATTATCTTGTAAGGTGCAGAGAATTTGATCCCAATTTTGGAGAGTAGTGTCAACTACCTAAATTGGTGAGCTGCCAGGATTATTGGAAGAAGTGGTGGCAGTGCTTGACCATAAACTGCTTCAAGGGAGTCATTTTGGTGGAAGTGTGGTATGAGGTATTGTACCACCATTCATCTAGGGGAAGCCACTTAGACCATTGATGTTGTTGTTTTGAATCAAATCAATGAAGGAAGGTCTTGAAGCATTTATTGACTATTTCTATCTACCCATCTGTTTGTGGGTGGTACCCAGAGCTCATTCTCAACTGTGTGCCTGTGACAAAATAGTTTCATCCAAAAATGGTTGGTGAAAGTGGCATCACAATCTGAGATAATTGAAGAAGGAATTCCATGAAGATGGAAGATCTAATCCAATAAAACTTGTGTGACTATGGAGGCTGTGTATGGGTGGTTGAGTGCACAAAAATGACTATATTTGGAGAGGCAGTCAACTACAACTAGGATCAATGTTTTCCCCTAGATTTAGGGAAGCCCTCAATGAAATCCATTAAAATATCTATCCAAATCCAAGTAAGAATGGGCAAAGGCTCGAGCCAACTAGGAGTCAATGTGGTTTCACCTTTGTTTCATTGGTAGGTATCACATTCGGCCACCATCTATTTAATTTTGGTTTTCATGCCTTTCCAAAAGAAGTGTTAATGTGCCTGCTCATAGGTTTTGAGAAATCCTAAGTACCCTATTGAGGGGGAAGCATGGATTTCATAGAAGATAGCCTGATGCAGGTCTAGACTTTGGGAAAGCACTAGATGACCCTTGTATTGTAGAGAAGCACCGTCCCATGAATAATGTAGTACTATAGAGGGGTTAGTGACCAATTGATGAATGAGGTGGCATAAGGAGGGATCATTTACATACCCTTTTTAGATAGATTCCAACCATTTTAGAATGGGCATGGAGATGGTAGAGAGGGAAGGCTGGTCCTCAAAGGTTCTTGAGAGAGCATCAGCCACAACATTGTCTTTTCCCTTCTTATAGGTGATCTCATAATCATAACCCATGAGTTTGCTGACCCACTTTTGCTGAGTTGGGGATGAGACCTACTATTCCAAGAAATATTTCAAAATCTAATGATTAGTTTTGATGTAAAAATGATTTACTAATAAGTAGGGTCTCCATTTTTGTACTGCATGTAAAATTGCCATCATTTCCTTTTCATATGTAGACAACTAGAATGGGCTTTGCTAGTGAAGGCAATTGGTCAGCCCTCTTGGAGAAGAAAAATACCCAAGTTGATGCCACTGGCATCACTTTCAATGGTGAAAGTTTTGGTGAAGTTTGGTAGTGCCAAAATTGGTGTGCTATACATAGCCTATTTGAGTTTGACAAATGCCTGATCAGTTGTTATACCCCAGGTGAAAGCATCCTTCTTCAATAAATAAGTCAAAGGAGCCACAATCTTTCCATAATTTTTGATGAACTTGTGATAGTATCCTATCAGGCTTAAGAAACCACAAAGGCTCTTGAGGATCATTAGTCGAGGCCAATTCTGCATAGCACTAATTTTTTTGGGGTCCACGTGAACCCCATTGGCTGAAATAATGTGCCCCAGATAGTCAATTTCTTCTTGACCGAATGACCACTTGGATTGATTGGCACATAATTGATTATCTACTAATAGTTTTAATGCCCTATCAATATGTTGTAGATGCTCAGCCCATGTGCGGCTATAGGTCAACATGTCATCAAAGAAAACTAAAATAAATTGATGGAGAAAAGGCTGAAAGATTTTATTCATGAGTGCTTGAAAAGTGGAAGGGGCATTTGTAAGGCCAAATGGCATGACAAGGAACTCATAGTGACCTTCATGCATATGGAAGATTGTCTTGGGAATGTCATCAATATGTACTTAGATTTGATGATAGCTAGAATGCAGATCCAACTTGGAGAAGAATTTGGCCCCATGGAGCTCATTAAGAAGCTCATCGATGACAAGAATTGGGAATTTATCCTTGATAGTGAGGTGGCTAAGGGCTCAAAAGTCAATGCAAAGGCACCAAGACCCATCTTTCTTGTGGACAAGAAGCACTAGGGATGAATATGGGTTGGTGATGGGGTGAATAACTCTAGAGTTGAGGAGTTCCTAGACTAAGTTTTCAATTTCAGTCTTTTGCAGATGGGGGTAACGGTATGGCCTGATGTTGGGGGGGATGCTTCCTAGAAGGAGAGGAATGTGGTGATCTTCAAGGTGTGAAGGGGGCAAACCTACTAGTTATAAAAAAATGGTTGCATGCTTGTTGAGTATGGCTTGTAAATCTGTAGGGTGGTTAGTAGCAGTGGGGGGCTAGAGTTGAATGGAATGCAGCTGTGCAATGACCCCATGTGAGCCTTTCTTCAAAAGTTTTTCCATGCAATGAGAATTGATGATGCCAGTAGATCTTGGTAATAACCCTTTTAAGGTGTGCTTCTGACCATTATCTATGAACTACATCCAAAGCTTAGAGAAGTCCCATAAAATAGGTCCAAATGTGCAAAGCCATTGTGCCCCTAAAACCACATCACACCCTCCTAAAGGTAGGGCAAACATATCAGAGCAAAAATTATAATCACCCATTATAATACACACATTTCAACACTTCCCTTTATATGACAATGTTCCCCCATTAGCAATCATGACTTCAAAGCTAGAACAAGGGTATACAAAGTAGTCTACTACCTTAGCAATACGATGATCAATGAAATTGTGAGTACTGCCCGAGTCAACGAGGATTGTCAGAGGGATGTTTTTAAAGTACCCTTTGACATTCATGGTTTAGGGAGTGGTGACACCTGATAGTGCATGCACTAAGATCTTAGGTTGAGTGTCTTAAACTATTTGGTCCTCTTTAGTGCCGAGTTCTTCTTGAGCATCTTGAAATTATAGAATATTAAGCTCGCTATCTTGCTCTGGTGGTGAATCCACATCTAAAAAGTAAAGTTTTTTTTGGATGCATCTATGACCCTTAACCCATTTATCATCATAGTTATAACACAATCATTTCTCTTTGTAAGCCCACATCTCTACCTCAGTCAGGCGCTTGATTGGTGTGGTTATGGTTGTCCACTGATTCACTTCTTTGCTGGGGAAAAGGTGGGAGGTCGACATTATGTGGAGAGTTTATCTTTTGCTAACTTAGCTAGACCCAAATCATCCATCATATTTTTAGGTCAAAACTTTTTTACCTCTGAGCACATCGGCTCTCTGAGGCCACTAACAAAGTAGTTTTTGAAGAAGTCATCTGACAACCCTTCAGTGTGATTAGCGAGTTTTTCAAATTTAATTTGATATTCATGAACAGTACCTATTTGATGGAGTTTGGTGAGAGCTCTTATGAAATCCTTGAATGCTGAGGGATAAAACCTACCCAGAATTAAGGATGTAAAATTTGACCAACAGGTTCATCATTTGTCTTGAGATACTAATGGTACCATTGAAGTGCTTCTTATTCTAAATGAAAGTAAGCAATTGGGACTTTGTTTGTAGAATAAGTATTGTGGAGGTTGAAGAATTGTTTAGCTCAATATATCCATCCTATAGGATATATACCATTGAATTTTGGAAAGTCTAGCTTATGTCCACATGAGAAGTTGGAAGCAAAGGAGCGATGCTCTAAAGAAGACTCCTCCTTCTGCACTCTATTGAGTAAGATGTTATTCTATTGATTCAAGCCACACATCATATCGGTTAACTTTGTAGCTTGAGATTTTAATGTGGTGATTTCTTCCTCCATGATTTTTTTGCCTACATGAGTGGTGACCATAACCAATTATTAATATTTGGGGATCCTTCACGTTCCCTATCGTGATGTAGGGCAGGGTTCAGGGCAGCACCCCAATTTATTTATTTTTTGTTTTTTTTAATGCTACTTCAAAAATGGATTGTCTGCAACTGTGTGGTTGGAAATATCCTCAATTGTGGATACATTGTTGTTTGCTCTTTGAACCTGATAAGTTGGATATGGACCTCAAGTTTTTTTGGCTACCTAAAGGATTTTTTTAGAAATCTCTCTAGCCACCAAAGTTGTCTGATTGAGTACCACTCTCCAAAAATTTTTGGCCATAGGCTTACCCCTTAACGATAGCTCTTGGTTTACCTCATGGGTGGGAACTAGTCAATCAGGATGGGGTCATTGCCCTTTTCACTAGTAGGTCCTCTCAATGGGCTAGCTACTTTGGGGTTCCTATCGTACTCCTCACAATGAGTTTTAGGGCTTATGCCCAAACACTTCCCATAGTTAAGCAGATAGGTATTTACCCAATGTGAAATGACGGAACCTATAATGAAAAAAATTCTTGCTAGAAATGGCACAGCTCTTAAAAAGCCCTGCTTTGAAAAAAATTACTCCAAATCTACCCACAAAGCCAAGAAAGTGCTTTGATACTAGATGAGAAGAACCTCCTATAACAGATTACCTCCTACAATAGATTTAATCAAAATATGTAAAATAAAATAACTCTTACAAATAATAAAAACACACAAAGCTTATATTGATTGCAGGCCACTTTGAGGGGGTAACCTCCTTTGAGCAAGCTCAATACAATAAATTTGTGGATGCCTTCATTGGGCCTCAACACTTACTTATATACTAACTCTATTCTAATATCTACTACTTCCCTTGTATGTGGGATAATTCAAATATGCTCTAAGGGATGACTTACAAAGCATATGCATCCATAACAATTATTACACTAATACCACAAAGAGAAGGGTAAGGCATGGGTTCCTAATAGGTTGTCACCAAATTAGATAAGTCTAAGGTCAAGGTTGTTGGATAACTGTTATATATCCACATACAATTAGCTTTTGAGCCAAGGGTTTGACAATTTATAGATATCTAAGTAGTAGATATCCCTAATGCATATGGAGTGATTTTAAGGAGAGAATGGACAAAGGCTCTAAACATATATATGTCCACAGACTGCTCACACCTATGGCTACCTTGGAAGAAAGTTCCCAACTAGATCAGAGTTGAAATGGAGCTAAGGATGAAGCACATGATTAGTGAGTATAATGCTATCAGTGAAAGGGTCAACATAATTTATTCTAATTTATGATTTTTCACCCTAAAAACTATGAAGTTAAGGCTTCTAAGGTTTTGCATGGGTTATGGAAGTTATATTTTGATGGAGCTAGGTGTAATGCTAGATCTAGAGTAGGCATTATTATAACTAACCCTGTTGGTAAGAAATATCATGCTTCTTATAAAATTGAGTTTCCTTTCACCAATAACCTTTTATAATATGATGCTCTCATCATAGGCCTATAGTTTTCCATAAAAATAAATTCAAAGAACTACTACTTTAAGGTGATTTCGAATTGGTATTAAATCATGTAAGAAGCAAGTATTAATGAAAAATGTCATATATAAAGAGGTAAAAATATTTAGATTTTGGGATCTATTAGAATCTTTTTATGCCTTGAATATTATTTCTATCCTTAGGATAAAAATAAAACTACTAATGAGATGGCATCTGTTATAGCTAATCTCACACTAGACCAAGATTTACCAAACTGTAGTATAGAGCTAATAACTTGCCCTTCTATCCTCGATAATGTGAACCATCTATAGGTATTTAGTGATGACCAATAAATACTAAACTTCATGACTAGTTCAAGAGCATTTGAGGCTCAGATCATTGATGAGGTTAATGAAAATGCATTTAGAGAAGGAAAATTTGATGGCAAGGTCATTCAATTAAACGGCAACAAAATCTCCAATAGGATGATTGCCTTGGAAATGTTATTTGATCTAGATAATCTAGTTGAAGCTTCTAAGATTCCTAAATTAAGTGGAAAAGATTAAAATGTAGTAAATCTTAGACCTCAAGATCAACCTCGAGTGGTTAACATTGGAAAACATTGTATTAGTTCTAAAAATTAAAGAGATAAAGAATTGTTAGCAAAATACAAAGATGTTATAGCTTGGTCTTATGATGACTTAAATATATTTGACTGAAGAGTCATCACCCATACTATAACTCTCAAGTAAAATTTCAAACCCTTCAAACAAAAACAAAAGATTGTAAACCCTGTCTTAGAACCCATGATCTTCAAGGAGGTCAAGAGATTGTTAGATGTCAGAATTTTATTTCCCATTAGGTACTCTACCTGGGTGGCCAATTTGGTTCAAATTATAAATAACAATGGTGAAATTAGAATGTGTTTTGACCTTATAAATCTAAATAAGTCATATGAAAAGGATAATTATTCTCTTCCCTCTCTTGAACAAGTAATATAGATTGTTTCTAGATCAGCCATGATGTCTTTTCTTGATGATTTTCTAGGATACAATCATGTGTTAGTAGACAAGGAAGAAATAATGAAGATAACCTTAAAACCTAAGTGGGGAACATTTACATACAAGATAATGCCTTTTGGATTGATAAAAATAAGATCCACTTTTCAAAGGGCCATGGACTATGCCTTCCAAGGCCTGATTGGTAAGTGTATCATAATTTACATGGATGATCTAATTATTTTTTCTAAGAATAGGTAGGATCATTTCATGCATCTATAAAAAGTATTTTAAAGGTGTAAAAGGTATGGGATCTCCCTTAACCCTAAAAAAATATTTTTTTGTGTTACTAAAGGTAAACTATTGGGCCATGACATCACTATATATGGACTTTCCATAGATCCTGAAAGAGTTGAAGCCATATCCAAGATAGAGCCTCTCAATAGTAAAAAAGAATTGAAATCATTTTTTAGTAAAATAAACTTTGTGAGAAAATTCATTTTTGGCTTTATAAAGATTGTCAAAACATTGAATGATATGCTAAAGAAGGATGCTAAATTTTCATGGAATGAAGAGTCAAAGAAGGTCTTTGAGGACATTAAAAGTGCAATAATCTAGGCTCTAGTCTTGATAAGTCTAAACTTTTCAAAGTATTTTTACCTCTACTTTTTCTCCTCTAACCACACTATTACTTCTATTTTAACTCATAAAATAGAAGGATTTGACCATCTAATTGCTTTCATGAACACTAATTTGAAGAATGTTGAGTCAAATTATCCTTTAATTAATAAACAAGCCTTTGTATTAGTTAAAGGTATCAAGAAATTTAGGCACTACATTATTAGGAACAAAGTGCATGTCATTTCACCATATGTAGCCATTAAGCTAATGTGAACTTAGAGAGTGAAGACGTAAGTGGATTTTTATTCTTCAGTAATATGACATAGTTATGGAGACTACAAAATTGGTAAGATGTCAAGGCTTGATTCAAATGATTGCCAATACTAACCCTAAGCTATTTATTATGCAAGTTCATCAGTAAAGCTTCCAAGATAATGAATGGTATGGCTCCATTTTTCACTTTCTAGTTAATGGCACTTGTATTATAGGGATAATTAGGGAGTATAAGAGATCTCTAAGGCTCAAGATAACTCACCACCTCATTAATAATGGAGTCCTATACTAAAATAACTTTGAAGGTGTATACCTAAGATATGTTTCCAAGGAAGAAGCTACTGAGGTAATGAGAAATTTCAATGATAAGTTGGGAAGTGGCCATCCATCTTGGACAAAAATAGCTCATAATATTCTCATGACTAGCTATTATTGTCCCACCATCTTCAAAGATGCTCATAAGCTTGTGTGAGAATGTCATTCATGCCATATCTTCAACACTAAGGAGCCAAAGGCAATAATGCCTTTACAACCAATCATGATTAACAAACCCTTTGCCTAGTGAGGTCTCAAATTTATAAGGGTAATCAAACCCAACTCATTAAAAGGTCAAAAGCATTTTCTAATAGCTATTGACTATTGTACTAGGTAGACTGAAGCAATAGCCACCAAACAATGCAAGACAAAATAAATGATCAATTTTTTAGAAGAAAACATATGTACTAGATTTGGGACTCTGATCTCTTTGGTATGTGACAATGGGTCAGAATTCATATCCATATAAATCATAGAGTGGGCATATAACAACAAAATTATTCTTAAGTTTTCATCTAACCATTATCCTCAAGGTAATGAAGTATCTAAGTCGATGAATAAAAAGTTGATGAAATCCATTGAAAAGTTTGTTGTAGACAAACCTAGAACATGGCATAAAATTCTCAAGTATTCCCTTTGGATAGATAAAACAAGAATCAATTAGGATCTTAAAACATCTCCATTTTTACTAGTGTATGGCTAGAAACCTATATTCCCCATCACACACAAGCTGCCAACTTACAAGTTTATACAAGAGTATATGGAGGAAGACCAAGGATTTGAAAATTTGAGGTTGTTGGATATTATTAAAATAGAATATGCATGAGAAAATCATTTATCTAACTTTAGAAGACACCAAACTACATTAAAGAGGCGGTTTGATAAGAAATCAAAGATTAAGGTGTTCAAACAAGGAAACTTGGTTCTTCTTTGGGATAAAACATCTAATCCCAATGGAAAACATAGTAAGTTCACACCTCTATGGATTGGTCCCTATAAAATTGTAGATACACTTGGAGATAACACATTCAAGCTAAAATATCTATAAGGAGTAGAGTTCATACTGCCCAATAATGTGTAGTATCTCAAACATTACTTCTCTATTACTCCTCTTGTGGTCTTCATGGAGTAAATCTATAAGATGGTTAGAGTTAATGTAGGTCGGCTAGTTATTTTCCTTCATCTCTTTCCTTCATATCCCTTATTTATACATAATTATAAATATATTTATTTAATTCCCTTTTCCTTCTTGCGTTACTGATTTCTGTTGTGCATTTGTTTCTTGTTGTTTTGTTCCTTTCTTCTAATAAATTGTTTTGGGAAACACTCATCTCAAAGTTCCTTAGTTTACTTGAAAATCTAGGAGATTAGAAATTTTGATATGAATCCCATACACATGTTGACCATGGATTTGAGATAGGATCTTGATGTTATGATTTGAAGAAACTAGTAAGGACCCTTGAATAAATCAACCATTCCATGAGACCTTAAACATTATCTTGACCTAAACCTAGTTTTAAGAAGAATTGCACATGTAGAATGAAATATTAATTTATTAAGGTAAAATCATGCTTACACTTAACAAACATCTTTTCCCAAGACAAAATATTCAATCATAGGTGATTATCTAAGGATCAAACACTTGATCAAATACCTGAACATGGCTACCCTAGTTCCCAACCTTTGTTGAAAGCCTAAAAGACCCAAAAATAAATAAAATAAGAACTTATTGCAAAGTCAAAATATTTACAAGCAAAGGTGATTTTGGTAATCTCTATTGGGGATATGGATGTCTAACTACTAGTGAAACAAGGATGTGAGTGGTTCTAAAAGCATCTCTATAGGGCATATAGATGTCTAGTTATCAACAGATCAATGTCCAAACCTTCCCTAAACTAGAAACATGGTTACTAGTGAATATCAAAACATGATCCAAGTTAGTGTTAATGATTAAAGGTATGAAACCTAGAAGTTGTCCCCTAATTTTGATGGCAAACATTAAGTAGAATCAAATCACACACATAGCATGGATATGTCTTGATGTTTGATTCTAATTCTACACATTCAAGGTTTGTCTCAACTATGAACTAATGTTTATAATGGCATTGATCAAATGGAATAAATGACCTAGTTATTTGTCTAAACCATAGTTTCTAAGTTCTAACATATTTCTATATTTCAACTATAATTTACCCTAGGGACCCTTGTGTATTAGTTTGAACCCTCACATTGAAATCTTGATAATCTACACTTTACTAGAATTTTAAGATCATCCATGCCTAATGAAATTGGCCCATTTGTTCATGGTTTTGTTTTAACCATGCCTAATGTTACTAATAATTAATCCTCATGTCTTAAATTACAAGTTTCATGGAGTTTTTTATGGATCATGTGTATTATTTATAGTTTAACCATATTTAGACTTTTACTAGTCTTGAATTTATGCATCTCATAGTTCAATTCATGCAATGAAAGCCTCCTTTGGCAAACCCTAGATTAGACCTTTGAATTCAATTTTGGTAAAAAAACATTTGGTAGGAGCATTTTGGATCAACTTTGGACTTAAGCCTGATTTTTATGCTAGGGCTTGGTCATGTTTTTCAACACAACCAAACTTCAGCCTAAAAATAATGCTTGGTCCTCTTTTATTTTCCTCCTTCCATTCCCTATGTTTTTAAAATGGTCTAATATTTATGTGTGTAGGGTTTTTAATTTTATCATGGTCCCCTTTGACATATTCTTAGCCTATGTCTTATTCCTAAGGCCCCACTCGTATTTGTCAACATGAATGAGACCTTAGTCTTAAAACTTTAGCCTAAGTTCCTATATTAACCCATGTCCTAACCTAAGCACCTCACTTCTTTATAGATCCAATAGTCTTCACTTCATCATGAAGTAAGATCTGACAGAGCGTAGAAATCTTAATAAACTTAAATCCTTGATCCATTTGACCAATCCCACATGATCACCTAGATCATAATCGATGAACCATGCTCAAATGGGACCAATGATCAGACTAGGTAAGATCATCCTCAAGATAAATGGATTCCATTTTACTATACATACTTAACATAATCAAGTGCAAGCATCCATATCATGATCAATGGTCTATGGTTACTCGTATAGAGTATATCCAATGGAATGAATGTGGCATTAAAAATTCAAAAGCTCAAGAGCCCCATGGAGCTACCATGTGGCACTCTTGCATTTGAGATTGATAAAAAAGGAGCCATGTGTATTAAAATTTGGACTTAACACAAGTTTTATCCTAAGGTTCATTGTATTTTTTAATACAATGAAACTTTAGGCTAAAACTTTAGGTTACAACTATTATATTCGAAGGGATTTATTTTATTATGCTTTTGTCTTAGTCTAATTTTTATGACATGGTCCCAAGTTGACTTGATCTCCTTTATGATTATAGGAACTAATTGCATACATCCATTTGGATTATTATCAATGGTCCACACTTAAGTGTGACCAAAAATCAAATAAAGCATATTGAATCCAATAGATGTCGATCAAAGGGACTTCATGAGATTAAAATTGATATGTTTGTGACCATTATTTGATGTTTGTGAGGCCATCATTGACATCTAAAAGGCCATAAAATTTAACCTCATAAAACCCCATGTTCATTCACTTAAATTTGATGTTCTCACAATGATCATTTGATACCCATGAGGCTATCATTGATGTCCACGAGGCCGTTAAATTTAAATTCATCAATTATTTTGCTTAAACATAAGGAAATATTTTAAAATGTTACTAAGAGCTTATGGATTTCATTGAAAATCAATGGGACCCCTTGGAATATATTCAAACACTTAGGATATTTGAACTTCAAATGATCTCATGATCTAAATATTTATAGACATAACCTTAATCCAAGTCTATTTTCTAAGGTTCCAATTATGTTTATTTAAATGCAATAAATGTTAAGATAGAGAATTATAATAAGTATTATTTTTAGAGGTAATTATGACATAAAATGTAGCTTAAAATTCTTTTAAATTAAGGTTTCATAATGTTTATTAATATGATAAAAACCTAGGTTAAAACCTGATAGTTAGACCACTTGTTATTTGGGCCCCCTTTAGGTGCATTCTGATATTTTAACCTAAATTTTACATCATGTTTATCAATAAAAAATAAATCTTAGCCTAAAATATTTAGACTAAGTCCCTTTTATATGTGTTCTAAAAACTTAGGCTAAAATATTTTATCCTAAAGTTTATGACATGTTTATTATAATGAAATAAACCTTAACCTAAAGTATTTAGCCTAAATCCCTTCATATGTTTGGATGTTAATTAAAGTTCATGATCCTTAGAGGATCAATGACTCTTTATTCATTATGAAAGATGATTAGACAAAGTGAAAATACCTGATGAATCTAAAACATTTGATCCATTAGACCAATTGTATGAATGCACTAAGACCATGATCAATGATCCATGTTTTCTCTCAAGAGGTGATCACATAGAGCACAACTATTAGAGAATATTCAATGAAACCTAGAGGGACCTATGATCAATGTGTGGAAAGAACACATTCACTACATAGAATGTAGATCCCAGAAGGCCCATGAATGTACCATATGGCACAATTGTGAGGCCTAACATAAAGTAGCTAATGAATCTCAAGCCCTATGATCATGATCAATGGTCTACATTGATTCATAACAAGGATCCAATGGTATGAATGAAAATATTAATTTAAAATGGAAATGGCTAGTTGCTTTAAGGCATTTATGAAAAATGTTGTGAAAGTTTCCAAATAGACACCATGTAGGCACCACCAAAGCACAAAATGACAAAACTAAAGGTTTTGTGTGCTTAATAAGGCAAAGGTATAAATATGGAGGTCTAAATCAAATATGAGAAATGGATGAGCCTATGTTTGAGTAACTATCATAATTAAAGCTTTAAAAAAGCCCTAACGTCCATAAAATCCCCAATTTGAGCTCAGATTAATCATAGTCAAATTGACCTAGAGATTACATACAATCTAATGGTGAATAATTTTCACATGTCATAGCCATTGGAGCTCATAGATAGAAACAAAGGGATGAGATAGAATTATACTTGACCTTAGACAATAAGGGAAGAGTCTTCAAGGATATGGACCTGGATACTACAACATTAAACACTAGGAATAGGAACTATTGTGAACTCTTTTGGATAATTAAGGAGATGCATGCTCTTATGAGGGAATAATAGAATAATGCAACCATCCTAAAGAGATACAATGACATAGTCTCCAACCAAATGACTAGCTTCCACTATTTTACTATAAATCATGAGGTATTATACTGCATCGATGTCCTTGATCCTCTTTTCAAAGATTGTAAAATTGAGCAAGATTAGATAATTTATGAGCATAGTTTTAATAAAATAACATATATTTCCCCCCTTGATTTTGAAAGATACTATAAACTATGTAATCCTTAGATAGACTTGATCACCATTAGAGATTGGACTAAAAAGCATAACTTAAACACAATCTTTGCCCCATGGATGATTATTGGGAACCAAGTAATCTAGGACCCCATAGGGAAAATCCTAATTGTCTAATTTAAGGAGAGCGTTAAGATAATTATGACCTTGATGAATAAGTTATCTAAATCCCCTTTCAACACACATATTGATAAATTTTGAGTGCCCTATGTTTACTTCATGGTAGAGAAAGGACTCATTCTACCATTGGGTGAGATGATTAATATCTATTTGAAATCACTATTGATAGCCATCAAAAGGAAAACTAGCAACCACTTCTACATGATGTCATATCTTCTAGATGCCTTCTTGGTGACCACTAGGATCCTTGACATCAAGAATTGGTCACTTGAAGGGAGGTAGACCATTTCCCACCATTATTATAAGCTACACACATTCAAATATAGACACAACATGTAGTTCATTTGTGATTGTGTTTATATAGCTCCAGTGGAAGCCATCATAGGGATCCCCATGAACAAGGTTAACCTCTATGTTAAGAAATATGTGGAGTTAATAGGGGATATCTAATTCTACCTAGATTTCATATTAATAAGGATAGAATGGTCTTTGACATAGCCCTATATGTTGCCCATCTATGTGCCCACCAAAATATCAAAATAATAAGTTGTGTACCAACTTATTCATGGAATACATGTATTTTTGAAGGAGAAAAGGAAGGGCCTCCTCAATCCCTTTCATTTAACAATCAACATAAATGTGTTACAAAATTGGGAACATGTGAATTATATTTCTAGGCATAAGAACTCATTCAACCTATATAAATATTAATTGATGCAATGGGACCCTAATGATAAGGTCACCAAACATCTAAAGTCTAAAACCATAAGAAAAGCCTATGAATATTAGCCTAATGTCCATGACCCACTATACATCAAGGCCTATATTTTCCCAAAGGTATTATCCAAGTTGAAGAGGAATAAAATTAAGCTATATCCCAAGTTAGATAGGGGATATGACAATCCATTAGGTGAGACATGGAAAATAGGGCCCCTAAAATATCATGTGTTTCCTAGGCCATCCTCTAGACCCCCTCTAGAACAACCATAAGTTGGAATGAAATAACCTCAAGCACACATTGCACAAGTAATTAGAAAAGATAAATTAGAAGAGAGACATTGGGAAGGAGGATCATATTCAACCCCACGTAAAAGGCCAGAATCTCTAATAGAGTTCCTAGATATGATTACATTGAAACTTGGTGAGATAGTAGAGGATGTCCTCAAAGTGGTTGCTGAGGAATATGGCTTAGATGAAGAAGAAGAACAAACTAATGAAATTTAGACCCAAGAAGAGGAAGTAGAATAAGAAAGAGGGATGGAAGTTTATTTGGAACTAGTTCTAATAGAACCCTACACAAAAATAAAGTTGAGTTGGCATTGGTCCCAGTTGGGAAAAAGAAGCCCATGTTGATCTTAACCCAACCCATGAATGAGGTTAATTTACTTAGTGATGAGTACCCCATTCATGGGCCAAGTATCCCTAAATGGTTTATTT
The DNA here is from genome assembly GCA_037957365.1 of Torreya grandis. Lineage (NCBI taxonomy): Eukaryota > Viridiplantae > Streptophyta > Pinopsida > Cupressales > Taxaceae > Torreya > Torreya grandis. The sequence continues at coordinate 580,341 of JARHVA010003105.1, read as the reverse complement.
ATGAGAAGATGAAAAATATTCCCACTTTATCCCACTCATGATCCCTGACCCAAATAGTCCACATTGATGTTCATGATGATGTCAAGCCATGGATATTGGATTTCATGAAGGAAGAAAAAGAGAGAAGAATAATTGACACAACAAGATCAAGTGGTACATAAATAGACACTCGAGGAGCCTTAATAAGCACATAGGTGGAGACTCTTAAGCCTCCTATAGTCACAAATTCATTGGTTAATGTGTACTTTAATACAAAAACAATAGGATTTGAAAGGGTAACCACAAAGAAGAGCATGATTAGGAGTGAGGAGTTTACATTTTAGAAGGTCGAACCATTTATTGGGTTAATTCCCATTGGAATTCAAAGGCCTGGTGAGCATTTTACTCATGAGGAAGACATAAAAGGTCTAGATTATTCTCATTTAACTCATCTCAAAGTAGGTATCATAGGCATGAAGTAGAAGATAGAGAACCTAGAGAAACAAAAAGAGAATCTAGAGACAAAGGCTATCTTGTTAGTCCTAGAGGCAATGACAAAGATGCTTGAGACATCTTTATATGACACATTTGATTCCTTGAAATAAATGAAGCTAAGGCAAGATCCATTGACCCAGCAAAATGTAATATCCAAAGTATTGGTGGCCTAATATCAATATTCAAAAGACAAAATTAAGGAGCTTATCAACATACTAATTGAGGGTAGGATTCCTAGCTTTAAAACCATTAGCCTAGCCCACTTGAACACAATATTAAGGATAATTGTTGATAATATCTAGAGTTTGAGTACTTGGTCAAGGAGCTTAGATAGATTCCTAAGGGATGATTTGGAATTGATAACTAGAATCAAATAAATCCTTGGTACCATGCTAACCAACCCTACAAAATATAACTCCTTAGACATCATTGATGATGAAGAGTAAAAGCATAGAGCCACTTTGGTAATGAAAAAAGTGAGGTTCAAGAGTCAAGGCTAATATAGAAGTGATAACAACTGAGTCATGGGCATGTTATTTACTACTAAGGAGAAGATTTTCTAAGCTAAGATCAGGAGGCCATCATAAGAAATGCAAGGACTTTGATGACTTGGCTGATCAAGAAGATGATTATCTCTTAAATCCAACTATTAATTTAGAGATAGTCAGTGAAAAACATTAAAGAGCCATGGAGATTATTCAAGAGAAATAGGGGATTCCTTTAGCCTAGGACCCATCATATAATTAATAACATTCCATTCTATGTAAAGCATTATAATATTTGAGCATGGAATATTCTTTTTTAATGGCATATGCTAGTTTGTTAGCATATTTACCTATAGGTTAGTCAATTTTGGAAAGATAAATGTATTGTAGAATTGTGAAGAAGGATAAGTATCCTTATATTTGTACATGTGTAATCTCATGACTAACTAGTATATTGATTGAGTCTCTTAAAAAAGGCAGTATTACCATTTTGGTAAAGGATGGAGTTTTGAGCTAAAGCTTGTATACTTTTGAGAAATTAATATAATCAAAGAATGATAAAAGGTTTGTCCAAAATTTGTTTGTATCAATTGTTACATGGTTTCTCTCTCAATTACATGTTCTAATTCTTAAATTTGAATGGTTTTTATGAATTCTAAATGTGTATCATTGATATAGGGTTGCTATTTTTTGTTGATGCTAGATTATTTTAATGTTATTATAGTTTGATTCATTTTATTTGCTCTACATTAGTATGAGTAAATGCTATTTGAATGCACAAGTAAACCTTTAAGGCAAATTTAGTTCATACTTGTATTTTTTCATGTTTTCTTTAGATATTTACCTGTTATATGGTGGGTTTTGAGCATATGTTACTTCACATCATATATTGGTTAAATGCATGTTCATTTGAAATTAAAACTTTGTCATAATGTTTGAGGAAAAGATCAACAATCACATACATTTATTCTACCCTACCCTTCTTTTTGCTTCTTTCTTTGATCAAATCACTTTAGTTTATATCCCATTGTAAATATTCACTTAGGTTAGTTTTGGTATAAAATTTTTATCATAATTCACTAACATCAGCATAGATGTTTTAAATTTTTCATATATCATGGACCATGTGGCTCCTAACCACCAATAAATATAAATTGGAACAATTTAACTTTCTCTACCTCTATTTCACCATAGGTAACTATATTAATAAAACCTATTATTCATGATCTAAATTCTTAAAATTATAAAATGAGAAGTGTTATTTAAACACTAAGGGCACTTAGGATACACTTAGGGGCATCAATAGGTGGTATAATTAGTCTAACATGTAACATGTGAGTATGAAGGCCTAATTGTTTTAGGTCTTACCAAGACCTAATGATGGTTTGGGGTTAATAAGGTATTGACTGACCTATGAAGAGTGTGGTTCTCACATGTAATGTGTGTATGGACCGATTTTAATTTTGGTTCAAATATGTAAATAACCTTGGCTAACCAAGATGGTTTAAAGGAAGAGAGTGGTATAAGTACAAGGTTTAATTGGACTAATTATGCTAGTTTAAGAAGTTTTGAGTTAAGAGAAGTAGAGAACCTTTGAAAGATAAGGTACAGGTTAGTGAGGACCATCAAAGAGAAAGGAGGATTGATTATGTTTATCTAATCAAGCTAATGTAGGTGGATACATAGGTCATTGGACCTAATGAGCCTAGAAGAGGCAGATTGAGTGAGCCCTTAAGACTATTTGGGTGAAAGAGTGAAGGTGAAGAATGCAAACAAAGGTGGTTATAATTAGTTGAAGAGTAGTAATAGATTTTCAAAATGATATGTGTAAGGTAACTCGATGGATGCTTGGTTTCCTAGGGGTTGGTTCCTCCTTGCAAGGTGAAACTTGCTAAAAGGTCTAGTTGTTGTGGGTGCTTAGGTAGATAGGGGTAGTATCTCCTTATGGGATTGGTGTATCACTAAATTAAGGTATGGGTATTCCTTGATTAGTTGGTGATAGTATAAATTAGATCTTGTCATTATAGGATTGTGGTCCATTTTTCAAGGTTTATTGAGTTTTATCCCCCAAGAGGGTTTCCCACATATGTCATGTGTTTTATCTTGTATTATCTTCTTTGTTCATTGTAATGGTTAATTTTTATGCTTCATGATTGTATGTTCTGAATGATTAAGAGTTTGGAATTTGAATTTGATTATCTAGAATCATTGATTCACCACCCCCTCTTAGTGATTATACCTCTAAAAATTGGTATCAAAGTAGGACCTTTAATGCAAGTTTAACCACTTGAAGATCCAAGGTACAATATGGCTAAAAGGGAAAGTTTTTCAAAAGAAAAGGCCATCATGTGTGATGAATAAGTTTTCCATGACAATGGAGAAGAAGAAATGTTCTATGACTATGATCAATAAGAAGTTGATCTAGAAGCTGAGCTCATGGGTGAACTTAATGAACTAAAGGAGTAAAAGAAGAGGAATCATAAAATGAGGAATATGATCAACAGGCTTGAATCAAAAGTCATTTCTCTTGAGGGAAGTTTTATAAGTAAGTTTTAAAGAGAGGAAAATAAGAATCAAGAACAAATCAAGTCTATTGAAGATCAAGCATATAAATTAAAGGATGACATGGCTAAAGAAGCCGAGGATAAGAAGATCATCAAATATATCAGAATTTAGTTAGAGGCAACAAGTCCAAGTATAAGAGATAAAGAAGTTGAATATGTTTAATTGAAGACTGATATTGTTTCCCTAAAAGATGAGTATGAAAAGGTCATAATAAAGATAGGTAATATTGAATAGGAATAAAATATATCAGAACAAGATAAAGAGGATGGTAGCATGAAAGACAAGTTAGGTCAGGTCAAGAGAAAAAGGAAGAATCCAATCAAATAGCTAAATGCTTCAAGGTATGCCAAATATTTTATGGGACATTTTTTATTTTTCATCTTGTTGGTCATAGGGAAAAGGACTATGTAATAAGAACTAATTAGTAAAATGAAGATCACTATCATATTGAAGTACAAGGTATGGAAGACATTGTTTGCTATAATTGTCATAGAGTTAGTCACATTGCTAGGTTCTACAGGCAAATACCATTTAGTCAAGATAAGTTAATTTAGGTTCCTAAAGTGCAATAAATAAGACCAGTTAGAGAGTGAAAGAGGAGTATAAAAGTTTCAAAGGAAGATCAAAATAAATATCAAGCAAAAGACATGAAAGAAATACAAAAACATCTATTGTCATCATTTATTGACAAATCTGAAGCTAAAAATGAAGTCAAACATCCATTCAAATTTAATCGAATGATGAGGCAAGACTACAAGTCAAATAAAGGTATGGATATAAGGGAGTCTCCTAAGTTTTGGGACTTTTACTATGTCAAAGGGGTATCTCTATCTAGTATTCAAGGAGACACTTGTCAGTAAGAGGAAGCATGGTGGATGCTAGTTAAGTTTTTGATTGATGTTGTAAGACAAGAATAGTCATGATAAAATATGTTAGCTTACTATGAAAGGACATGAAGAAGTTCAGTGATTTGAAAGATGATCTAGTTATTCAAATGGTGAAGAATGAGGCTATGTGTGTAAGGTCTATAGGTAGGGAATAAAGGTCTCCATGTGTCTAAACAAGGATGGTGAGTTTTCAAAATGTTCTATTTTCATATAAATGTGTGTTGATCTTTTTCTAGTGTACTCAAAGTGTGTTTAGGGTTTTTTTGGTTATGAAGGTAAGAAATTGTCAATTTTTGTTACTTAAATTGATTGGTCAAAATGATGAATACTGAAGGCAAGGTTGATATGGAGTATGAGGAGAATTTATTGTCATATTTTTGATATTATAAAGATGCTCCTAGAGTTTTTTATATGTCAAGTTGTATATGACATAGAATTCACAGTGTTCTGAAGATATGAGATATATTAGTTTTTCCATAAGAGCATTGACTATGTGTGGACAATGTTTGAAAAAGTTCTTTTTTATACCCAAAGGATACCTATTGAATAATTCATATAGAAAGGAGTTAGGGGGAACTAACTATATTGAATAGCTTGGTGAGATGTGCATGATGTGAGGGGGATCATATGTGAGCTGCCTCAATCATGGTGGATATATGAAGATGTTAGCTACATCTATGATTTCAATCATACGTGTATGATGAATTGATAAAATCAAGTCGTGGTTTTTTGGAAATGTATTGAAACATCATACATAGACAAAGGGAGCTTATGTGTTTTATAGATGAATAGGTCCAAGGATCAGATAATCCCAAGTTTAGATTGTTGTATGCCAAAGGGGAAGTAATTCATTCATATGAATGAAAGTATGTAAGTATTATGAATACTTAAAAGTATATTGGAATACATACATGATGTAAGGGATCTTGGTAGTTGTTTAGTCCACTTTATAATTAATGGAAAAGAGGGAGAAAGAAAAGAAGTGTTTGTCATAAATGATAAAGGGGGAGATTATTGGAGGTATGTTGTCATTGATGTCAAAAGGATGATATCAAGTATTGATGTCAATGGTAATGACAAAGTGGTGATGTAATAATGATGATGAGGTTGAGTATGAAGTTGTGAAAGGTAGATTTGGATGCATATGAGCTAAGAGACCCTATGGGATGTTATGATTACTTAGAGTGCTTATGGAAGTGAACAAAATTCATCAAAATAGTCATATGAATGGCTAAGCTCAAGTAGTGATATTGATAGATAAAGTTGAGTAAGTAGTTTGATGACATCGTATTTAACATGTGAGATTATTTTAGGAGTATTTTGATACATGGATCAATTCCCATCTAAAAGGTAATCATGCGGTTCAAATTTTAGGTTTGGACATAATGCATAGCAAAATTTATTAAGGTGAAAAGTTGGATTCTCAGGTAGAGTTAACTAAGTTCCCATACTTAGCCAAATTTGATATATAAAATATATATGGTGAGAATCTAATTAGGTGATGAAGATATATGGTGATTAATTAATCTGACTAGATAATGATCTAACAACATATGTGATCTTGTTAGATAGTGATACAATGACATGTGTGAAGTCAATATGCCAAAGGTTCTTAAGATTACACATGTTAGCAACATGTATCTAAATAAAAATGAATTGATAGAAAATCAATGATACATGGGTGTTCATGCAGATCAAGATCAATGGTGTAGTTTGAGTCAAATAATCAAATGCTCAGAAGGCACATGAGGGTGCCACATGTCTTAATCAGGGAAGCATAGATAAATGATCAAGGGTGAGTGTTAAAGAGTTAAATTTAGGAGGTTCACAAGTAGATCAATGGAGTGAATTTTATAAAGTTTCCAAGGGACATGAGATGAAGACACGTATCTACAATGTTTGCATTACATAGTGATCATTTGCATTTGAAATAGAAAAGGGATAAACTATTTTGTAGTATTTTACTAATATCTTTTGATATAAAATGAATTTGAAGGTTATGTAAAAGTCAAAGTTGTAAAGGACTTCAAAACATATAATAAAAGTTTAGTATAATATTTGAATGTTCATACAATTGTGAATATTGAGCTTTAAAGTTGACTATGTGTTTGACCATGTTCCAAGTGAGTTGGAAGAGTTTTGAGTAGAATTGAAGAGGAAAATGAGTATGGATATGTTGTATAAGTATAAAATTCTTATAATAAGGAATTGGTTGTCATCATATGCCCCTAATCAGATATGGAGAGTCAAAATAGCTTCATTGTATTTTCACTGTATGTGACCAATCTGAGTGGTAATTTTGAGAGAGTTGTTATGAATGCTTAGAACCTATGTTGAAGTATATAAATCACATGAAGGAATTATGGAGGTCCTAAAGGTTTCATCCATGTGATATAATCATATGCCTATGTAAAATATTTGAGTAGTTGCTTCAAAAGTTTGAGGTTGTGTTTTCTATGTATGAATGCCTAAAGAGTGAGGAGACCTAATGGGTATGTTGAAGTGTTGAGTTGGTGTTTTAGATGGAATGGAACCATATGAGAATGATAAAATGGATATTGGAGATATGGTTTATGTGTTTTAATCATTGGTAAAGGATGAAGGTGGTCCAAGTAGTCTCACATGTAACGTGTGAGTATGAAGGCCTAATTGTTTTAGGTCTCACCAAGACCTAATAATGGTTTGGGGTTAATGAGGTAATGAATGACCTATTAAAAGTGTGTTTATCACATTTAAAATGTATATAAACATATTTTAAGTGTGGTTCAAATATGTAAAGCATCTTCGCTGACCTAGATGGGTTAAAGGAAGAGAGTGGTATAAGTACAAAGTCTAATTGGACTAATTGTGCTAGTTGAAGAAGTGTGGAGTTAAACAAAGTATGAAACCTTTGAAAGAGAAGGTATTGGTTAGTGAGGAACATTAGAGAGAAAAGAGGATCAGTCATGATTATATAATTAAGATGATTCAGGTGGATACATGAGTCATTGGACCTAATGAGCCTAAAAGAGGTAGATTGAGTGAGTGAGCCCTTAAGACTGTTTGGATGAAAGAGTGAAGTTGAAGAGTGAAAAAAAAGGTGGTCATCATTAGTTGAAGAGTATAAATAGGTGTTCAAGATGATATATTCAAGTTATATTAGTGAATTATTTTTTGCCTAGGGGGTTGGTTCCTCCTTGCAAGGTGAAACTTGCTAAAAGGTCTAGTTGTTGTGGGTGCTCAGCTAGATAAGGGTAGTAGTTATTTATGGGATTGGTGTGTCACTAAATTAATGGATGGGTATTACTTGATAAGTTGATTCTAGTATAAATTGGATATTTTCATTATAATAATATAGTCCATCTTGTAAGGTTTAGTGGGTTTTATCCCCCAAGAGGGTATCCCACATATGTCCTGTGTTATGTGCTTAATCTTGTTAATTCTTCTTTATTCATTACAATGGTTGATTTTTAAGCTTCATTATTGTATGTGATGAATTATTAAGAGTTTGAAACTATAATTGGATTATCTAGCATCATTGATTCACCCCCCATCTTAGTGATTATACCTCTAATAATTGGTATTAGAGTAGGACCTTTTGTGCAAGTTTAACCAGTTTAAGGTGATCTAAGGTACAATATGGATAAAAGGGAAAGTTTTTCAAAATAAAATGACATCATTTGGGATGAATAATTTTTCCATGATAGTGGAGAAGAATAAGTGTTCTATGATAATGAGGAAGAAGAATTTGATCTAGAAGTTGAGCTCATGAGTGTACTTGGTGAAATGAAGGAACAAAATAAGAGGAATCATAAAATGAGGAATATGATGAAAGGTATTGAAGCACAAGTCAATTCTCTTGAGGGAAGTTTGTTAGGAAAGTTAAAGAGAGAAAAATAATAATCAATAATAGATCAAGTCTATTTAAGACCAAGCATATAGATTAAAGTATGACATGGCTAATGAAGTTATGGAGGGTAAAAAGACCATCAAAGATCTCAAAATTTAGTTAGAGGCTATAAATTCAATCATGAAAACTAAATAATTTGAATATGTTCAATTGAAGACTAATATTGTTCTATTGAAAGATGAGTATGAAAAGGTCATAATCAAGATAGGTAAGATTGAATAAGAAAAAAAGAGATTAGAACAAGAGAAATTGGATGGTAGTATGAAAGACAATAAGATAAATCAGGTCAAGAGCAAAAGGAAGAAGCCAATCAGACAACCAAATGCTTTAAGATATGCCAAATCTTTTATGGGACACATTTTTTTTGGTCATGTTTTTGGTCATAGGGAAAAGGAATATGTAAGAAGAAACAATCAGTCAAAGGGAGATCACTTCCATAGTCAAGAAAAATGTATGGAAGACATTGTTTGCTACAATTATCATAGAGTTAGTCACATTCCTAGGTTCTATAATCAAAGATCATTTTGTCAAGATAAGTTTAATCACACTTCTAGAGTAAAAGAAAGAAGACCAACTAGAGAGTGAAAGAGGAGAAGAGATAAGACAAAGGAAGATCACAATCATCATTAAGAAAAATACATGAAGGAAAGACAAGAACATCTATTTTCATCATTTGTTGACAAATATAAAGCAAAGAATAAAGTCAAACATCCATTCAAAGTCAATCAGATGAAGAGGTAGGACTAAAAGTAAAATAAAGGTATGGAGATATGGGAGTCTCCTAAGTTTTGGGACTTTTAGTCTCTCTATGTCAAAGGGGTGTCTCTATCTAGGCTTCAAGGAGACACTTATCATCAAGAAGAAGCATGGTGGATGCTAGTTAATTTTTTGATTGATGTTATAAAACAATAAATTACATGAGAAGATGTATTGGATTACTATGAAAGGACATGAAGTTTAGGGATTTGAAGGATGATCTAGTTAGTTAAATGGTGAAGAATGAATATATGAGTACAAGGTCTGTAAGTAGGGAATGAAGGTCTTTAGGTGCCTAATCAATGATGGTGAGTTTTCAAAATGTTCTATTTTTATAGAAAGGTGTGTTGATCTTGTTATAGTGTGTTATAGAATTTTTTACTTTTGAAGGTAAGAACTTGTCAATTTTTATTGCTTAAATTGATTGGTAAAAATGATGAAAACTAAAGGCAAGGTTGATATGGAGTATGAGGAGAATGTGTTGTCATATTTTTGATATCATGAAGATGGTATAAGATTTATGTAGATGTCAAGTTATGTACGCCATGGAGTTCACAATGTTCTAAAGATATAAAATCTATTGGTTTCTCCATAAGATCATTGACTATGTGTGGATAATGTTTGAAAAAGTTGTTTTTCAGACCCAAAGGAGACCTATTGAAGATGTCATAGAGTGATTTATGGGGAGATAACTAGCTTGAATGGCTTGGATAGATGTGCATGATGTGAGGGGGATAATATGTGAGATGCCTTAGTCATGGTGGAGATATGAAGATGTTTGCTACAATTGTGACTTAAATCATATTTTTATGATGACTTGATCAAACCAAGTCATGTATTTTTGATAATGTATTGAATCTTAATTCATGGACAAAAGGATCTTGTGTGTTATGTAGATGAACAGGTCCAAAGACTAGATAATCCCAAGTTTAGATTGGTGTATATAAAAGGGGGAGTAATTGATTCATGTGCATGAAAGTATGTAAGTATCTTGAGCACTTAAAAGTATATTCTAATGAATACATGATATTAAGGGGATCTTGGTGGTTATTTAGTCTAATTTATCATTAATGGAAAAGGAGGATAAATAAAAGAAGAGGTTTCCATCAATGCTAAAGGGGGGAGATTGTTAGAGGTATGTTGTCATTGATGTCAAAAGGATGATGTCATGTATTGATGTCAAAGGTAATAACAAAGTAGTGATGTCATAATGATGATGAGGTTTAGCATGAAGTTGTGCAAGGCATGTTTGGATTAATATGAGCTAAGAGACCCTATGGGATGTTATGAGTGATTAGAGTACTTATGGAAGTGAATGAAATTCATTAGAATAATCATATAAATATCTAATGATGCCTCTTAGCTCAGCCCTTACCTTCTCAAGAGATGATCATGATTTTATATATGGTGATCACATGGTATATTCATCTCTATTGTAGAATATTCATAAGTAGATACATACTTTTAGATGTTTTCATCTCATTCATGAGCTACTTACCTTCTCATCTCACAAGACTTTGCTCTTTGGGATACTCTCCTTGATGTACCTTGACCAATCATTCTTCATGTCTATAACCTCCAAGAGATTATTTGATAATTTTATTGGATTCAAATGGCCTTAATCACTATTGAATCATTTTATATTTCAAATACTTATGTCCATCTTTGTTATATCATGATCTCATTTCCTTGATATCATCTAGAAAATTATCCCCTTAATTGCTAAGAAGTCTTTCCTCTATCCATAGGTTAGAAATGTACTCATAAATAGAATAAGAGAATATCAAATAATTAATACCTATTTATATTCCATTCACCATATTTTTTTGGTATCCAAGTCTATCTAACCTTTATCTTAGATAGGTTTTACTTATATTTCCTTTAAACCTCTAAGGCAATTGAACTAAATTTGCACCGTAAATTTTTTTTTTTGTCCTTCAAGAGAAATGGTTAAAAACCATTTGTCACATATTTATTATACTTATAAATTCCAAGTTTTATGCCAATTTTATACTTCGTGAAAAAGTTATTCTCACTGTCCTAAAACTAGGTTTGCATAATTTTCACAGTCAGACTGAAATTTGGCCCTAAATTGCAAAATTCAAAGTTACTAAAAAAATAAAATTATTTTCAGATACCATTTATCATGTTTTAGAATAGTATAAATTTTCACCTCTTAATTATTAATTGATTTTGCCTAGTTCACATTTTACTTGTTTTAGTTAGGTCTAAAGGCAAACTATATTTTCTCCAACAATCCAGGACTGTTATGCATAGCTCACCTGTATGGAATAAAAATGAACCCAAACCTTTTTCAACATAAAATTTACTCTCCTGTCATAATTTTTTTCAAATCTCAGACCCTAGATCTTAATTTTTCAAAAAATATGAAGATTTTACTTCAAGCCCTAGTTGAGGGTTTCTAAGAACCCAGTAGGAGAGAAAGTGACTTATCTTGATTTATGAAGATCACCAACACATATAGAAAATTGCATCATATTTTTAGGACCTTCATGAATGTTTTTGATTCATATACTTTGAACTATAAATGATTCCTTCTTCTTGTACAATGAGTTATACAAAGAAAACACCCTACAATTCTTAAGAACAAGATAATTTTTCAACCTAATTGAAATGTATGAAGTAACATTATGGAAATATAAATATATAAATAATAAACCCATATATTATAACTTTAATAAAAATATATATAATAATAACCTCCTCACTCCATTCATATTTCTTCTTCAATACATGAATTTCCTACAAAAATATAATTGTTTTTGTCAAGAATGCTTACTAGAGGCTTGATACACCTAAACAACCACACTCACATTCTCTCTGACATTATTCTACATATAATTTATTTTATCAACCATAATTTCCCCTATGGGGTCAAATTTCACCATTGTATAACCATTTTCAAGCATAGAAAGTTGTTGAAACCAACTTCATAGATATCATCAACTTCCTTCTTACCTTGTCAAACTTGCTTGACTCTTCACCCAATGTGTTTTTAAGGTTGTTGGAGTATTTAAAAATTATAAAATAGATTTCCAAAACTTCATACCCCATATGACCATGCATACTACATTAAAATATTCAAATCTAGCTAGTTTAGATGGAAATTACCAAATAAACTAGTGTAACCTATGTCCATACAAATGAAGCTTCCAAAGCTTCTTATTGACCACACAACCCCCTAGAACATACTTATAATAATAATTAAGCATTTACATCATGTTTTTAAATCATCTCTAGATGCTACCACATCATCTAAGCTCAAGTAGTCAACTTGAAATATAAATCCAAATAAGAAGTTTGATGACATCATCTTTTACACATGTCAATGTTTCAGGATCAATTTGATACATGGATGGATTCCCCTATGAAAGGTGATCATGTAGTTAAAATTTTAGGTCTAGAAATAATTCATATTAAAATTTATTAAGGTGAAAATTTGGATTCTAGTTATAGTTAACCAAGTTCCCATACTTAGCCAAATTTGTAATATCAAAGATCTATAGTGAGAATTTAATCAGGCAATGAAGATCTATAGTGAGTAATTAATCTAACCAGATAAGGATATAACAAAGCACATGATCTTGTTAGATAGTAATATAATGGTGCATGTGAAGTTAATGTGTCAAAGGTTCTTGATATTTTGTGTGATAGTGACATGTGTATAAATCGTGATGATTTGATAGAAGATCAATGGTACGCAAATTTTCATGTAAATGGAGATTGATGGTGCAATTCAAGTCAAATAGTCAAATACTTAGAAGGCATGTGAGGGTACCAAGTGTCTTAATCATGAAAGTACAAATGAATGATCAATGGTAATCATTAAAGAGTTAAAGTAAAGAGGATCATAAGGATATTGAAAGAACACATTTGAGAAATTTTCTAGGGGACATGAGATGAAGACACGTGTCTATAATGTTTACATTACATAGTGACTATTGGCATTTGAATTAGAAAAGGGCTAAACTAGTCTATAGTATTTTGATAATATATTTTGATATAGGATGAATTTGAATGTGGTGTAAAATTAAAATATCTAAAGGACTTCAAGGCACATCTATAAAAGTTGATTAGAATATTTGAATGTTTTTATAATTATAGATATTGAGCTCTATAGTTGATTGTGTTTGACCATGTTCTAAGTGATTTGAAAGAGTTATGAACAAAATTGAAGAAGAAAATGAGTATGGATATATTATATATGTATCAAAGTCTTATAATAAGTCATTGGTTGTCATGATATGTCCCTGATTAGATATGGAGAGTCAAAATAGCTTGATTGTATTTTGACTGTATATGACCAGTCTGAGTAGTCATTTTGAGAGATTTATTTTGAATGATTAGAGCCTATGTTGAGGTATATAAATCACATGAAGGAATTTAAAAGGTATTGAATTTTTCACCTATATTATATAATCATATATCTATGTGAAATATTTGAGTAGTTGCTTTAGAAGTTTGAGACTATGTTTTCTATGTATGAAGGCCAAAAGGATGAGGATACCTAATTGGTAGGTTCAAGTGTTGAGTTGGTGTGACAAGTGGTATGGACCCATATGAGAGTGAATAATTGTATATTTTAGATAGGTTTGATGTGTTTGAAGCATTGGTAAATGATGAATATGGTCCAAGTATTCTCACATGTAACATGTGAGTATGAAGGCCTAATTGTTTTAGGTCTCACCAAAACCTAATGGTGGTTTGGGGATAATGAGGTAATGATCAGCGTATAAAGAGTGTGTTTCTAACATGTAACATGTGTATGGAATTATGTTAAGTGTGTTTCAAATATGTAAATCATCTTGTCCAACCAAGATGGGTTAAAGAAAGAGAATGGTATAAGTACAAGGTCTAATTGGACTAATTGTGCTAGTTGAGGAAGTGTGTAGTTAAGTGAAGTAGAGAAAATTAAAAAGAGAAGGTACAAGTAAATGAATACCATAAAATAGAAAATAAGATCAATCATGTTTATCTTATCAAGTTGATTTAGGTGGATACATAGGTCATTAGACCTAATGATCTTAGAAGAGGTAGATTGATCGAGTGTCCCATTGAGACTATTTAGGTGAAAGACTAAAGGTGAAGAGTGAAACAAAAGGTGGTCATCATTAGTAAAGATTAGAAAAAGGTGTTCAAGATGATCTATTCTTGTTATTTATGTGGGTGCTTGGTTTCCTAGGGTTTGGTTCCTCCTTATAAGGTGAAACTTGTTAAAAGCTCTGGTTATTGTGGTTGCTCAACTAGATAGGTATAGTAACTCCTTCTGGGATTGGTATCTCACTAAATTAAGGAATGGGTATTATTGGATCAGTTGGTGTTGGTATTATCATTATAGGATTTTAGTCAATATTATAGGGTTCAGTAGGTTTTAACCCCCAAGAGGGTTTCCCACATATGTCATGTGTTTTGTATTTGATCTTAATCTTTCTTCTTTGTTCATTTAAATGGTTAATTTTTATACTTCATGATTATTTGTGCTAAATGATTAAGAGTTTGTAACTAGAATTAGATTATCTAGCATCATTGATTTAATCCCCCTTCTCAGTTATTATACTTCTAACATTACCTATCACAAAACCCATAGGGGGACTATACCTTTGTACCAACTTTTGTGACTTCAACCTTGTTTGTCTAAAAGATGATTTTCTCCATCCTAACATTAAATAGCTCATGAACCTCACTACAGAGCATGAGATGATATCATTCATAGATGGGTTTTCTGGTTACAATCATGTTCTTATCACCTGAGAGGATCAACATAAAACATCCTTTATTACTCTGTGGGGGGTTTTTTGTTACAGGGTCATGTACTTTGATTTAAATAACATAAGAGCCACTTACTAGTATGCTATGACCTAAATTTTACATTATTTAATTCAAAAAATAATTGAAAATTATGTGGATGATATCCTTGGTAAATCCAAGCACCATAAATGTCAATTGTCTATCCTTAAGTAAATCTTCCCTCATTTGATCTAATATCAAGCACATTTGAACCCTAAAAAATGTGTTTTGGAGTTTTATCAGGTAAGATTTTAGGTTTTATCATTTCCCTTCAAGGTATTGAGGTAAGTCATGATAATATTAATGTAATTGTTAATATTTTACCTCAATCTAACTTCAAATATGTTTGTATCTTATAAGGGAAACTAAAGTCTATTCATCATATTATTTTGTAATTGTCTGATATATGTCAACCTTTCCATCACCTTCTTAAGAAAGATACCTAGTTTTTTTGGGATTAAAATTATCAAGTGGAATTTAATACTCTAAAAAATTATCTCTTATCTCCCCCATTCCTCATTCCACTAAAAGAGGATGAGCCCTTTTACTTATATATCTCAGTTATAGATCATGCATTAGGTTCCATTCTTACCCATCATGGTGATAAACACAAATAACAAGTGGCGTATTAAATAAGACATAATTTTGTTGAGTATGAAACTCATTAAAAAAATGTTGAAATACTATGCTTGGCCCTAGTGTTTTTAGTTTTTAGGCTTCACCATTATTTGATTAATCACAAGACTTATGTGATTACCAATAATGATCCTCTTAAATTCTTGCATTTGAAACCCTATCAAAATCAATGGATGGTGAGATGGATGATGTTACTCAATGAATTTGATATTGAATTCCTTAACCAAAAATTAATTAAGGGGTAGGTTATTTTTGATCAATTAGATGAATCACCCCTTGCTAATAATCTACCATATAGCTATGAATTCCATGATGAATCTATAGCCTCCACATCCCAAGAAGAT
Organism: Torreya grandis; assembly: GCA_037957365.1. NCBI lineage: Eukaryota > Viridiplantae > Streptophyta > Pinopsida > Cupressales > Taxaceae > Torreya > Torreya grandis. The sequence continues at coordinate 564,497 of JARHVA010003105.1, read as the reverse complement.
GTTTAATATCAAATGACATTATTATTTGATGGATATAAATGTGATCATGGAGGGGAAGTATGAATTATTCTAATACCACTTGAAGGTATTCATATCCCCCTATATTTTAAGCTTGATTTTAAATGCACTAATAATATGGTAGAATATAAATCCTTAATCATAGGTCTCCAAACAACATTGGTTATAGGAGTTAAATCACTTAATATTTTTGGTGACTCCAAATTGGTAGTCATATAAATAAATGTCATATATTAGTGTAATAATAAAATTCTCTAGAGGTAAATGATGTTAGAAAATTAACTATTAGTTACCTTTAGCTGTTACGTCATCTAGACCACTCCTCGATCAACCAACAATTTTGTTGACACCATGGCCTCCTTAGCCTCTTTTATCCCATCCTCTTCTTAGGAGTCTAAGTTTTTATTCCTTATTCATAGGATCAATCAACCTTCTTACACTAAGGCTAATCTTCCTTATAGCCATACTCTAGAGGAAAACCATTTGGATGTATGGTACATATAGATTTTTTATTAGTTGTCTAAAGGCATCATCCCTTCAAACCTATCCAAAAATTCTAAGCATGATTTTTAGCAAAAAACATTATTGGTATATAATACTAGGGGTGTAATTTATAAGTGGGGATTAAATGGTATTTTCTTCTATTGTCTCTATAATTTAGAATTAACCCTCATGATCAAATAAATTCATAATGGAATTTGTGGTTTCCATTTTAATGTTTTAAATATTGCCAAAAAAATTATGTGGCTAGGATACTATTGGCCCACTTTGAATTGAGACTATTATGAGTATGTCAAGAAATACATGAAGTGTCAATAACATAATAATTTATCCCATATCCCTAGTCATGTTTTATAAGTATCCAAGGATTTTTGGCCCTTATCTCAATGGGGTTTAGACCTTATAAGTTAGATTAATCCTAAATATTCCTAGCAACATAGCTTTAAAATTACTAAAATTGAGTATCTCACTAAGTCGGTGGAAGCCATTCCCTTATTTCAACCAAGGAAAATAATATTATTGATTTAATTAATCATCACATCATATGTTGTTTTGGTGTCCCACATAAAATCATTATAGATAACGGGAAATATTTTTAAAATAAGAAAGTCTAAAAGCTATGTGATTCCTTTGGTATTAATCTAAGTTTCTCATCACCTTATTATCCACAAGCTAATGTACAAGCCAAATCATCAAACAAAACTATTGTCAAGATATTAACCATTATAGTTAATGGGGATGGAAAGGATTGACATCATTGCATACCTTTCACTTTATGATCTTATCAAACTAGTATTAGAACACTTACAAGGGCTACCCTTTTTTATTTGGTTTATGGTACTGAAGTGATTCCCCCCTCAAAGTCTAAATTCCTTCCCTTAGAATCTCTCTAAAATATATCATTCCTAAGGAGGATTATCATCAAGGTCGATTAGCACAACTATAACTCTTACATGAGCATCGATATTTAACCCTCAATCACATTCATGTATATCAAGAATGATTAAAATGTGTGTGTAATCAACATTTAAAGGAATAAGAGTTTAATATCAGTAAACTTGTCTTGAAAGATAATTAACATGTCACAAATATGGAATGAACTAAATGGGGAAAGTTTGATCCTAATTGGCTTGGACCCTATATTATCACTCATAAGTACAAATTTGGGGCATATTCTTTGGCCTCCCTTAATAGAAAACAAAAACATGAGACTCTTAATGCTTTGCATCTACACCATTTCTATTATTTATAATCCTATTACACACTCTAGTTAGCCTAAATTATCTTAAAAATCATTTCCCTTATCTTTAACATAACTCATAGTAATTAAAAACTATGTGTATTTATAGAAGTATACTAATTTTATCCTTAAATATGAATACCTTGGATCTATTCATAACATGTTCTAATGTATTATATCTATTTGAAACAAAGAGGAGTCCCATATCATTATCATCCTAATAATCCTACACCCTAAAATCTTGTTTGAATTGAACATTACATGGCCCTATTTCTTAGGTTATGAAATGCCTTAGAGTTTAATACATGAAAAAAAAGGTTTTGGGATATCAAGAAAAGAGTAAAGGATGGACTGATCCCTTAAAGGAAAACTATTATCCAAATAAAATAAAAGGAAAATTTTTAGATTGATCCCTCAAAGGATAGATTCTAAGATATATATAAATAGACAGACCACTCCTTTGAAGGATGGCTATGTGCCTGTGATTTAGGAAACTTCCCACATTGATCAATTTCCTAGTAAAAATAAAATCATGTCAAGATCTATGAAATCAAAATTATATCCCATAAGAGCTTTATGTATTAATCAAATTTATTTTATAGACTTCTCACATTGATCAATCTACATTTATCCATGGATTAGAATAAGCTTAAAATCTCAAAAATATAAAACAACATGTGTCTTTTTGGATAATTAAGTCCTTCACCTATTCCTATAATCCCCTTTATTTAAAACAAAGGGTTTATGAATTTGACTGACAAAAGATTGCTAAGGAAATTCATTAGCATTGGATAAAAGGGTGTATATGCAAAAGTAACAAGAGGCCTAGAATTGGTTAGGGTCCTAGCCAATTATAAGTCATACAACCTTGATTAGCTATATAAAAATTTATGAAAAAAATAATAATCCATAATCAACCATGATATAAAATTACATCCATATAATCTAATAAGTATACTAAAAATAAAAACTATATAAGCACCATACATACAAAATAAAATCCATATTATAATATGTCATTAATCCATGATATATCATAAATTATCACATGTAATTAAAAATACATAAATACACTATCAATCCATTTAAATAGCACAAATACAAATACATAATTAAGATAAAAAAAATACATCACATAATCTAAATATCATAATCCATGTAAATAATACATAATGCAACCGACATCAAAATACATGTAATGCACATAATCCAAATCCATAATCATGTAACACAAGCTCATGTAATCAATATCAATAAAACATATACTAATGAATATATATTCATCTCACTCAGTAGTCATATATATGACTACCATATGGATTGTATCTTTATATATATTACACATTATAACACTTTATGATGTGTATATATACATCATAAAGTGTTATAATGTGTAATATATACAAAGAGCCAATCCATATGGTAGTAATATATATGACTACTGAGTGAGATGAATCTATCTCAAGTGGATATCTTTCCCACCGCCCCTAATCTCCCCTCCATCTCCTCATCCATCCCTCTTGTCCCTCTATGGCACACTCCCCATGCTAGATTTGGTCATCCATGCCCCCCTTGGTGTCTGACCCTGCCTGGCTAGGTGGCTGGCATATCTAGGAATCTATGGTAAATGGTTTGTAAAAATTTAGCTATAATACTAAAACTCCATTACCACCTCCTAATATATATCTATGATCACACTCCTTGGTAGCCCCATCCTCCTACTCTATCCCCCTCCTCCTACTATAGACCCTAAAAATACTCCCCCTACTACACTTACTAATACCTAGAGCCTCTTGTGTTGCTCATGATATTTGTCCCATGCTTAACATACCTCATCATAAATTTGTTGGAACTGCCTCTATAACTCTATTAGATGTTCTTATAATTGGTCACTCTCAAACACCACTCTAGGGTACTATGCTCAGGCTATATCCCTTTCTACCATGATAACTTATATGCCCCCCTCCCCATCTCCCCCTATAACTTATGCATTCTCTATCTCCACATCCTCTACCTCCCACCTATGGTACACCATCCTCTTCTTTCCATCTCTATGATACTCTACCCACCATAATAAATATTCCTCCATCACCCCAAAATCATTTACCTCCTCTCCCTTTAGTTCTTCCTCTACTATCTCCTCTAGCCTTGTAACCTATGGATTGAGGAGATACACCTCTGATTCATCTCTCTTATAAAATTGAGGTGCCTCAAGTATATCCTATTGTACTCAAAAATATTTACATATATGATCAAAATAAAAGAACTTCATATGTTCTATGTGTCTTCCCCATAACCACCTTATTTTATACCTATGTTAGCTCCATCTCCATCCCTATCCATGTTGGGAATCTAATGTAAGCTACCTATATAACCTCATCTTCCTCTAGCTCCTCTAGTACATGTATATAAAAATATAGGTTTTGAACTCTCCCATTCTTGTGTGGATGGGCAAAGTCATCCCTCCATCTCATATATCTAACACTAAAAGCAAACATGCACCATTCCATCTATAGCATCTCTAGTGGCTATACTACTTAGATGTGGTTATAGGCCCAACACTAGAGCACATATGTAACATCAAGTCTATACCTTCATTGTTTTTTCCACCCCCATAAATCCCTATATATTTATGGAAATAGGGTAGGAGCCCACATAAAAATTGTCTGGTGCTCCTACATATCTACTATCACCCCTATCAAGCTCCATGTGACCTTCATCCTCTTGAGTTTGTTAATGCATAACAAGATATGGATAACATCATCATGGTCATAACCATATCCCATCCTAGTTTCGATCATTAAAAGTATCAAAACTGAATCTTCTACCATGAAGCCAATGTCTATAGCATCATCCCAATATAAACATGTCAAATCAACTACCCATCTTTTCTCATCTACTAAGATGATCTCTACACCCTAAATAGGTAGCTAGAGTGCCCTATATATGTCCTTTAAGGTCAATATAATCTCCCTTATCATTAAGTAAAAGGTCCCTATATTTGGATCCCATCACTCTAATATCACCATTAGTAGATTCTAATCCTAGTGTACCCAATGATAATGGTGCAGTCCTCCTAAACTGACCACCTTGAGATGTTCCCAGTCTACATCTCTTATAACCTCTTGTAAGTGATCTAGTAAAGGTGGTACTCAATCTCACATCATTAGTAGTACAAATGAATATAATCCCATATTCCCCTATATTCACTTATTTTTCTAGTAGATAATCAAATCCTTTAAGTTTTGTTTAAACCTATGGCATCAACATTGATCCTTAGTAGATCGATCACAATTGGCTATGGATCATCATCTACTATTAGATAAATATTGATACCTTAGAAATTGATGGATGATCCTTAAATATTTAAAATTTATCTTCTTAGGATTAATGTCAATCTTTAAGAACCGTAATTACCCTAAAAATTATTTGAAGTTAGCTCAAAAGTCAAAAAATAAAAAATTTACAAAAAAACTAAAAACTAAGTTACCCCTACCTTGTCATGAGATTGTCATCATCATCTTTCACTCCCACTATCCTCCATCATATATATATATATATATATATATATATATATATATATATCATTCATTCCATTAATAGGTGTCAAATGTCTTGGCTCTAGCTCAACTTGTTGGATGTCCTTTACAAAATGAGCACCCAAATCATTTGGTGGCCTATTTATAGCCATTTTGGATCAATGACGATTATTTTTAGAGGTATTAATTCCTCCCTAATCAACATTTATCTATTAGATTTACGTTGATTTGATTTATTTAAGGCTCCTTATCACTAGTTATAAAATCTCTTGCATTCTTATAGCCCTATTTCAATGCCATTTAAGTAATCCTTTATTATAACTATCATATATTTTATTATCCAAAATTATTATCTTGTAAACATAGGACCCCTAATATTCCCATAACCTTCAAGAGGTCTACATTAATTTTAGTGTCTATCCCTTATAGATCCTAAAAATGTATCTCGTCTTGAGAATATTGTGTCCTTAGGTAGCACACATGTACCAAGAACATTAGATGCTTTGTTTATTCCATACTAGATTTTTCCCTCTTAACTACCTTTGATAAATCTTGTATATTCGTAGTTATGGCAATCCATTACTTTTTTACCTTAGGGTATTCCTATTCAATATATCTTATATCTTATTAGTGTAGTATTACATGTCATGCCTATCCTTGCATCTTGAATGCTTATTTTCTAATTACCCTATCCATTACCAATTCATTTTCAAAACCAACTCTGTCTCATTATCGTTCAACAACTCTCATTTTGAGGGGGAATACCTCTTCATTAAAACATGGGGCATTAGACCCATCCTAGTTTTTGACTTATGGTAGGTTATCACAAACTACACAACAAAAAAGAACAAATGTAAACACTATAAATTTACACTATTATATTATGAATAAATGTGTCTTACCCCTTCCCTACCTTTCTTATGCCAATTAATTTAGTTTTACTAATTACCATTTAAATTTGTGTAAATAATCTAACTAATTACCATTTTACCTAAGTAACTAGTTCATTATCCCAAAATCCTAGTTAAATCTCTCCAAGCCTAGTATGGGTAAGTTATTTTAACATTCCTAACAACCTTCCCATACATGAGCCCCATTAAAACCAATTTGAACTAATTTTTAATTAATATCTTGAGTTTTTGGAACCAACAACTCAAACTTAGACTGAATTGGTAATGTTTATCATGATCATCATTGATCTTGTTAAGATCGACTTTGATTTATAGCCAGGCCAACCTCAGGTTATAGAACCTAATTTTTTCACACCAGAACACTAACAAAATTCCCTTGGAAAACTATGAAATAATTCCATCCCAATTTCAATATACTCACATTCTACCCAAATCTAAACATATCCCTAGCAATTAGGTATTTATCATAGCCTAAGAAGATTTTGAAAAGGTATGTTTGCTACGAATCTGGTTAATTTCAAATTATTGTATTGTTCTTTTCTATTCTATTTATTATTGTAAATCTATTTACATAAATAAGTGACTAGTTTAGGAACCTTTTTGCATCTATAAAATCCTTTCTTAGACACCTTTCTAAGCCTTTCAATACCCACTATAAATATCGACCATGATTCTTTCTAGATCAACATCGATTACCTAATCGATACTGATTGTGAGAGAATAGGCATTAATCCCTATGCTTTCATTTCTATCTACAACTTGAGACTATATTATCAATCTTAAATGTTTTCAATTTATTATTTTAAGTCCTAAAATTATGTATTGTTGTTTGTAGATGACCATACCTAGTGTTATACATGATGTGGTCGTGACTTAACCATAATTCCTTATCCTTTATTCACTGATCAAAGTGATATCTCTTTCAAGTTAGTACTTTGTGTGATTATCTTCACCCAAACTTTAGAATCCATCCTAAAATAACTAGAAGTAATTCAACAACAAGAATACTTAGCAGTAGCATATTGAAATCAATGTTTTATTATTATCAATGCATTAGATTGATTTTTTTCATTTTAGTTTCATATTCTTATCACATGATTTATTATAATTTATCTTATTATACTATTCACTTAATATCATAAACAATGGATTGATATCCCTCTAAGGAAGTATACTACTTCTTGGAACTGATATTATATCAAGTAGTCTACCCATCTCTATTATTATCTAATCTTGTCCACATTATCTTTATTATGTAGGTAGCCCTTCTTAGACAAAAAGGATATCCCACCTTGTTGGATCAATGGTGCACATACCTATCACATGTATTCATCTTTCAAAACCCTATATCATTTCTATTTTTAATAAGTTATTTTTTAAAGAAAATGAATTGAAAAAGTACTAAAACAAGGAAACACTAAAAACAAGGCTAAGGATATTCTTTTGATTTATGTCCAAAAGGGGGACATTACTTTCCTTCATTCCCAAAATTTCTTGTCTTCAAGCAATTATAAGGCCAAGGTAATAACCATGTTACTTTATTTTAGTTGTTCCTTGCTTCTAGCCACTTCTATTAAAGAATAGCCTTTATATTGAAATCATTTACCATTATACCTAAAGGATAAATATTTTTAAAGTGTGTCAAAATTTTCATAATAGTAGTTTATTCCTTTCCCCTTACTCTAAATTAAGGGTTTACACCACAAAGACCCCAATAAGGTGATTGGAAAAAGATAACGCCCTAAAATTATAGCACTATGAGGGATGAAGATGTTTGCTACAATAAGGTAATTATTATAAATTTGGGGTATAGTCATACCCTTACTATTCCTACACAAGAATCAAATATGTTAATCAAAATCAATGCTTTAAACCTCCCATTTGTACTCCCCTTTTCATTTCATGTAAAAATGTGTGTTTCTATTTCCCTTCCTTATTTTCATCCTTAAACTCTCCTCCCCTATGGTGGTTGGATACAAATATATTTTTTCTTTAGAAGGCATAAAAGGGATGCTTATTTTGTACATACTAACTCCAAGCATATGACAAATTCTATCATTCTCAAATCTTGATTCCAGACATAAAATTATACATAATTCATAGGCTAGTGTTTTATTATTTTTAAAAAACTAAGGTTTAGTTCCTAAACAATAAAGGGTGTGGATAAGGAGAAAAATTACAATTAAATATAGTAAATAATATAGTTATATCAATTTTATTAAATTAATTATAAGGGGAAATAAAATTACTTATCTTGAAAAATAGACTGAGACAACTGCTTTGAAGCTTTAAAACTACTATGCAGGACTGGGAATATGTTAGGAACTTGGATCTAGCTTTCATTTTATGAAAGGACAAGACCACAAAAATAGGACACCTTAAGGTTTGGTGTTGTTATCATTTTATACCACTATTATCCAAATTTCTCATGGAGACTTGAGTTTTCTAGGTTTTGTTCATTATCTCTATGTGATCCTGCTTATGAAAGTTTAGATGTTGAATGTCAGTGAAGATCATTATAGAGTTGTTTCAATATTCAAATCCTAGGTCTATGACCTATAACCCCTGATGTCTTGATCACTTCCTATATTAAGCCTTAATTTAGGGTCTCAGATCAAATGTAGTTCTCCCTTAGGAAATGTGCATAATCCATGTGCATGATAGATGTAAGAATGAACTTTCAGCTAGGCCATTTCTAGATCAAGCATGAAAATCTATATGTGATGTAGAATGTTGAGATATACTATTGACTAATTTTTTTAATTATGTTTTATGCCAAAGTAGTAAGTACTTGATATAAAATGCCTTATGAAGTAATTTATATAGGAAACTCTTTGTTTTAAATCTGGGAACTTTATTCTAATTTAGTTGACATTAGAAAGATAAAAAAACTTAAGGACAAAGATAAGAATGGATTGGGACTCATTAAGAAAGGAAACCTAATTTTTAGGACTCAAAATGCAATTAGATAGGAGCATTGTAAATGGGAGACCCTAGGGTCTAAAATTATAGTCAAATTCTAGTGATCCTATCCTATAGGCTTGGACCTGAGGGGATAGGATTGGCCTAGGAAATATGACCTAGATGAGGTGGAATGACTATTTGAAAATTTTAGGATGATTAAGAATAAGTAAAAGGGTGACCAAATCTAGAAATAAGACTAAGACAAGCAAAATAAAAGACATGGCTAGTGTGAATAAGGATCATATTCTCTAGTCAAAATCTCCTATAAAAAGACATGATATGTGTGGTTGTTTAACTAATTTAGGGTGTATATATTTCCCCCCCTTTTAATATAGTGATGTAATGAAATAATAGAGTGCATTAAAGAAGAAGAAAAAATGTGTACCTAAACTTACCTATGTGAGATGAATATGATGCAAGGGTCTAACTCACTTCCTAGTCAAGGAAGTGGGTGGAGAGTTGAATAATGCCTGGAGAAAGAAGGAATCTTTGAAGTGTATGCCCCTTGTGTTGAATTTGAATATGAAATCCATGTATCATGGAGAGGGAGGGAAATGCTTTCCCCCTATGTTGAATTTAACTAAATATGAGGAATGCTCAAAGGCCAAAAATAAATGTTTGTCCTCTATCCCTCATAAACTCATGTAATCTACAATGTGTGTATAGAAATGTGTATTATATGAAGATAAAAATATGGCATAACCCCACTCTAAATATTTTAACTAGAACTAAGAAATGCTCAGAGGCCCAAAACTAATGTCTATCCTTTATCCCACACAAGCTTATGTAGTTTGGGTTTGGGTAATATAATGGATCAGCCACTATAGATGACCATGTGGTCTAATCTTGTGACAACTTGGGTACTATTGGGTGTAATCTAAAAATTTAGTTAGTATTCAAGAAGAGAAAGGAATGCCTTGACATCCCATCTATATAAACCTAGATAATGAAAAACATGAACATCTGTACCCTACCCCTAAATATGGTATGTGAGTGATGTGTCTATACAATATGGAAATCTATATAACCACATGTGATATGACCTATCATTCCATGCCCTGTGTTCTAAATTGGAGATCAAAATACTCTGCTCTACACTATGCCTATAATCTGATATCTGGCCTTATAACTATTGCATGATGTATAAAGTTACATGTGTGAGACATGTAGTTTATACATGCCCCTAAATATGGTATCTAAGTATATTTATATATCAAAATCTCTATGAATCCATATAATATAAACAACTATATCTGAATATTCTATGTGTTTATAAGCTAAATGTTTATCCCTCTAAATGTCCTGAGTGAAGCTGAGTGACCCATATAATCTAAATCATTATATATCTCAATCAATCTAAGTTGAGTCTGATAATCTAAATATTAGAGGTGTAAGAACCGTGGTGTATCCATTGATAAGAGTGGATGGGTATGCTGGGTAATTATGAAAATAGGAATAGTATGAATGATTCCCCCCTTTTGGGTATAGGGATGAAATCTATGATAGAGGAGCTTAAGCCAAAAGTTATGACTAGTGGCATAGCAATAGAAGCAAGGTTAGTATGTTGTGTAGATATTGAAAGGTTTTTAAATTTATTAGATTGAGTTTTTGAATAGTGGAGCATGTTTTACTTGGTGAGGACCAGGTTATCTATTTGGATGTAAGATAAATATAGAGATGTGCATGTTGTAGTAGGTAAATGAAGTAGTAAAATATCAAATCTTATGTGTTGTCAAAGATATCATTATCAAAATTTTGTTGAAAGAAATAGTTTGAAAAATAGACTTACGGGGTTTAAGTTATGTTCAAAATTGTATTCTGGTTTGGATGAAAAATTTGGTTGATATAAGAAATTAGGTTGATTCTTGATTTATTTATTTATTTACTAGGTTGAGATTTTGAGCTCTTGGAGTCAGAAAATATTGAGGAGACAAACACTTCTCATGACCCAGTTGGTTGCTCAAGTTCAGGCTAGTGGTGATGTTAGCCTAGTAAGTAACTATTGTAGCAAGATTTTCACCCTTATGGGAGATTTTTTTAGGCTCTCTCACTCCCAGATACAATATTAAAATAACATTAAGTTGTGGGTATCTTGTAGTGAGGTTGAACTAATAGGATTTTTAATGAGGCTAGCTCCTCAGATGCTTCACTTTGGCTTGTTTCCCATACTATAATCTACTACTGACTAAGAAAAAGGGAGATAAAGATAACATGAAAGGGGAACCTAAGCTAAGGATGGTGATGCACTAAAGATGAAATGATCCACTTCAGCTTAGGAGCCTTAATGACTACTAATGAATTCAAACAAGACACAGACTAATCTAATCTTATCTCAATGCCACAAGTATAAGTATTTTATGTGGAGGTTGAAGGGAAACCCTAAAATTTGAAGGATAGAAATAAATAGTTTTGTATAAGACACTATAAACTTGTAACACTTTGAGAAGGCACCAATGTCTAACACTTCACACAACCTACAAAGAACTAATGGAATTAAAGTAAGATATTGGAGAATTTATAGATGATGAAAAGGGACATACATATAAAAATTAAAACTCTAATAATGTACACTTGGTTTCAAACTAGAATAAAAAATTCATCTTATTTCTTCAAGAGAGTGTTACAAGGAAATTTTGATAGAATAACTATATCACCAGTTGAGAGATCTATTTTTTGGCTCAAAAGCCTCTATATATAAAATAAAATGATAAGAGAAGAGGGGGATTATGTGAGAAAATGGAGAGGGTAGTCATAAATTGTTATAACCACCATTATTATCATTGAGCTCTTTTACATTCAATGCATGAAACTACCTTGATCATGAGATGAAACTGTTAAGATCATCATAAATCTCCTTGAGCCCCTCATGCATTCAAGTCTCCTATTTTTGGAGTTGAGAGAGATATGTCATGGGTAGCTGCATGTCTCCACCAATTGTGAATGATTTGATCCTTACATTAAAAACTTGGCATGCTCCCTCACTTTACATGTCCTACATGTATAAGGATGAAATCCCCATATCTTTGAATCTAGAGTAAGCCATGATGCTTCTACATTGAGTGGTTGTTTATCTTAGATGATGGCTATGTTGAAGGATGAAGGCATCTATATTAATTGCATATACCAACTCCTCATTTGAAACTTGGACCAAATCTTTCCTACAAATGAAAAACCAATCTAAGGACATTGGTTTTATTCTATCTATTTATATCGATGTAAGTCTATAGATTGCATAGCTTCTTTTGATCTTTATTAGGTCTAAAAGGCACATGTTTCCCTTCATAGAGCCTTACTGGCAACACTTTGCCATTTTAATACATCTGGTCTAACTCAAGTCTACTTAAGCTCCTTGCATCTCCATTATTATTATATATCATGCTTTTCTCTACATCATTGATCTACCTGGTCCCACTACCCTGTAAGCTTGCCATCACTCTATTGATCTACTGATCTTGGAATCTTATGAACCATCGATCTCTTTTCTAGTGGAATGTGCCTATGTCACTTGTCCTTGACTAAATAACATTTTTGATTTGCTAACCATTGACCTAATCTCACTCTGTTGGATCTCATCTAGGCCAATTCCTATGGACTTTTGATTTCTTTCAAGCTCATCTTGCTCAGAATTATTCCTTATCCACTTTCCCATAGACACTTTGTCTGAAGGAAATCATATCTTTAGATTTTTGCTTTTAAACAATTTTCTTGAAACAATTTCCTTTGACCTTTTATTTTGGGATTTTTCCTTAAGTTATTTAGCTTTTGTAAAATGTCCCCTTGAAAATCTTGAAAACAACCTTCCCGAAAGAAAAGGACCCTTCAGGTTTCGCTAAGTGCTTTACTTTCCTCTTCAAGTGCCCTTACCAAAAGAAAAATACCCTTTGGCATTTTTGAAAAGTACCTTTCCAAAATATTGAGTATCTCTCAATATTCTTGAAAATTCCCTTTGGCATTTGAGAAATGGTCCTTTAATTTTTTTTGACACTTCTTCCCAAAGGAATTCCTTTCGAAGAAATTCCTTCAGAATTTTTTCCTTCAACTTTTTATAAAATACCTTTCAGCTATGTTCTTAGGCACTTTGTCAAAAAAGTACCTTCAAACTTCTTGCTAAGGGCATATCATAAAAAATGTAAGTGCCTTCGACTTATGGAAGATGCCCTTCAGATTTGAAAAAAGTCTTTTGCTTCTGGACAAAAGTTTTGAAAGAAATATGCCTTTGGAAAAATTGTCTTGTACAATTTTCCTAAAGGAAAAGTGTCCTTTAGAAAATTCCTTCAAGATTTTTGAAAAGAAACCTTCCCGAAAGGAACATACCCTTAAAAAATTTTAAATGGACCATTGGCTCTTTAAAAAAGACCTTCTCAAAAGGAAAATAGACCTTCATAATTTTTAGAAATCCTTTTTTTGAAGGGAAAGGATCCTTCAAGTTTTTGAAATAAACTCTTTTGCCAAGAAAAGTACCCATTGACATGATGAAAAAGACCATTTGTTAAAAAAAAATACCTTCGAGGATCTGAAAAAAACCCTTTTCCAAAGGGAAATTACCCTTTGGAACTTTGTAAATGAACTCTTTTGCTTGAGAAAAGATATCTTTTGGAATTTGTAAGTACCATTTCCTTCAGGTAATTGAAAAGTACCTTTTAGAATTTTTTTTGGGTCACTTAGTCTCCATACAAATTCTAAAATAATGAACAAGTAAATACTTATCCAAATAAGAGATTTTGCACTTAACCCTTTTAGTCTACAGGATCTTCTAGGTTTGTGCTTCAACCTATGAAGGATAGAAAACCATGAAGACTTACTCAAACCCTTCATCTTTGCCATGTTGAGCTTGATTCAAAGCCTTGGTATATGGGCCAAAAATTGGCCAAAATTTCTAACAACTTGTAGGGAAGCATGCCTGCTATGCTTGAGAAACTAGATCATTTGCTTCATATGATCCATTAGGCATAGAGTCACTAATTTTTTTGACAAGGCTAACCCTATCTAGAAAATCCCCTTAAGGAAATAAGGACAATAATAATAAAACAAACATTGTGCCTAAGGCACTTAGGGAAGGGAAACACACAACTAAAAAGGAATGTGCACAAGACACTTAGAAGAAAACATGAAAAAACTACACAAAAAGTACATTTTATACAATGGCTAAAAACTCTTCTAATAATAAGGCTTTAGATAAAATCCATTGAATAGGAGGTGTAGCACCTCTCCATCTAATTGGGCCAGTTGAAAAGCATTATGTTGTTTGCATTCATGGATAAAATAAGGACCATTCCACAAGCTGTCAAATTTGGTATGGTTGTTTGGCTTAGCCTTATTTTAATCCCACTTGAGGAATAGATCCCCTTCTTTGAATTCCCTTGATATGGCTCTCTTTTCAAATGCTTTCTTGACTTGAGCTTGATGTGACTCTAGTGTTTTTATTGCAAGGTCTCTCATTTCATCAAGCTCTATGAGTTCTACCAGTCTCACATTCATGGGCTCATCTTCCATCAACTCTAGCTGATGGAATGGTTCTAATGTAGGTAGCTCAAGAGATATGGGTAACTTGGCCTCCCTTATATATACTAAGACATATTGAGAATTGATAGTGGTAGCCTTAGAAGTTACCATGTCAGCCCACAAGGTTGTCTTTAGCTTTGTGTGTCATGTCCTCTAATTCTCTTCCATAGTTCTCCTAATGATTCTTAAAAAAAATTTATTTATGGACTCAACCAGTCCATTTCCTTGAGGATAATAATTAGAAGAGGTGTTGAGGTAGATGCCCATCTTGAGAACCTATCCACTCATTTTCAAATCAAAGAATGCTAATGCATTATCAAAAATGATATTGGATGGAACACCAAACCTGGTCACAATATTGTCATTAAAGCCTAGGACTGCACCTTCATTATCTTCTTTCAATGCAATGGCTTCCACCCACCTGGTGAAGTATTTAGTTGTATTAAGCACCCATCTATGCCATACACTTGATGGAGGATTGATCATTCCTATGAAATCTAGCCCACATTACATGAAGGGTTGCTCTACCTGAATTGGGTTGAGAGGAAGGGCTACCAATCTTTTCTTAACCATGAAGAAAGAACATTTTTGACACTTTATTACCCATGCATATGAATCCTTGAAGAGGTTGGGCCAGTAATAACCAAATCTCATCACTTTTTCCACTATATTCCTTGCATCAAAATAGCCTCTTATAGGCCCATCATGGAATTACTCTAAGAGCCTTGTCACTTGTTCATCATCTATGCACCTTAGGAGCACTCCATTGAGGTCCTTTATGAATAAATCCCCATCAACCAATGGATAAGGTATGGAATAAAGTCTAAAATACCTTCTCTTTACCCTATCCATACCTTGTGGCCACTCACCTATTATTAAGAAACATGTCTTATCCTAGAGCTAACTAGTGTGAGGTGGAGGTGCATCTATCTATGAGTTATCTTGTGTTACCAAGATAATCTCTTTGTCTTCATGAAGGTCATCAACCATATGCTAACATAAGCCTTTGCCTCTCACTAGATTAGTAACCTTGATCTCCATGTCATACTCTATGACCTTAATAATCCAATCAATGCTCTTTTCATTCAAGTATTTATTAAGAAAGAAGTCTCTCACTTTAGGATGAGACACCATAAGATAGATTTTGATATTGGAGAACATTGGCCTAAATTTTTTAAGGCTTATTACCATTACAAGGACTTATTTTTCTATGAAAATATACCTCACCTCATACTCCTCAAGCCCCTAACTAAAAAATGTTATTGGTTATTCAAGTCCTTCATCATTATTTTGCATTAGCATAGTTGATATATTGTCAATATTATCAAAGGCATACAATATGAAATATCTTGATAAATTAGGATTCATGAGTGTGGGTACTGGGGCAATGGCTTGCTTGATAGCCTCAAATGTTGATTTACCTTCATTTGACCAAGTGAACACTCAATTATTCTTCAACATGGTAGTGATGGGCTTGACCAAGTTTTCAAAACTAGGTATAAACCTTATCACAAAGTTTATTTTCCCAAGGAAACTTTGGATTCCCTTCTTACGCTTGGGTAAGGATAAGGCCAAGATGGTACTTACTCTAGCAGGATCAATAAATAATCCTTATTTTGAGATAATATGTCCCAAGAGTTTAACCTCATGAATGTAAAACACACATTTCTTGGGATTCAAAGAGATCCCATATTCCCTACATCTTTCAAATATCAATCTCAAGTGATCCAAGTGATCACTGGCCCTCTTGGATAAAATTGTTATGTCATCCAAACAGACAAGCACCATCTAATTTAGTAATCCTTGGAAGGCCATGTCCATTTCTCTTTAAAAAGTGGCCCCAATATTTGATAGGCCAAAATTCATCTTCTGATAAGAATATGTGCCCCACTTTGTGGTGAAGGTAGTCTTGTATTGATCTTCTTCTCTTACTAGCACCTAGTTGTATCTCGAGTACCCATCCAAAAGAGAAAAGTGTTTTAAACTAGAAACCATTTGAATGAGTTGCTCCATCGATGGTAAGGGGTAGTGATCTATCAAAGAGACCCTATTTAAGTCTCTAAAGTCAACACAAAATTGGATTTCACCATTCTTCCTTCTCATAGGTACCAGATTGGATATCCATGAGGAGTGTTTGATGGGGAAAATGTATTGGATTCAATCAATTTGGTCAATTCCTTCCTCATTATCTCTTTAATTTTTAGATTGACAGGGCTTTGATTCTACCTTATAGGCTTAGTATTGGCCTCTAGTTCCATAGTGTATTAGGCTAGCTTAGGATCAAATCCTCTCAGATCATTATATTCCCAAGTGAAGATGTCTAAATATCCCTTATAAAGTTCAATAAAAACATGCCTTTATACCTCATTTCTTACCTTCCCAAGCTTGAGGAGCTTGTCCTTGAAAATAGGGACTCTTTCATAGTTCTCCTCATCATTTGACATCACTGCCTTGTCTTTCCTCATTTGGTCTCCCTCATGAAAAAGACTTTCAAGTATGACCAGCCCTTTAGGAAGTTTGTTAGATATTATTTGAACAATTTGATCCTCATACTGATGTTGAAATTTATCTTGGTTCATTGAGGAAAAATCTACCTCTTGCTACAAGAAATAAGTAATTGGTTTGTCACTATCAAAGACCTATCAAAGAGCCTCATTATCTGGTACTGATGGTATCACTACCAATTTAACATGTGGTTGTACTTTGGGATTATTCAACTCATTTGGGATATCAAAATGAGACCCCATAACTACCAACCTATCATCTCGCTGATTTTGATTCCATCACACTGCTTGGATGTTGAAGGCCTCAAAGTCTTCAAGCATATCCCACACTCTATGTTTGTAGGATTTAATCAAAGGATTCTTTGTGATTTTTTGGCCTATAACCTAATGAACTATCATCTCACTATCTCCATATACTTATAACTACTTGATTCACCTCTTCGTATCCCACCGAAGGCCATGGATTAAGCTTTCAAATTCTACTACATTGGAGGAGCAACTAAAATGGAACATGTAAGAAGAAAAGTACCTATCATTTGAAGGGGAAACTAGAGTTTCCTATACACATACTCCATTTTTTATCCTTGAACCATCAAAAAAAAACTTACACATACCATTTAGGTCTTATTTAGGTCCAATGAGGGAAGGCATGAGTTGATTTTCTTCATGTAACAAATAGACACCCATGTCTCTTCCTTTAACACCTTATAAAGGGTTGAGAAATTGATTACCCCCCATAGATCATCCAAGAATAAGTCTGGAATCTCCTTAAGATAAGTATTTAATTCTTAATCAATTGTAAATTCATCCTCATAATGGATAGTACATTGAGGTTTATGCTACTAACTGATGGGGCTGAATGTGAAATTGTGCCATGGGCTCAACCTTGATTGATACCTTAGTTCCATACCTTGTTATAAATGCCATGTATGACAAATCTATCATGAGATATCCTCTTATCTTTGTTATGAATTCTCTATAAAGGCATAACATAAATTAAGGAGTTACATCAAGGATCAACACATCCTAAACCATTAAAACACTAGGATGAGCATGCAGGGTCAAGCTGAGACCTTTGATGATACTAGCTAGTTTGGTGGAAGAACTGTCAAGCTACAAAACTCCCTTAGTATGTGGCTCATATTTTAGGTTTAATTGATAAGTTATATACTTTGGAATTACTAAAGTGTTAGTTACACTATCTACCAATAAACTATGTACCAAGGAATCACCAATGATTAATCAAACATAAAACAGAGGAGATTTGACCACCTTAATTGATCCTTCGCCCATAAGACCTTGGGTTGCATTAGTGAGGACCTTAGTTTATTTAATTGGTTGCTTACTTGCAATCATTATAATACCTATCTTATGCAAACCTTCTTGAAGGATATCCACTTGATTGGGAATAGAAAGCATGTCCCACATTGGTACACTCACACTAGATTTTTTCATTTGTTCAATAATGTTGATTGGTGGAACACCAACCTTTGCCTATGATTTAGGGGACACTACTATTATTTGTTAAATTTGAAAGTGTTGTGGATAAAAATGGGTCCCCTTATTCTAATTTTTTAGAGGTTCCAAAACCTTTGGAGTGATATAAATCTCATTAGGATTAGACAATGAAAGAATAATGACATGAGGTTCTTTGAATATTCCCTGGTTGTCACTCACATTCCTTCTTTTGAACCTTGTATTAGCTGCCACTATAATGTATGCTTGGCTAGAACTAGCCTATTGATTGAGTGCATAACACTCTTTGTGCTCATAATTAACCATTGTAGCACCCAACTAATTTGGTTTTTTATTAGACCCCTAGCCTTGTTGAGACTCTTCTATTTTTGACGTCATAGGTATTTCTATGTTTTGATCCATAAGAGCTTGATTGTATCCATAGCTAGCACCCTGTTGCCATTGATCATTGAAATATTGATTGACCTCAATGTTAGGGATAATGGACTAATTAAAAGATTGATTCCAAGGCATTGTACCCTCACTTTCTTGAGCAATGTTTGTTCTGATTAGAGACTAAAGTATTATAGGTTCTTACAACATTTGGATTATAGTTATTTTGTCTAGCATAGTTAGGTTGCCCCTATCCTTGACCTTATCTTTAGAAATTTCTTTTGTAGGCTGGCCTATTTTCTTGATAAGACTATTATTGAGGTTGATATGGAGCTTGATAAGGTTTATTAAACTGTGCTTGTTGTCTCTTCATATTCACCAATTTATTGCCAAAGGATTGAAACATTTTCTTAAGCTCTTAGAATTTTTTATATTCTTAGGAGTCACTAGATTGACTAGTTGACACCTTTTCCTACTTTGGTGCATGTATGGAAACAAGTGTTGGCATAGGGGGAATGATAGTAAGGGGAGGAATATAAATAGGAGGTGGTTGAATCTCAGGAAATAAAGGCAATAGTGGCCTAGGTGTAAACTTGTCAGCTTGTATTAAACTATTCTCTGCTTTGATTGCCACCTCATAGGCATCTAGTAGTGTGTTTCCTCCCATATATTAAATCATTAATATAATATCAATTTTAAGAGATTTTAGATAGTAAAGGAAATCATATTTAGGAGTAGGCCTAATAGAGACTATAATTCTATCCCATGTCTTTTGAAACCTGGTATTGAAATCCTACATAATCTCATGAGGAGCACTCTTGATTGTCATTAGTTGTTCAAAAAGTGACAAGTGGTCACTCTTGTCTTCAAATATATTACATAATACATCACCCAATTGATTTCATGATGTGATGGAGTTAGCAATAAGGTTTTTATACTATTTTAAGGCTTTACCCTTAAAATAGATGGATAATAACTTGATAACTATATTTTCCTCACTGATGTTATGAATATTGAAAAAGTTGGCTATATCCCTAAGGTGCTCAGAAGGGGTTGTAGATTGGTCTCAAATGAAATAAGGAAAATTTTTAAGGGATAACACTAGACTAGGATCATATTATTGGAGGTCTAAAGGAATTTAACCATTGAAATCCATAAAAGGGAAAGCTCTAGGGGATACCGTGGCAATGAAAGGACCCAATAAAGATCTTCTTAGAGAGGTAGATTTTGAAAATGGTTTAGGAGGGAAGTTTCCCACGTATTTGTGAGTGTTAGCAAATCTTAACCTTCTTGATGAGTTTAAAGGCAATTCAACAAATTTAAAATGAATACCTATATAATTTGATCATGTAGTCACCTTTGGCATGAAATATAGTTACCATTCTACCACTAGATTATTGAGTGTTCTTCAAAGTCACTAAATACTGAAAGATGAAAGTTATAGCTACTACAAATTAATCAAACCAAAATCAAACTTGAAAAATATTATTTGAAAGTGGTCCCATTGATCATGATAGAAACTATTGTAGCATAGATTTTCACCCTTATGGGAGAGTTTTTCAAGCTTTCTCACTCCCAGCTATAATAATAGAACAACCTTAAGCTATGGGTATCCTATAGTGAGGTTGAACCTCTAAGATTTTTAATGAGTCTAGATCATAAGATGCTTCACTTTAGCTTGTTGCCCACACTAGAATATACTATTGACTAAGGAAAATGGAGAGAAAGATAACATGAAATGGGAACCTAAGCTAAGGATGGTGATGCACCAAAGATGAAATGATCCACTTTAACCTAGGAGCCTTAATGAATACTAATGAATTCAAACAAGACATAGAATAATATGATCCTATCTCAAGGCCACAAGCATAAGTATTTTGTGTGGATTTTGAAGGTAAACCATATAATCTGAAGGATAGAAAGAAATAGGACTGTATGAAACACTAAAAACTTATGACACTTCGAGAAGGCACCAATGTCTAACACTTCACACAACCTGTAAGGAACCAAAAGAATTAAAGAAAGATACATGGAGAATTTATAGATGATGAAAAGTGACATACATTTACAAATTAAAAATCCAATAATGTACAATTGGCTTCAAACTAAAATAAGAAAATTCATCTTATTTCTTTAAGAGAGTGTTATAAGGGAATTTTGATAGAGTAACTCTATCACCAATCAAGGGATCTATTTTTTGGATCAAAAGCCTTTATATATAGAAAAAAGGGATAAAAGAAGAGGGGGCTTGCATGATAAAATGGAATGGGGGTCATAAATAGCTACGACCACCACTATTATCCTTGAGATCTTTTGCATTCAAAGTATGTAACTTGCTTGATCATAAGATGAACCACCTAAGATCACCATAAATCTCCTTGAGCCCCTTGTGAATTCAAGTCTCCCATTTTTGGATAAGAAAGAGCTATGTCATAGGTAGCTACATGTCTCCACTAAGTGTGAATGATTTGATCCTTACATTAAAAATTTGGCATGATCCCTCACTTTGCATGTACTATATGTATAAATATGAAATCCCCATATCTTTGAATCTATACTGAGCCATGTTACTTCTATGTTAAGTAGCTATTTTTTGGAGATGACGGACATTCAAAGGATGAGGTCCTCTCCATTAATACATATACTAGCTCCTACTTTAAAACCTATATCAAATTTTTCCTATAGGTGGAAAATCAATCTAAGGACATCTATTTTCCTATAGCCATTTATGTCGATGTAAGTCTATAGATTACGTAGATTATTTTGATCTTTATTAGGTCTAAAAGGCCTATTTTTCCCTCCATAGAGCCTTACTAGCAACACTTGGCCCTTTTAATGCATCTAGTCCAACTTGAGTCTACTTGATCTCCTTGTGTCTCCCTTGTCATTAGATCTAATGCTTTGCTCTGCATCATTGATCTACCTAGTCCTACTACCCTTTAAACTTACCCTCATTATGTTGACTTTTTGAGCTTGGAATCTTGAAAATCATTTATCTCTTTGCCTATTAAATGTGCCTATGCCACTTTTCCTTGACTAAATAGCCTTTTAGATTTGCTGACCATTGACCTAATATCATTCCATTAGATCTCATCTAAGCCAATTATCATAGACTTTTGCTTTCTTTTAGGCCCATCTTGCTCAAACTTCTTCCTTATGTACTTTCTCATAGACACTTTGTCTAAATGAAATCATGTATTTAGATTTTTTCTTTCAAATAATTTTCTTGAAATAATTTTCTTCAGTCTTTTCTTTTATGCTTTTCCCTTAAGTTCTTTAGGATTTTTAAAATTTCCCCTCAAAAATATTTAAAACGTCCTTCTCAAAAGGAAAGGAACCTTTGGGTTTTCCTAAGTGCCTTATTTTCCTCGAGAAGTGCCCTTCCTGAAAGAAAAATACCCTTTGGCATTTTTAAAAATTAACTCTCTAAAATCTTAAGTATCTCTCAATCTTCTTGAAAATGCACTTCAACATTTGAGAAATGGTCCTTCAATTTTTTATCAAAACTTCTTCTCGAAGGAATTCCTTCAAAAACATTTCCTTCAGCTATTTATAAAATACCTTTTGGTTATGTTCTTGGGCACTTTTCCAAAAAAGTACCTTTGGACTTCTTGCTAAGTGCCTTTCAAAAAAAATGTAAGTGCCTTTGGCTTATGGAAGATGCCCTTTAGCTTTGGAAAATGTCTTTTTCTTTGGGACAAAAGTTTCAAAAGCAATATGCCTTTGGAAAAATTGTCTCAAACAATTTTCTTTAAGGAAAAGTGTCCTTTAGAAAATTCCTTTAGGCGTTTTGAAAATAAACCTTCCTGAAAGAAATATACCCTTTAGATTTTTGAAATGGACCATTGGCTATTTAAAAAATACCTTCCTAAAAGGAAAATGGAACTTCAAAATTTTGAGAAGTCCTTTTTATGAAGGGAAAAGATACTTTAGGTTTTTAAAATGGACTCTTTTATCAAGAAAAGTGCCCTTTGGCTTGATAAAAAAGACCATTTCTTCAAAAAAATACCTTCGGGGATCTGAAATATATCCTTTTCCCCAAGAAAAGATATTTAAAAAAAAATTTAGTGCTATTTCCTTTGGGGAATTAAAAATTATCTTTCAAAAATTATTTTAGATAAAAATTCAGAAAAAATTTCTTTCACTTAGTATCCATACAAAGTGTGAAAGAATGGACAAGTAAATACTTAGCTGAATAAGAGATTTTTCACTTAGCCCTTTTAATCTACGGGATCTTCTAGGTTTGTTCTTAAACCTATGAAGGATTTATTATATGAAGGTAGGGAAACCATGAAGACTTACTCAGACACTTCATCTTTACCATGCTAATCTTGATTGAAAGCCTTGGTATGTGGGCCAAAAATTGGCCAACAGTAACCTTAATGCTTGGTTTTTGTCTTTTTAAGGCCTATTTTGGTGATTTTGAGATGTTTAAAGTGTCGTAAAAAAATTCTAGTTATAGTTCTCCTATCTAGGAGTAAGTGCTTCTATCCAAGGTTTAGTGCTACTATCCAGGTTCTAGCATTTCTATCCAACATTTCTATTCCTTTTGTAGCATTGTTGTCCACTAGGCCTATTTTTTTGGGATTATAATTTTTTACCTATTGTTTTATTACTTGGCTATTTACTTGGTATGGTTGACTTATATATATATATTCTAGTGGTTTCAAGGTGAGGTGTAGATGAGAGAGTTCCATAGGGGCCAGGTGATGGAAACATTGAGGCTATTACCATTATCTACTGATGAGAGAGATATCATGGATAGGGTAGGGTTGGGTCAAATGTGTGACCTAAGCATAGAAAAATGGGATAGATATGTGACTATTACCTTATGTGAGAGGGGGAATGCAGATACATGTACTTTCTAGATTCCTACAAGGGAGATTAGTATGACTATGGAGGATGTGTATCACATATTACATTTATCGATTTGTGGGTAGTGTGTGACTATTAAAGATGAATGGGTACTAATGTGATTGATCATTTGTATTTATAATTTGTTTGTGTTCCTTTAGGTATAAATTAGAGAGGTAATGATAGTGATGTGTTGTTATCACTTATAGTACAGTCTAGTGTTCTATTCCTACATAAGTGGTTGGCCATGTTGTTGGCATCATTTGTCATTATGGATGGGAGTGGAGTATCTATTTCATATATGATGCATATGATTATGCATATTTTGGAGGTATATCTTACCATATTTTCTTAGGGGAGGACTATGATATCCCACGTATACAAGGATCTATACAAGTTTACACAGGAGTCCTTTGGTGGTGGTGTGAGTGACGCTACATTATTTCATTGTTAGGATTATGATCACATAGTAGTTGTGCGACTAATTAGATTACCTAAGGTAGAGTGGTAACCTCTATATCCATTTGGGGAGTGGTGGATGAGTATATTAGCTATCTAGTCTCTTGGGATGGATTATTATAGATGAGTTTTATATATATTGGTGGCTTGTGATATCATATGGAGGCCCTATAAAGGATTTCCTAGGTGGGCAGAGGATGGAGTATAGCTATGATATATGAGAGTTTTTTATTAGATTCATGATTTTTGGGATGGAGTATATTAGTGGTTTTAGTATGAGCATGTTAAAGGATAATTTGGGGTACCACAAGATGTGCCTCTAGTGATATGGGTGTGGATGAGGAGTGCATGAGCATCTGCAAGAGTAGGAGATCATATGAGATCTACTGAGATTGAGATCACACCATTACCTTTAGATGTGAGGGATGTGACTATAGATATTCTTTATGTATATGAAGTTAGATGCATAGAGGTGTATACCACATGGTGGGATAGGCATTGGTGGGTTCCATTATACCCTATTGATGGAGGGGATGCTCTAGAGTATGAGGATCCTAATATGATCTAGATGATGAGAGGTAAGTAGTAATTTCATTTAAATTGTGTAAAAATTTATGATTTTTAGTTTGATTTTAAAGTATATAGCTAAAGTGGTTTCATACTTTGTGTGTAGGTGGAGTGGGAGGTACTCAAGATGAAGCATAGGCTGGGGCAAGAAGTGGAGATGATTAGTACTAGGAGACCATCATTGCATAAACATTCTAAGAGCTCACACAGTATGTACCTAATGATGAAGTGGAGGAGAGATTAATAGAGAGAGTGATAGTTATGGCTAATCTTCATGTTCATTTATTTGATAGGGATGTTATAGGGATAACTGCATATGTTAGGGAAATAGGAGAGAGAGAGATGAGCAAAGGGATGATCTAGATAGGCATAAGATGCCCCCACCTAATTTTAAATATACGAGTATAAGGATTATGAATGAATACATAGATATTTAGAGGTGATATTTAGACTTGCACGAGGAGCATGGTTAGTTATTAGAGTGAGAGAGTCATCACAAGAGGCATGTGATAGGTCAAGGAGGTGCAGGGTCATCGAGTGCTAAGTTGGATTATGGGACTAGCACTAGAGGAGAGAGTGAGAGTGAGAGTGAGGGCTTAATACCCATTATTTATTTATTATGTTTGATACCAGTTTATATATATTGAAAACTATATATATATATATATATATATATATATATATATATATATATGGATACTTATTTTGATTTTGACTCATGTGTATTACATTATGGGATTTAAAGTATATTGTATATTTATTACAAATGGTTACTTAAAAATAGTTAATTTGGCATTCATGTTGAGGTTTCATATGTTTGGTAAGATGGCATTTTAGGATATGATTTTATTTTTCATGATATATTCAAGTTTGATGTTAGGTTTGATTTGTAATCATATGTGAACCAAAAATTTATTTGTTTTATAATTGGTAAATTGTTTTGATAAAGTGAAATGGTTTAAGATTGGAAAAATAAGATATTGGTAAGGTCAAGATTTGGATAATTTTTTTTGGGTAAGGATGGCTATTTGGAACTAGGAATATTATTTTTTAGTAGAAGGGGATGTAATATAGCACTCTGTGCATGTCACTTCTCTAAGAG
Organism: Torreya grandis; assembly: GCA_037957365.1. Lineage (NCBI taxonomy): Eukaryota > Viridiplantae > Streptophyta > Pinopsida > Cupressales > Taxaceae > Torreya > Torreya grandis. The sequence goes on along the minus strand of JARHVA010003105.1, from coordinate 538,488 downwards.
TGGATCAAGAATACAAAAGATAGCTAGGTCTTTGGCTCCATCATTTCACCATGAAGTGAAAATATGAATTGATACTAGTATGAATGTGTGTTTTATCACTATCTAAACCCTGATGGACAACCAAGCAAGTGCCCATACTACTCACGCTTGTAGGAACATGCATTATATCTGACATTTTCTATTATGCACTAACTATAGTTATGCATGGAGACTACCAAATCTAACTATTGTCTACAAATATTTCACTCGAGAATATATTGTTCAATCCTCTTCAATATTTTTCCAACATGGGAATACTTCCAGGTGTGTGAAGTACCTATAGTGGAATTAAACCTCTAGATTTTAAGGACTAGCTCCCTAGATATGACTTGATGTGGTTATGCTACTAAAACTACCTATTATGGGTGAAAAGGGAGAGAAAGATAAATAAATAAAACTTTAATGAAGAGGTGATATGCCAAGAGTTGCTTCCATTCATACACTTAGAATTTGCATAATGAACTAAGACAACCAAACTAGCCTCAACATCATTATTGGAGCTCCCTAGCATTAGTGTTTATCATGAAGGAAAATAACAACTCAAAACATGAAGGCAAGTGAAGGGAAGGTTATATATGACACTGTCAAACTCATATACACTATAAGAGTCTATTTTAGCAACATACACTTCATGAAACCTGTTAGGAGATAAGTCATTTGTAGCAACACATTCAAGGATTGCATGAAAACAAGATGAACTCAATCGATACTTGACATTCAAGATGGATCACTTCATCACATAGTGTAAATGGAATTAGAGTATAACCAACTTGATTCTCATTATCTTAAGTATAAATCAAGGTACAATTTTGGTAGGGTTTTGCCATGCCAAGAGTTATAATCCCTCAATAGCCAAACTAGCTCATATTTATAGAACTTGGAAGATGAGAGAGAAAGGAGAAGTTGAAGAGGCATAAGGAAAAGTTTCCAAAGGATAAAATAAGTCACAAGTCATATGGATTAAGTGTAATAATAGTCATGAAACTAAAATTCACTTGATCACATCGTCTCTTCTCCAAGTGTGGCATAACAAATCTTCTCCATCATTCTTTCTTGTGAACTACCTTCATCATAGGCCTTTCTTAAGCTTTATAAAGAAAGTGATAGACAAATGTCTCATGTGTGATGATGAGAGGTAGTTACAAAGATTATTCCATGTACATTGGGAATTTTCTTTATCATGACATTCTCTTAGACAAGCTCATCATCACTTTTCAACCATGATCACTCTCCAATAGGCTTTTTTTGACACTTGGCACTAGCATATTTGTATCTTCCCTAAATAATACATACTATGGGTCTTTTGTCACGTTTTATGACATTTTATATGCTTGGATTAATCCAAAACATCATAAAATAAACCAAACTTGAGTTACCATGTTGTTTACTATGCCATTTTAGATGCCACTTTAGACTAGCTAAAGAGAGAGACCTAACAAAAGCACTTTTGAGCATTTAAAATCTATTAAAATGGCATGATGAGTTTTTTAAAGTCCCAATATACCTCTGAAATTTATTTGTATCTCATGGTTATCATCAGGACCTATAAAACATAATAAAAAGTCAAGAAAACTTACATTATGCATCACCTATATGGATTCCATATAATCCAATCCCAGGTATTTTATCCTCATAGAGTTTTAAAAAACTTTTATTTTATACTCATGGTCATATTCATCCATTTGGAGGAACTTATAGGCTCATTTTCACCATTGGGTCCTAAAATAAGGTTTATACTGATAAAGTCTGTAGTTTTGTTGTAGGAGTCTGTAGCTAGACTGATGGAGTTCATAACTTTTTTGATGGATTTAAAATCTCCAAAATAAATATTATATTTTTATTTATCATGTTAATCTAGGCATTTTATATCCATACAAATCTTCACTTGAGCTCTCTTTGCCTTTTGGTCCATTAATTTCATCAATTTTTTTCAAAATTGTCATCTCCATGCAAAGGAAAACTACCCTTACTCTAACATAGAATAGAGAGGTTTTTTTACTTTATATTTTTGTAAAATTAAATACTGGATCATATTATATAGTTATTTATGGTACTCTATACCAAATTTTTCCACGTAAATCCTCCATTTGACCCTCCAACTTTGCACATATCTTAGGCAAACTTTATGATCCACGCAGTCTTTGAAGGTGGGTAGGGTATGACTAGGTTTGTAGGTTTTAGGGATGGAATTAATCTTGATTGGGAAATTTATTTATCCTCTATTCCTATCATTATTTACCCCAACCATTTTCTATTTTATTGGCCCTTCAAACATCTTCCATGACTTTTGGAAACTTAAACTAGGTCTTTGACTACTTATTGAGGACCACTATTTAGGATACTAGTTATAGGTGGTTTTGAGTTTAGTTTTGGATTTAAGGATACAATACAACCTACCTTGATGTTAATAAGATCATGTAGGTGATCCCTCATCAATTCTACAAGTTGGAGTTCAATTTTTTTTACTAGTTCATGACCTATTTCAAAGATTAGGCTCATTGTTTGTTTGGACTGAGACACTTTCAACCGGCTTGTAGGTGACCATTTCCAAGCCTATGTACAGATAGGGGAAGATGCATTGGTGATAAAAACCTCAAGATTAACATTTTATTTATCCATTTTTCTCAAGAGTGTTGTTTTAATAATTTAGGATGGTTTGAGCTTGATGGCATAGTTAGAATCTTCCATAAGAATTGTAAAGTCACTTTTTCATCAACCTCCTATAAACATCACTGCCCTCTTTTAATATGTTTGCAAGCACTTTCAAGGTGTTCAAACTCTATCTTTCACTTACCTATTTGACTTAAAAATTGGCATAGTAATTTTCTATGGATATGGCTACCAAGCCAAATAATCAAGAGCATTATAAAACCCTTTTGTCATGCCATATCTTATCCCAAGAATGCTCAAGGATCTCTATTTTAGTCCCTTCAGGACTGTAAAGCTAATACAGTCAATAGGATTTTGGAATTGGTTTTCATAGCCTCTTAAAAATTATTAATTTTACATAATCCTAACATTATTTTCATCAATAAGCAAGGGTTAAAAATAGGGTTTCATCATACCTCCATAAATGCCACCATGACATTAGCAATGCCTATAGATGAAGGTTTGATTATGATATGTAGGAAAACACATGAAAGAGAAATAAAATACAAGGATGGGACTCTCCAAAAACCTATAATGTATTTGATATCCATAAATTTAAAAACCTTCATTGATGACACATATAAACATCTTCACAACACCTTCAATGGCAACTGTAGGTGTACATTCCTGAGTATAGAGCAGTGGTAGTGAAATTAAACCAAAACAAGATTAGGAATAATACTATTGAAATATTGAGGCCTAAAAAAGAAATATATTAGTATAAAAACAATTTAAAATCCTTGATAAATACATGTAACAACTTACCCTATCAAATCAAATTAAAATCTTTTGAAATAATTATAAACAGTGACCCCTTCTAAGATGCACAAGCATAATAAGTTACTTGAAGTCAAATTGATTATTCTTAGATGAGGAGGTACTAAATTTCAACTTATTTCTATGAAATTGAAATGAACTTAGATTAATATCCACCCCCAAAATCACTCTTTCTAATTCCACCTGTACGACCCATGCCAAGTGATTGAATATGGCCTTTCTTTGCTTGCCAAGTGAAAATGGAGGAAAACAAGTTGTAGATGAACTTTATTATATTTTACTTATAATAAAAATGTGTAAATGAATTTTGGGGAGGTTAAGAGTCACTCCACCATGTTTTTAACTAATGGTGGACTTGAGAAGTCTGTATAAGTTCCCAAAAACTCCTATTTTTGAGGAAACATTATCATTTCTTGATCATAACAGACTTCTAACTATCACCTGACTAATTTTTACATGATTTGACCTTATCCAAATTGATATCCACCTTTATTAAATATGTTTTAACTCTCACCATCTATACAAGTCAGTTAATTAGCTAGAAAAGTTGCCAAATGACCCTTTTACCACATGAAACATGGCAAATGGCCAATTTTTGACTTGAAGACAACTTGAAACAATTTAAAGACCATTTTAGGAAATTTTAAATAAAGTTTTTCACTTTGAGTTAGTTTGAATAGTTTTTACCGACATTGACTTTGGTTGACTGACCTAGTACAAGGAGGATGGGTTTCAACAAGGACTAGGGAAAGGGTAATTGAGACATGTAGGACAATAGATGACCCCATAGGACATATGAACCTTTCTCTAAAAGTTAAAAATAGTAGGGTTTGATCCAAATTTGACTTGGGGTCAAATTTGATCAATAGTAACCTTATTGGATGTGTAACTAAAATTATGTGTTGTGAAGAAGGCTCATCTATCCATAATCATAGTGGATTGCTACATGAAATAATACACTATGGCCTTTGTTGTGATGTATATGACTAAGTAATAGATCAATATAGAGATGAAACTTGTGATGGTGGCTCATCTAATTTCAATTCTAGTAGGTTGTTACATGAAATGGGTCCCTAAAAACCTGGCCATAATGAATATATCTCTGAAGTGGCACTCTACAATGTGGGTTCCTATAATCTTAACCACAGTTGGTTGTTACATGAGATAATACCCCAAAAACACTAATACAATGCCTTTGACTATGCGAGATATGTATATGGAACTACACTATGTACTCTTCAGACTACACTACTATATGTTTGTTGTTCTTGATGTAATGGTTTTCAAACCTTCTAAATAGGTGGAATAGAAGATCTCATATGAGGCTCTATCCTAGAAGCTACATTACTTTCATGATAAGTAATTGATGATTTCAATGAAGTAATGTCCTAGGATAACTTAGCCATGGAGGTATAACGTCTAGGAATCTATGATGGATGAGAACTCAATGCCCCCTATGTGAATGATATGATGCCATTATCAACACATCATTTAATATAATCCCTAAGTCCATAACAATCATTATCTCTATGTCCACAGATATGATGATAGTTATAAAAGGGATGATGTGGCTACTTTTAGAGGATATGTGGATATAATCAATGATTATAAGGTAATGTGGTTAACCTCCTATCTAGTAGTGCTAATAATATGACACATAGGCTATCTTGCTCTGAAATAAACTGTAGTGGTGCCTTGTTGTTGTTCTCTATAGTGTATACTATAGGTTGTGCTCTAGAAACTGGCTCTCTATTATTAATTAGTTCATTTTTTTGTTGTGGTCTCCTATTTTATTTAGGAAATGGTGGATGATGTGTGTTAGGAACTATAGATAGAGGTACTATTATGAAATCTAGAGTAATTCAATCAATTTAATCTTCCTCAATCAATCCCAATTTATTTTTCAAGGCTAGAACTGTATAGCATAAGTACCTAAAATAAGGCTCTATTTGATATAATAAATGCTTAATGAGGTGTTGGTGAATCCATTTTATAAATATATGTTAAACCTCTAAATATACTAGTTTATAGATCAAGAATAACATGGAAGTCTTAAATTGTATGATATAATCACTGACTAGGTCTAAATAATTTTGATGCAATGTAGTAAGTTTTTTTTATATGTAACACAAGGGCCCATGTTTAATATGTAATATATTATAAATACCTCCTCTAAGTCATCATATGTGTGCAAGGAGCCAATAGGGAGTAGATGAAAGAACCAATTATGTGCCTCACCCACTAATGTCTACTAGAACAACTTCAATAAAATCAAAGGACTCACATGAGATAGTAAAGCCTTCTGAAAGGCTTTGAGGTGTACAAATGGATTTCTAGTTCCATCAAATTGAGGCAATGATGGTATCTATAAATGCTTAGGTAGTGAATATTTGATAAATATCTTTGGAAGAGGGTTACCATGTAAGTCATTGACATTCATCCAAGACTTATAAGACTTGTTTTCCAAATTAAGGAGATGTGCTTGGTGTTGTAATTTACCAACTACATGCATTAAAGAGATAATATCCTAGGATGGTATATTATTGTCTTGAAGTGGTTCATTCAATCATTGAATTTTATCACTTATTTTAGCCATAATAATGCTACATTTATCAATTAGATAATGAAGAGGAGGCGTGTTTACTTGAACCTTTGGAGGAATGGTATCTCAAACCTTAGTAGAGAGATGTGGGCTACCATTCTCTTTGGGTGAAGAGTGAGAAATGGGTGATACTATAGTAGGGGGTGGCTTGTGAGATTCATTTGTATCTTTTGTATTTAGTGAATCACATTCTAATTGAATATAAGATGTGATGTTATAATTGACATGTGCATCATTTGAAATAAAATCATGCATAGAAGTAGAAGCAACATTTTGTAATGCATTATGTTGGAGAGAAAGAATGAGAGAAGAGATAGAAACATGATATGCATTTTCTTTTTCACTATGCACATAATACTCATACTTATTCCATGCATTATCATAATTAAACTTTTGTTCATAGTCACTCTCATTTTCATATTCATTTTCATGCTCACTATCATAGTCATTATCACTTCCATTGTCAATAGGGAGAGGTGTAAGAGAATAATTTAATTATTTTCTAATATGCAATAAATTATCATGTGAAATTGGAATATTATGTGCATCTATGTTATCCTTGAATGGATTTCATGCATTATTTTCATTTTCAATATGAGAATTAAGATTAAGAGACTTATCTTTTAAACATTCTTTTGACATTGTTTGAGATGACAAAGTAGAGTTAAGAACATTAGATGTATCATTTGGAATATGCATTGACAATTTGATTCTATTGTATTTATATTATTGTAATTTGAACATAGAAGTAGAAAAAGAGAGAGAGAGAGAGAGAGATATTAGTTCAAATGGAAGAAATTTATCACCAATGAGATATTCACTTGGAAATGCATTAATAATTTGTTCATTTGGTGCATTGTGCATAAGAGAATGGGGTGAAAAGTACCTTTCTCATTTATCAAAATTATTTGCTTTAGAGGGAATAAAAGAGACAGGTTTGAGAGAATAAGATGCATCTACTTTTTCTTCACTATAACTATCACTCTTACATGTATCATCATATTTCTCATTACAACAATAATAATTATATTCATTATAAATTAAAATATTTTCCACATTTTTAGCTAATGTGCAATTTTACAAATTTGTCCATTCATTGTCATAATTATGAGAAAAATTAGAAATCGATCTATGGGATGAGAGGGAAGAAGAGCCTTAGTGGCCATTTTATTTCATTTACCAAAGAGAATATGTAAAAATACTATTAAGAAAATAAATGCAAGACTAACTACTAACATAGATATTTTAAGGAAGGCTTGGGGTTTGAGGAACTAGTTTGGAAATCTAATGTTTTGGGTTGGGGTTTTACAAATTTTTTAAATTATTGCAATAATTTAAATTCTAAAATAAATTTGAATAAGACAAATGCGTAAAAATTTATACAAAAATAAAAAATTTGAAATCAAATTTTTGCACGAAATAACTACTAACATAGAGATTTTGAAAATATTTTGACACTCCAAACAATTTGCAAAAAATTCAAAATTTTTAGCTAAAAATTGTAAGGCAGGCTTGGGGTTTGAGGACCTAGTTTGGAAATCTAGGGTTTTGGGTTGGGGTTTTAGAATTTTTGAAAGTTATTATATAATTTAAATTCTAAAATAAAATTAAATAAAATAAATGCACAAAAATTCATACAAAAATAAAAAAATTGAAATTGGATTTTTACACAAAAATATGAAGGAAAAACCCTAAAGGTACCTAGGGTTTAAATTTTTGTTCGAAGTAAGCTGGGTTCACTAAATGTTTTATTATTTTTAAGAAACTAGGGTTTAGTTCATAAACAATAAAGGGTCTAGATAAGGGGAAAAATTGAAATTAGATATAGTAAATGGTAGAGTTATATCAATTTGATAAAATTAATTACAAGGGGAAAGAAAATGACTTATTTAGAAAAATAGTCTTAGATGATTGTTTTGAAGCCTAAAAACTATTGTGTAGGATTAGAAAGATGTTAAGAACCTAGATCCAAATTTTTTTATGAAAGGATAGGATTTCTAAAATAAGACACCCTAAGGTTTGATGTTGTTGTCCTTTTCTACTGCTATTATCCAAGCTAGTCATGAAGACCTGAGTTTTATCCACTATCTCTATATAAGCCTACTTGTGAAAATTTGGATGCTAAATGTCGACGGAGCTCACTGTAGAGCCATTTCAATCTTCAAACCCTAGGTCTACAATCTAAACCCATACCATCATGATAATTACCTACATTAACCCTCAAGCTAGGGTCTTAGATCAAATGTAGTTCTCCTTTATTAAACATGTGTAATCAATGCACATGATAGATGCAAGAATAATCTTTTTACCTAAGCCCTTATTTAATCAAGCATGCAAATCTATGTGTGATGCAGAATGCTGAGCTATACTATTGACTAATTTTTTTAATTATGTATTGTGCCAAAGTAGTAAGTGTTATATATGAAATGTCTTGTGAATTCCTTTATATAGGAGGATATTTGTTTTGAATTTGGGAACTTTATTCACATTTAGACAACATTAGAAAGACAAAAAAAATTAAGGATGAAATTAAGAAGGGATTAAGACTCATTAAATAAGGAAATATGATCATTGGGACTTAAAATGTAATTGGATAGAAGCATTGGAAATGGGACACCCTAGGTCCAGTGTTGTAGTTCAATTTTGATGTTCCTATCCTATAGGCTTGAGACCTAAGGGGATAGGATTGGCCTAGGAAATATGACTTGGCTAAGGTGGAATGATCATTTGAAAAGCTCAAGATTAATGGGAATAAGGAAAAAGGTGAGCAAAGATAGAAATAAGATCAATATGAGAAAAATAAAAGACATGGCTAGTGCGAACAAGGCTCATTTTCTCCAGTTGAAGTCTCTTATGAAAGGACTGTGGAAAAACATGACATGTGTGGTTGCTTAGATAATTTAGGGTGTATAAAACTAGAAGTACTCCAAAAGATATTGAAATCAACTCCTTTTTAGTGAACAAATAATTATTGAAGATTGCAAATAAAATGGCATATATAGTTAGGTACCGTATGTTTAGTTAGCTTAAAATGTGCATAAAACTATCTTATAACCCATATTTATGATATATTTTAACAATAACTCATCCTTTTGGAGTTTCTCTTTATAAGAATCCTTTGAAGTGAACTTTATAATTATCACGCTCATGCCAAAATGGTTGGTAGTATTGTGGGTAACATGGAAACAATAAGTATGGTTACTTACCTTCCTGGAATTCTTTTCCACATTTAGGTCTACATAATTTTTAGAGGGATGACACCATTATTCTTTTGTGAAACCTTCCGACATATATAACATATACAACATAAATGACAAAAAGTAATATCAATGCAATAAAACTCTAACAAAGATATGTAAGTAAGTGAAAGGTAACCTCATGTAAGATAAGCATGTTTAATGAAGCATGAAGAAATCATAAATGAATGTAAATAAAATTTAAGTTGTGTTACTATTATTAATAGTTTTATACTTACATATGGTAATAAGGATCATAATAGAAAGTCATTAATAATTGAAGATAAGTGTGTCCAAGCTAGAAGATGAAGAAGATAACAAAAAAGTGAACATAACAACAACACCCACCTTTTAGAATCCATTGCACATAACTAAAGGTCATATATGGACCCTAAAGTTTCATGGATCCAAATCAAAGATCAGGTGTGGTAATCATATAAATCTAATTAACCTAAGAGGAATTCATATTTGGAAGCCTTATGACTATAATTTACATGTACTAAAAATGTGGTTGAATATGAAGGATTAGTGCATGGCCTCTGATTCACACTAAGGAAGAAAGAAAATAACTTGAAATTTCTTAGGGATTGATAGCTTGTGGTTAAGAAAATTAGAATCCAATTCAATCTATGAGAAATAGATGAGGGATATTATTCATGCAGTCAAGTAACAGAGACCTTATATGATGGGTATAAAATTGATGGTAAATATTTATCATGATAGTCTAAAATATTTTTAGAACAATGATTATCAACAGAAGAATAATAAAAATGGGTGACTAAAATTTTGTGTTATGAATTTGAAATAGTATATAAGAAATGAAAAGTGAATGTGGTAGTAGATGCACTATTCAAGACGGATAAGTCAGTTGAGGCATTGTTATCCATAATGACCATTTGGCAGGTAGATTAGTTAGACAAGGAAATATCCAAATAGGAGAATAATAGGGGTATAAATATTATAATTCAAAATTTTCAATAAGGTTATAGTATTTATGACAAATTTGAGTGGAAATGAAATGTATTATATTAAAAAGAAAGATTCTACATATGTAATAATTATATCTTAAAACACAAGATCTTTAAGGAACTTCATTGATCTCTAATATGGGCAATTAATATTTTTAAAAACCTATTATAGAATCAAGTAATATTTATTTTGGGAAGGACTCTAGGGGTGTGTGTGTGTGTGTGTGTGTGTGTGTGTGTGTGTGTGTGTGTGTGTGTGTGTGTGTGTGTGTGTGTGTGTGTGTGTGTGTGTGTGTGTGTGTTTGGTAGAATTCATGGTATGTCAACATAACAAATGTGAAATAATTAATGCACCAGGTATTTTACAACCTTTATCCATCCTAAGCCAAATGTAAGATGAAGTTTCCATGAAATTCATTATAGGGTTTCTAAGGTTTGAAGGTTAAAATGTCTTGATGGTAATTATGGGTAGGATCATAAAAATATTATCATTTTTATTCCTTATCATGTCCATTTTTATCTAGTATAGTATCTACTAATTTTCTCAATACAATTAAAAATATGTATGGTACTCCTAATATCATTTTAAGTGATTACGATCCCATATTTGCTAGTAATTTTTGGACTAATTTATTTGAATATTTAGGTACTCAATTGACTCATAGTTCATTACATCATCCTCAGTTTGATGGGAAAATAAACGTGATAAATAAATTCTTATAAGGTTATCTCTATTCTTTTTCATCAGATAAATAAAATGATGGGTTCATTGGTTGCCACAAATATAATGGTGGTATAACACTTCCTTACATACCTCTTCTAAATTATCTCCATTTATGAAAATTTATGGTTTTAATACCCCATATACCACCTCATCCTTTAAGGTGGATCTTAGGTTTCAATTTGTTAAACACATTAAACATCAATAAAAGGTGTAAGCTAGTTCGAGAGAGAATTTAATAATGCCACATAATTAAATGAAGTAGCAAATAGATCAACATCGTAATGAGAAGAAAGTTGAAATAAGTGATTGGGTATTTATATTTTTATATCCATATAATCATATGTCTCTAGAAAAATAGAAAAATGATATAAAACATTCTCCTAAGTATTAAGGCCCTTATTAGATCCTGTTGAAAATTTTTAGTGTGGCATACAAGCTAGAGCTACCCCATTCCACTCATATATATCATGTATTTCAATATATTTCCTAAAGAACATAATTTAACATATATTTTATACCTAATCTAAGTTACTATAACTAGATGAAGAAGGTATATTTAATTTATAACCTAAGGGCATCCTTCACATGTGCACTAAAAGGTTTCAAACAAGAGATACTAAGAAGTATTTGATCAAGTGGAATTATTTGAATCATGAAGATATAACATGGGAGGATGAAGATTTCCTAAAGTGTAATCCTTATTTTATTCAATGTTTATGGTTTATAATGATTAATACAAAGAGGGTTAGTTTGGTTTTTAGTGAACATACAATAAAAAAATTAGTGAGACTAACATCCTTAGTCTATCTACTAGGTTTGAGAAAGATGAAACAAAATATAAATAAATAGAAGACAAAGCATACACATTTTATACATTCCTTGAAAAAATCCATTAATTTTATAGTTAGAAGAGGTATATACTCATTTATATAGATAGATGTCTTTGGTAATGTCTAATCTACATGAGTGAAACATCTCCCCTTGTCTACACTTGATTTGGCTTGAGAATTGGTAGGATAATTATGAATTTTGGTAGATTAATTTTAGGTTTCATAAGCATGTATATAATGGAGAGGGGATATTAAATTAATAAACTTGTTGAATCAGTGAGGACTATCCATATTGATATCCAAATAGATGACCAAGAATAAGTCTTCACCCTTATCAATGTTGGAGGTTGAAAATGTAAGAGGGTCCATTTAAGGAAATTTGGAGTGTGGAAGAGATTTAGAAGAAAAGTGCAACCATGACCCATTTTAGAGTATGTAATAAGTTGTAATAAGGAGTTCATAAGAAGGTGTAAGAGAGTGTAATATATTTATTTCACTTATCTCCTTTTCTATTGACTTTCCCATGTGATGTCACAAGATGAGGCAACAAAAGGATTTTTATTTTTATGAAATAGAATTTCCTAAAAGTCATGGAATTTTTCATTAGAGGGATTCTTAGGTTAATTAATGAAGCGATTAATTAAAAATTATAAGAATGGTATATTTTCAATGTTCATTTATCTAATTAAATGTTCATTTAATTATCCTAGAATAATACTTATAAAGGTTCAATTTTTTTTGGGGTGTGCTTAATAAATTTGTTGTGACATTACGATTCATTTCCCAAATTAGGAACATGTTGAAAATATGTAATTAAATCATTAGTTGTGTAGATAAATTGGATAAATTGATGAATTTTCATTGGATTTGTGTGTGATTATGGAAAGTCATTCTAATTAAATTTTAGACATAGAAGTGGTGAAAATGAAATGCATACATTTCCCCCTATTTGAGAAGGAATTGTGAGACAGAAGGAAAATAAACATCTTTTCAAATAATGAAAAAATAATTAAGAATACATTTTTAAATATTAAATAATGATGTGTTGATAATCACTAAATTTATAGGCTAATGAGTTCAATTGATGCCCTAGAGGGTGCTTGATAAGACCTAGATGCCCCCTTAATGGAATGCTTAGAGAAATATTAAAAATGATGGGCCCTTAAAATGAGGAAATAACATGGTCTATAGGAGAATATATTGAAAAATAATATAGAATAAAATAGGACAAAAAATGGTCAATATATCTAGAAATGGGCCTTTAAGGAATAATAGAAAGGAAATGTGGAGAAATAGTAGGTAAAAAATCAAATTAGAATCTATATATTCACCCTTGGGGGGGGGGTAAAATAAATTCATTTTACCCTCTCCTATTTAAGAATTGAGCTTTTGTTTTGTGCAAGAGAGAGCAATGAAGAATGGATCAATGACCATGATCAAGGCATCTTGAAAAGTGGGTTCAAGAGCATGGGTGATGGTGAGAGCATGGGAAGCTAGCGAGTAATATTTTCTCTGGTGAAATTTGTCATTTAAGTGCATTTATGGCTATGAATAGGTAAGAATTAGTGATTATATTGATTTCATGTAAAATTTAAATTGGTGATTTCACCTACAAAAATGGTATAAATGCCAATAGGAATGGTGAAAACATGGATACAAATAGCAATATCACCAAAATGATAAAAACATAACAAAAAATGGTGGAATCACCATGTTAGGGTGGGGAAAACATAAACAAAAAAATCCCAATCAAAGTGGGAAATGCTTAAATGGTGAAAACATTCTGCAAAATGGTGAAAATTTTGAAATGGTGAAAATGCTTGACAAAGTGGTGAAAAAAATAGAAGGGTGGAAAATTGGTTAATATGGAAAATATTAGATAGATAAATGTAGTGATATGTCCTATCGATAGATATGTGTCCATATTGAGCTATATGGGGGAGCCATAGGTTGGTTGGGCTTATAGAGCAGGCCCAATAGATGTATGGGTTATAGAGGCATATGTGGCATGGTGGGTCTAGTTTTGAATTGAGAGGTTAATGTTAACCAAATTTGAATTTTAGTCAAATTGGGTCAACCCTTACATTTTTGAAATTTTAATTAAGGTTTTGATATGTCCTATAAGGTCTCATGTTGGTCTAAATCTCTTATATTATCCATACTCTAGTCCTTGCTGAAGCCCATCCTCTTTATACTGGTCAAGTCAACCAAAGTCAACCATTGTCAAACTTGGTAAAAGGTTAAAATTGTGTTATAAATATTTTAATATGGTCATTTATGTGTCCTATGGTGTTTTTAAGTCATATATTTGTGCTTCACCATGCTTTATATGCAAAAAGTGTCATTTGGCCACATTTTTAGCATAATACATGACTTATATGAATGGATTGAGTAATGAAATTTGTCACCAAGGTGAAATTAAATGTGGGTTAAATTAGGATAATGTTATGATTGATAAGATGATAGTTCAAGAATCAATTACATATAAAAAGAGGCAGTTTCTCCTTGATTTTAGGCCCTTTTGGGTACTTTTACGGACTTGGTGATCTCCTCTTTCAGAAAAAAGTGTGGGAAAATGTATCTTCACCTACATAAAATAATTTAACCACTTCGTGTGCTGATTTAATACTATAAATTTCATTTAAAACTTCTTTTTCTTCCACTTTCTCCTTGCAAGCCAAGAAGGGCCAATTTCAAATACTTGGTGTGGGTCGTATAGCTAGAGTTGGGGGGAATGATTTTGGGAGAAGAAAGGGATATAATTTTAATTCAAATTCATATCAATAATTATAAATTTTTTTCCTCCTCATTTATGAACCATCATTTAGAATCCAAGTAGCTTTTTGTACTTGCACATCCAAGAGGGGTCACTGTTTGCAATTGTTTTTGAATAGTTTACTTTGGTTTGAAATATTGATGGTTTCATGAATTTTTTAGAGACATTAAATAGGTTTCCCATGGTTCCCTTGGTTATGGGTATCTTATGAACACATAAGCCTCTTTTAGGCTTGCTTATGTTTACAAATTATATGCTCTTTTCACCTATAGGTGCCTTGAAAGTGATTTCCATATTGAAGAGAGTGTTTTGATGTTGATTTGAAGAGGTTACTGATGTATGTTATTCATTTAAAGGTTGAAAATTGTGGTTGAGGTGGTTTTAAGGTCTTGTAGTTGCACATTCTTACTCTTTAATGTTTTTGCTTGCATATCACCGTCTAAAAGGCCATCTATAGGCCCTGATGATGTCATGTTAATATTTTGGAAAGGTGTACATATTTTCCATTTTATTAAGATAATTTTGTGCATTAAGAGGCTTAATGGAGGCATACAAGATCTCTTGTGAGGGATTTTTCATGATATCCATATCAATCTTTTTTCCCATGCATCTAAATTCCCACCTATAGGTAGCCTAAATAGGGAATTAGAGCACCCACAAAAGTTTGAAACATGAGTTGAAGTTTATTTAGAGCCATAATATGTCAAAAAGATCATAAAATTCATGTTTAGAGGGTTAAGGTAATAAAACAAAGGCATAAGCATACTGAAATTTCTCAATACTATATTCAAGGATCCTTTCCCTAAAAGGACCAAATAGAGGGCAAGGATATTTTTAGGATCAATCTAAAACATGGTGTTAATGATTTCCAAGACATCTAACCTAGTCAATCATGTTGACCCTAACATAGACTAGTCCCTTACAAAGTAGAAAGATAGTTGACAAAAGGAGGGAGGTTTTCTAAGGGTCTAAAGGTGTTATGAAAAACACTAAATCCATTTAGTGTTATCTACATGTTTCCAAGCTTAAGAGACCTTTTTTCACTAAATGTCTCAAATTCTAACCATGCCTTCATATTTGGAGAGTTTGATGTGGATAAAGAACTCTTTAAATCTCAAGGGGTCATTAGAGGGAAGAAATAGGGTTTTTGAAACCTTACCATACTCATATCTTGTTTGTACACTGAGATAGGGCAACCTACAACTGGGATGAGTGCTTATGCCTCGGTCAACATTTTAGATAGTGTTTTAGTGCATCCATGATGAGCCTAAAGTAGATATAGGTGAGTGTTTTTTATAAAATTTAAGGGTAAGTTTTAAAAACATGAAAATACCATAGATGCCTATAGCAGATGTGAAAAGGTGTCTCAGTCATCAGACATAGACCTAACTTTAAGAATGAGAGGTGCATTAGTGTAAGGAATGGAGATAAACTTTGGAAAAATGGTGGATGACCACCTAAATGATCTTAGAAACATTGTATGGAGTCTTTATAATGTTTTTAAATCCTAAACCAATCTCAAATCACCTATAGGTAGAGGCTTAAAATGATTGTCTCAATGAGGAACGTGGACTGACAAGTTTCATTTGAGGGGTATCTTAGAGTTTTCAAGGTAAGTAAAGGTTTTAAGGAGTATTGATGAGTCTTAAAACACTTATAGTATAATGTTGACACCTTAAATATACCCTAACCTATGAAAAATAACCATCCATGAGTGACATAACATGCAAACTCAGTCAACTTGTTAAAATCCCCTACATAGTATGCCTTCAAAAGCTAGTTTTGAAATTTGAGAGAGATGGAAGGTCATATGATGGAATCATGGGCTAATATTTTATATTTAAAATAATTGTGACTTTAATAAATACTTTCAATATTTTTTTTGATTATAAAAATTTGGAAAGTGCCCCCTATTTTGTCTCATATTAGGGGCACATTTCTCCTTGTATAGACCCTACTTTCTTACTAAGGGAGATAAAAACATTAACCAAAAGGCTTGATGACTTATAAATAGGGTTTTATAAGTTGAAAAACATATGGATAAACATGTTAAAACTTGTTATAATGTCTGAAAGAAAAGAGGGTATTCTATTATATAAGGGTTGTAGTCATCATGGTAAGGAATGGTAAAGCATATGCCTAGGTAAGGATAGTCTTTTTCAATTTTGATATTGCAGAAGCCTACCAAATGATTGAACCATGTTTAGGGAACTATTTAATATATGTTTAACCTCATTATATTCAATTAAAACCATTGAACCTCATTTTAGGTCAAGAGTTGCATACCAACCTATTGACAAGGTCTAGTCCTAGTTTCAAAATGGAGGTCATTTTCATTTCTAGCTCTTGATGAGATCTTATAATGGTTAAAAAATTTCAATGGGAGTAAAATATAGGTATTGGAGCCTTTTTTTATAGAATAAATTATAAATAATCCATTTCTTGGCTTGAGAAGACCAAGAACCTCACATAATGTAGGAAATAACTCGAATGACCAATTTTGGACACTCACATCTCCCCTAATAATTTTCATGGGACCTTGAGGTGATTGGATAAGTTATGAAAGGATCCTAAGAAGGCCTCAATGGAATTTTGAGATATTTTCTATTTTTTTTCTTTATGAACAAAAGTTAAGACTAGAAACCCTTGTAAAATGTCCATAAAGACCCGATTGGGGAAAGAAGCAAATTAGAGCATCCAAATTTAGTATAAATTCCATGAAACCAACTTGGAGATGTAGAGGACTCCCCAAAGACCTGGACCATGCCATGTTTTTTTACTACACCTAGACAAATGGTATATAAAAGGGATTATTTTGAAAAAATTATGTGTTTTGTAGGTTTGGAATAATTTCAAAGGATCCTTTCACTTTTGTGAGAAATTTTAGGACTTGTTATAAGTCACAATGTCAATTTTTTAATCTATCTCATACCCTAAGTGTGCCTACCATCTCTTTCATTTTAGCCAATCTAGTGGGTAGATAGTGAACACTTAGGAAAAGTGGTGAAACTAAAATTGGGAAGCCTTTTAAGGATTGTTTGATGAAACTAATGATATGGAAACTCTTAAAAAATTTCATCCCTCATTTTGAATGGATCATATTGTATAATTTAGAAGGTTTTGGGTGCCAAGTGTGAGAGGTGCATGGAAAGAGGTCATTTTGAGAATGCCATGGATGATTGTGCATGGACAAAAGAATTGGAATGATCAAAAAACACTCTAATGCATGTGAAGTATTTTTTTTAACCTCTCTTACTTACATCTACCATCATACCTGATCATATGTAGTGATAAGGTAGTTTTCAAAGGAAAATTATGAAGGACAGTTTCTTATGCATGCACAAAGGAACGTACACCACATGTGGAAGAGTTAGCTGAGTTTGAGGGAAATTTTTATTTATCTTCCTTGCATGGAATATCTTTCCCTGATTCCATTTATGTTTTAACTCATTCTCTTAATGTGAAAAGTGTCTTAATGACTCTTGAAGTCCCCTTCTCTCTCTCTTCTGACATTTTTATAAATTCTAGCCTTTTTGTCTATTATAGGGATCTCTCCACCTTGGTATGGAAAAGCCCTAACCAATTTTTACCTTGAGATAATAAAGATAGTTTTTTTTTACCTAATTTAATATTTCACTAAGTATACACAATGATTTTTGGTCTTGTGCAAGTGTATCTTTGTTTCCCTTCACATGTTACTCTTCCTAATACCTTGTGTTTTGTAATCTCTCTTTTACAGGTCAACAAGAAGTGTTTAATGTTGATATTGTAGGTGTAGTGAGTAGTATATTTAATAGTGTGTCTTATAATTCCTATTTTCTAAGTCTTCCTACCCTAAGATATCTCCAAGACCACATGTTTGAAACATTGATGTGAGAGAGAAGATTGTCATTGGATGAAGTGTATATGCAAACTTCTCCTTGGTTTCAAGCATAGGTTAAAGGGTGTGAGTAGAGAATATATTTGGTTTATCACCTCCCATATATTATATTATATTTCATATATTCTTATCCCTTTTCTTCCCCCTAAGTTTTAGTAATAAAGTTGAGCTAGAGTGATGCATCAAGGGGAACTAGCCCCTAATCTAGAGATCCACCTCACATTTCATGACCCGCAACCCTGAGGTGGTTCCATTGTGCCACATAAACTAGGAGAGAATTTTAATCTCCTCATTTTGTGAAATTTTAAGTGAAAATAGTTTTTGGCATGCCTAGTGGGACTCTTGTTCCAAAATATTGAGGAGTTTTGGTGTTCTCCTTAAGATACAAAAAGTGTCATTTGGCCACATTTTTAGCATAATAAATGACTTGTACAAATGGATTAAGTAAGATTTTTTTCAAAAATATTAATATTAATGTGGATGAGGTTAGGATAATGTTAGGAGTAGTAAGATGATAGTTCAAGAATCAGTTATGTATAGAAAGAGGTAGTTTCTCCTTGATTTGAGGCCCTTCTTGGCACTTATATGGACTTGGTGATATCTAGTTTTTAAAAAAACATGGGAAAACATATATTAACCTCCATGAAATCATTTTACCAGTTCCTATGTTGAGATAATGCCAAAAAATTTAGATGCAACTTTTTTTCTTCCATTTTCTCCTTACAAGCCAAGATGGGCCAGTTTCAAATGCATGGTGTGGGCCGTATAGCTGGAGTTGGGAGGAATAATTTTGAGGGAATAAATGGATATAAGTTTAATTTAAATTATTATAAATAAGTTTCATTTTTTTCCTCCTCATTTATGAAACATCATTTAGACTCCAGGCAGATTTTTATGCATTCACATCCGAGAGGGGCACTGTTTGCACTTGTTTTTTAATATTTTACTTTGGTATGAAAATTTTAATGGTTTAATGTTTTTTTAAGATCAATTAAATATTTTTACCATGGTTTCCTTGTTTATTTATATCTCATGAACTCACAAGCCTTTTCTAGGCTTGCTTGTGTTTTCAAATTATATGTTCTTTTCACCTACAGGTGCCTTGAAAGTGATTTCCACATTGAAGAGAGCGTTTTGATGTTGATTTGAAGAGGTTATTGATGTAGGTTATTAATTTATAGGTTTAAAATTTTAGTTTATGTTTTTTTAAGGCCTTACCCTTTCAAATTCTTACTCTTTCATGTTTATGCTTGCATATCACAGTCTAGAAGGCAATTTACAGGACCTGATGAGCTCATGTTAATGTTTTAGAAAGGTGTACATGTTTTCCATTTTATTAATATAATTTGGTGTGAATTAAGAGGCTTAATGGAGGCATAAAAATTATCTTATAATGGTGTTTTCATGATATCCATATCAATCTTTCTACCCATGCATCTAAATTTCCACCTACAGGTGGCCTAAATAGGGAATTGGAGTACCCACAAAAATTTGAAACATGAGTTGAAGCTTCCTTAGAGTTTTAATATGTAAAATAGATCATAAAATACATTTTTATAGGGTTAAGGTAAGAAAACAAAGGCATAATTATTCCTAATTTTCTCAATATTGTATTTAGGGATCCTTTCCCTAAAATGACCCAATAGAGGGTAGGGAGTTTTTTAGGATCAGCCTAAAAGATGGTGTTAATGATTTCCAAGACATATAACCTATTAAATAATGTTTAATATAGAGTATAATAGTCCCTTTACAAATGGGAATATAGTTGAAAAAATGAGGAAGGTTTTCTACGGGTCCAAAGGTGCTATGAAAAAAATTGAATCCATTCAGTGCTATCTATAGGTTTCTAAGATTAAGAGACCTTTGTCACTAAATATCTCAAATTATAACCATGCCTTTATATTTGGGTAGTTTTGATTTGTATAAATAGCTATTTAAAGCTCAATGGGTCATAATTTGGATGAAATAGGGATTTTGAAACCTTCCCATACTCATATCTTGTTCATACACTGAGACATGGCAACCTACAATTAGGATGAGTGTTTGTGCCTCAGTCAAGATTTTGGATAGTGTTTTAGCTCATCCATGATGAGCCTAAAGTAGATACAGGTGAGAGGTGTTTTTTATAATTTAAGGGTGATTTTCCAAAACATGAAAATATCATAGATACCTATAGTAGACCTGAAAAGGTGTCTTAGTCATCAGGTATAGACCTAGCTTTAAGAATGAGAGGTGCATTAGTGAAAGGAATGGAGATCAAATTTTTAAAAATGGTACATGGAGACATAAATTATCTTAAAAATATTATATGTATTTTTTATAATGTTCTTAAATCCTAAACCAAGCTCTAATCACCTACAGGTAGAGGCTTAAAATGATTATCTCAGTCAGGATATTCGACTGACAAGTTTCATTTGAGGGGTGTCTTGGAGTTTTCAAAGTAAGTAAAAATTGGAAGGAGTGTTGATGAGTATTAAAAAAATTCCACCATAATTTTTACACCCTAAATATACCTTGAACTATTTAAAACAAACATCCATGAGTGACATAAAGATGCAAACTAACCTATTAAAATCCTCTGCACAGTCTACCTTCAAAATCTAGTTTTGGAATTTGAGAGAGATGGAAGGTCATATGATGGAATCAGAGGATAATATGTTTTGTATAGCATCATTTTAACTTTAATAAAACCTTCAAATGTTTGTTTTTATGAGACAAACTTGGAAGGTGTCCTTTGTTTTGTCTCAGACAAGGGGCACTTTTCTCCTTGTACAGACCCTGCTTTCTTGTTAAGGGAGGTAGAGACATGAACCAAAAGGATTGATGACTTGTCAATAAGTTTTGAGATGTTGAAACACATATGGATAAACATGTTAAACCTTTTTATAATGTCTGAAATAAAATAGGGTATTCTATGCTACAAGGGTTGTAGTCATCATGGTAAGGAATGGTAAAGCATATGACTAGGTAAGGATGGTCATTTTAACTTTTAATGTTGAAGAAGAATAAAAAATTATTGAATCATGTTTGGGTAACTATTAAAGATATTTTTAACCTCATAAGATGCAATTAAATGCATTCAACCTCATTCTAGGTCAAGATCTACATACATACCTATTGACAAGGTCTAGAACTAGTTTTAAAATGGAGGTCATTTTCATTTTTAGCTCTTGATGAGATTTTATAATGGTTTTAACATGTCAATGGGAGTAAATTATAGGTTTTTGAGCCTTTTTTTAATAAATAAATTCATAAACAATCCATTTCTTGGCTTGAGAACACCAAGACCCTCACAAAATGTTGGAAATGACTTGAATGGCCAATTTTGGACACTCACATCTCCCTTGATACTTTACATGGAACCTTGAGTTGATTGGATAAGTTATGGAGGGCCCTTAATAATCCCTCAGTGGAATTTTGAGATATTTTTGATGTTTTTTCTTTATTAACAAATTTTAAGACAAGAAACCCTTGCACACCCTCCATAAGGACATGATTGGGGAAAGAAGCAAATTGAAGCATCCAGATGTAGCATAAATTCCATGAAACTAAAGTTTAGATATAGAGGACTCCCCAAATACCTATAACATGCCAATTTTTTGTACTACACCTATACAGATGGTATAAAAAATGGATTATTTTGACAAAATTATGTGTTTTATAGGTCTAGAATAATTTCAAAGGATTCAATCACTTTTGGGAGAGATTTTAAGACTTTTTATAATTCATAGTGTCTATTTTTTGAGATATCTCATAACCTAAGTGTGCCTACTATCTCTTTCATTTCATCTAGTCTAGTGGGAAGATAGTGAACACTTAAGAAAAGTGGTAAAAATCTAATTGGAAAGCCTTTTAAGGATTGTTTGATGAAACTGATGAGATGAAAACTCTTAACAAGTGTCATCCCTCCTTGATCATGGACCATATTTTAGAATTGGGAAGGTTTTGGGTGCCAACTATGAGAGGTGCATGGAAAGAGGTAATTTTAAGACTATCATGGATGATTGTGCATGGAAAAAAGAATAGAAATGATCAAATACCACTCCAATTAATGTAATGGATTATTTTTAACCCCTCCTACTTATATCCACCCTAATACCTGATCATATGTAGTGATAAGGTGGTTTTGTAAGGTAGATCATGATGGATAGTTTCTTATACATGCACAAGGAAACCTATGCCATATGTGGAGGAGTTAACTGAGTTTGAGGGACATTTGCCTTTTTATTCCTTTCATGGAATATATTTCCCTAACTCCATTGGTTTTTTAACTCATTATCCTAATGTCATAAGTGTCTTAATGACTCTTGAACTCGCCTTCTCTCTCTTTTGACATTTCTATAAATTCTAGCCTTTTTAGATATTATAGGGATCTCTCCACCTTGGTATGTTGAAGTGATACCAATTTTTTCCCTTGAGATAATAAATATAGTTTATTTTTACCTCATTTAATATTTCACTAAGTATAAACAATGGTTCTTGGTCTTGTGAAATTTTAGCTTTGTTTCCCTTCACATGTTACTCTTCATAGTACCTTGTGTTTTGTAATCTCTCTTTTGCAAGTAGAAAATAAGTGTCTAATGTTGATATTGTAGGTGTAGTGAGTATTATATTCAATAGTGTGTCTTATAATTCCTATTGTCTAAGTGTTCCTACCCTAAGCTATCTCCAAGAGCCCATGCTTAAAACATTGATGTGGGAGAGAAGATTGTCATTGGATGAAGTGTATGTGAAAACTTCTCCTTGGTTCCAAGTGAAGGTTAAAGGGTGTGACTAGAGAATATATTTGATGTATCACCTTGCATAGAGAATATTTTATTTTAGATATTCTTATCCCTTTTCATCCCCTAAGTGTTAGTATTAATATTGAGCTATAGTGATGCATCAAGGGGAACTAACCCCTAATCTAGAGATCCACCTCACATTTAGTGACCCACAACCTTGAGGTGGTTCCATTGTGCCACTTTAACTAGGATAAACTTGTCATGTCTTAATTGGGTGAAAGTTCAAGTGACAATAGTTAACAATTCCCCAAGGTACCCTGAGGTAGTTGGGGACACTACTAGTAATACATGTATAGGGATAAGGAATGAGAGGGACTCAAAAAATAATGTGAGTGTTTAAATGGTTAGTGTAGATATTTTATGATTATGTAACACCTCAGTCTTGTACACTTGTAAAACATAGACCTTGGTTGTTCTTATTAGTTCTACACTCTCATTGTTATTGCAAGCCTTGTATATGATCTATCATGTGCCCCTTGGCCTATCCCATAGTTTGACCAATTTTATATTGATGACATAGACATCCTATCTTTCCCAAGATGTTTTAAATGTACTTATCTTACACCTATACAATTTTTTAACCTATACCTATTCTCATACTCCTTGGACACTAACATCTGAGATAGATAGTAATATCAATGTTACTATCCTACCTTGATGCAAGTGTCTAGTGCCTTAAAGTCATCCAATTTTAAAATGAAACTTATTCTAATGTTCAGCTTAAGTTCTTTAATTTGAGTTATCTCTTGATAGAATTTTTATAAATATAATATCAACCCTCATTCATTCCTCACCTAGAAGTCAAACCAAAGAGACCAAGACACTTATCAAAATCTCTCTATCAAGAATTTAATTGATCAAAGATTCCTTGTTTTCATACCATTCATATGTAAAACACATCTACATGTTTTAAGTACTAAAATAGTAGTAATAAGGTCTTATTTTCCAAGTTATAAGCTAGGTCACTATTTTACTTGTTTTACATGCATTACATGATTCACACACAAACCAACATATAGGGAAGAACTACATGTATATGAGGCTCTCTTTTTGAGTATTGTATATGTAGCTAGTGCCATTTAAAATCTATGTCATTGGGGTTATCTCAAAACTATGTACCCATTTTTCACGAATGTCACATTGAAGATAGAAAGCTAGGGTTTTATCATTTCACAAGGAGTAATAGTCCATGACCCATATTTGAATGCACAAGAGCAAAGGCAAAGTAAAAATTAGAAGCATATAATTAGTTGTATATTTTTTTAGTAGATATTTCATATATTACATTAACATTAAACCCAAATATTATTATCAACATAATCATCTAGGGCTGATACAACTATCTAGATAACTAGAGGTTCTAGATCTAAAATCTGAAAATTATTCTAGAACTATCTTCCTACCTCCTTTCAAACTATCCCAGATCTAGATCTACATTAGCATAAGAGAAAACTAAATACCTTATTTTATGTCATTTTATATATATATCATCATTTTACTTTTCATTAATAGATTATCTTAGTTTAATAAATTCAATATATAGTATATCTTAGTTTAACATTGTAATTGGCCCACTATAGATCTAATATTCACCCTTATGCTCTATCATTCCTATATTCTTAACCTTATCTACCCAAGTATATCCACATAAAAGTTAGGGTTAAAAATTTTGTGAACCTAATATTTTAACACAAAACACTAAGATAGCTAAGGTTTTTTTCTTTTCCTACTACTAATCCTTGATTGTCATAAAATATGTGCAACATGAATTGCTCCGTAAAATTTGTATGCCTCTCCTACCCAATACTCATATTGATATTTATAAAATTTAAAAATAAAAAATAGGAGTATATTCCCCTCTCTAATCCTAATAATGATGAAATATCTCATCCCTTTAACTAGGATCATGTTATTCTCTATTCAAAGGGTAAGGTGGATCATCCTATTTTGCAAAAATTGGGTAACCATAAAAAATCTCTAGCATCTATTGATGACACACCTATAAATGTTAAATATAAAATAACTAGGGCTTGTGATTGTGAATCCCTAAAATATCAAATTAGAAATATGACAAAGTTAATGCATAATTTATAGAATCATATTATTCCATTATAAAAACATAATCAGACTATGCTATATAATGCACTGAGGAGATAGTTTACACATTTACTTGAGACTCCATTATTCTTGTGGTTGATAGAGTGTCATATTATATATCTACCTCCTCGTATATAGGTTGATATAAATAGACCTATGCCTAAAGTATATGTTGTAAATTCTTGTTATGACTATCACTAAGGCCCTGGGCATTCTATGAACAAATGTTTTTCCTTAAAACATAAGATCCCAAACATCATTGATGTTGAAAATATTACATTTCATGATCCTCCAAAGCAACTAGTTTCATAATAAATCAAAATTAATTCACACCATTAAAATTTAATAACTAAATTAACAAGGATGGTGATAATTTTTAGCATAACCATATTGATCCTACATAAATAAAAACCAATTGTAATATAAATCATTTTTAGTAGCTCGTTTTTATCTTAAAAGACTTGTAAAATAAGGTCACTTCAAAGGAATCCTTGGGAAACATAATAATACCAATTTATTGTGGTCTTAAAGTGATCTAAACATGGGTTTGGGTTATACCTACCATATATCCATATGTATTTACACTAGGAACTCTTTGGCTATGTAATTACAAATGCCTTATCCATGCTTATATACTGTATATGGTACTTGATATGCTATGAAATTTACATTATTTTCTAACAAATTTGATCCCTAAGCTACTATGATATGTTTATGCTAGTTTTTTTATGTTTTTCCCTTATAAACTTACTTGAATGTTTTGCCTTGTTATTATCTTAGTTGTTTGTGAATTTGAATATGTTCCATTATATGTGGCCCATATGCCTATGTTTACCTTCTTATAAATTTTAATATATCATTGCTTATTGTATGTAAATTTGAATATATCATTCTTTCCTTTGTGGGCATTTGACTAAGTCATGTCCCTTCAATTTTATGGCATTTAAACATGACCCTTGTTTATGGTCTCCTAAGAACTTTCTTTGTTGACCTAATTTTGAGTGTTATTATGTGTGTGATTTTTTGATTGTTTATATTTGAATATTATTATTTATATATTTCCATGATATTTATCATACATATTATGCTTACATGTGATCACATTACTTTTATATACTGCAATGATACATTTACCTATGCACATTTTTATACATGTTACATGGTTCAATCAAACAATATATAACTATATGGTTATATTCTTCCTTTTAGGTGAGGTAACTACTAATTAATATTTTTCCCTCACCTCAAAGGGGTTAATATTAGTGGGGGCATTCCATATGGACATGGATTTCACACATTCATAGTTTTTAGATTCATTGGGGGCATGATTTGGAAGCATGTTATCCACACTCACTTAGTATCTGGTACTTATACTAGTTTTCAAATTTAGTGGGGGCATGTCATATGGACATGGACTCTACACATTCATAATTTCTATATTTAATGGGGGCATGCTTTAGAAGCATGTTCTCCACACCTATTCAATATTCAACATCTCTAGTTTATAGTGGGGCATGTTTTGTAAACATGTCCTCCACATTAGTACTTATATCAATTTTCATATTTCTCCATATATAGTGGGCACATGCTTTGTATTCATGTCCTCCACACTTACACAGGTATTTGAATTGGCCAAAGCACATTGTTATATGATTCAGATTCATAGTTATGGTAGAATTTTATACATTGGTACTATTGTTATACATAGTTTTGACATAAAAAAATATATAATATGAAGATGCTATGCAATATGTACATAATATTTCAAAATACAATTTGGTTTCATATTCCAAAACCATTTCACATAGTGATACCCCATGAAATTTATCAAACCAATTTATTGTAGTAGTTGGTTAACCTTTTGGTATGGTTGGGATGATCAAATAACAAAATCTTATGATGTTTTTAGGTTGGATCTAATTATATCATCCAACCTCACTAGGTTATAAGTATCATAAAGTTGCATGGTTGAGATAATCTCAAATACTAGGTAGAAACTCACTTTGTTCCAAATTTGGGGGCATGTGCCTTCTAATCTCTCTCTCTCTCTCTCTCTCTCTCTCTCTCTCTCTCTCTCTCTCCTTAGATATATGCACTTTAAATATTTTTTCTATATTTATCCTAATCTCAATTTTATATCCTTATAATGATATGTATTTTACAAAATAACTTTCCAATAAGTAAGGTGGTTATATCAACACATAAGCGTACTCCTAAACCTTTCTCTTTTAATTTCACTCTATTTCAAGTACTTTTAACCTAGATTATATGCACTAATTTTACACTATAAAATTATCTTGGTTTTAGTTTAGTCACCATAAAATCACTCAAATTCAACTCAAGCAAAGAGAATATGTGCACATAAACCCATGTACTTATTACTTTCTTTTAAACTAGTAATTTCATTATTATATTAAAGGGGAGGAAATGTAGATGATGTTTTTTGATTATGTAGCACCTTAGTTTTGTACACTTGGAAAACATAGATATTGGTTATTCCTCTTAGTTATACACTCTCCTTAATTTGACAAGCATCACATCTACTATATATTGTGACCTTTGGCCTATCTCTTAGGCTGACTAGTCTTATATTGATTACACAAACATCCTATCTCACCTAGAATACTTAAAATGTACTTATATTATAGATTTAGAAGTTTTTAACCTATACCTATTCTTTTGCTCTTTAGACACTAAATTTTAGGATAGATAGTAGCATCTACATGGCTATTCTACCCTGACACAAGTGTCTAGTTCCCTAAAGTCATCTAATTTTCAAATGAAACTTATTCCAATCATTAGTGTAAGTGTTTTAATGTGAGTTACCTTCAGACATGATTAATATAAATACTATATCAACCCTCATTCATTCCTCACCTATAAATAAAATAAAAGATACCAAGGCACTTATCAAATCACTCTATCTAGAATTCAATTGATTAAATCTTCCCTATTCTCATATCAGTCATAGATAAAACACATTTACATGTATGAAGTACTAAAAGATCAATCATAAGATCTTATTTTCCAAGTTATAAGCTAGGTTATTATTGTACTTGTTTTATACACATTACATGATTCACATACAAGCCAACACCTAGGGGAGAACTACATGAGTATAAGGCCATATTTTAGAGTGTTAGCTATATAGGTAACACCCTTTGATAGTAGGGCCATTAGGTTCATCTTGACACCAAGTGCTTGTTAACCCTTTTTTACCAAAGGTCACATTGAATATGAAAATCTAGTGTTTTTCCATTTCAAAAGGAGTGATAGTCCATGACCTAGATCTAAATACACCAGAGTGAAGGCAAAGTAAAACCTAGAAGCATATAGGTGGTCACATCTTATTTTAACATAAATTTAGTACATGACACTAGCCTTTAACCTAGATAATAATATCAATGTAATCATGTAAGGATGAAGAAACTATCCAAACAGCTAGAGGCACCAGATCCAAAACCTAATAATTATTCTAGAACTACCTTCCCATTTAATTTTATCATATCTTAGATTTAGATCAACATTATAATTAGAGATAACTAAGTACATCATTTTATTTCATTTTATATATTTATCATTATATGAGAGCATGGCTTAAAATGATCATAAAAGGGTTAGAGCATGGATGAAAAATGCTTGTAAAATGGTGAGAGCATGGTTGAAATTTCTCATAAAATGTTGAGAACATGGATAAAAATGATTTTAAAATGGTGGGAGCATGGAATAGGGGTTGGTTGAGCTAACCTTAGAAAATGAGCATTGGCTACATAGTATAAATGGAGCTCAACTCATTGTAGTGCAATTTATAGTGAAATATACTGCTAATCAACAATAAATTGTGATAAGAATAATTTTAAAGTATAAATAATGTTATAGGAGTTTTCAAAAGATAAAATATACAATTTTAGGGACCACTACACCATAAAACCATGGCAAAGTGCTCTAAAATACCATTTTCAAGGATGTGTTGATGGTGATCAACTATAAATAGTTTATTGAATCCTTCTCTGAATTTGACATATGAATGTTTCTCTTGTACCTATAGACTAAAATCAAGTTCAAGAGGGTGATAGGATGGGGGAAAAGAGAGGGAATAACATCATTAGAAAAATAAATCAAGGGAATATGATATGACTTTCCTATAATTAGGGGTCCTCATAGACAATGTTTAAGAAAATCAAGCACAAAAGTGCTTTAGATGCAAACTATTCATGGCTTCATCTATCTCTTTCCCATCTAGTGTAGTCAACCTATATGATCCATGTCCATAGTTATGTTAGAGCATTTAATCCTAAGTGGGATTATTGATCCTTAGCCTTGGAAAAGTTATTAAATAATAATACTATATTATTTATTAACATGAGGTGAAAATGTCATGAAAATAAATAATAAAGTTATAATTATTTAATGAGTTACCAAAATTTAATTAAATGACTTTATCGGGATGGGTGGAACCATTATTTTTACAATGGTCACCTCCCTTGGAATTTTACTATAAATTAGGGTTTTACCTCTATTGTGAATATACATTTGAATATGAATTATTTTTATCATATTCAACCTATGAGTTTTGTGAAGGCCATTCTGTGAAGAAGTGAGAAGGTGGAAGAATTTTTATTGGGGTTATTATTTCCCAATTATTGAATATCACTCATGAGTTTTTTTACCTCTTGGAGGTTTTTCCACTTTAAAATCTCTGTGTCATTTGTCTCATATGTTTAGCCTATTCATTTACACTTCTAGATCTCATCCTATATATATATATATATATATATATATATATATATATATATATATATATACACGTATACATATACATATACATATACATATACATATATACATATACATATACATATGTATATGTATGTATACAAGAAATCTTTCATGATATCAGAGCCTATAGACTATAAAAGCTTGGGAAGTAAATTATATTGAATTAAATATCAATATTTGATATATTCAAATAGTTTTATTAAAATATTGTGATGCCACTAGCCTGGTGTATGGCCCATGCCTAGAAAAACTAAAAAAATTGATTTTTTAGTCAAAATTTAATTTTTAAAATTCCTTCATTATTATAAAAAAGCAAAAGATTGGAACAAATTTCAAGATTTTTAGGTGCTTGTACAAGTTTTTAAGCTCTCCCAAACATTTACAAGGGTGCCATACTTCAGCCTAGACAATTCAAAATATTGAATTCTTAATAAAAAAATTTCTATTTTGAAGGTCTAGTTGTGTTTATCAAACAAAAATAGGAGGGTTGAATTTTCAATAAAATTTGAGACTTCTACAAAGAGATCTAAGCTCTTGAAATTCTACAGGGTAGCCATGAATCTACAGGTATTTTTTAAAAATTAATATAGTTTTGAAGAAGTATTTAAAAAATAATTTACTTTTAATTTCTTTTTTAAACCTTGGGTCCCACCTTTGGAAAAAGAAAGAATTACTAAAAAGTTAATTCTTTTTAATCTTTTTCACTTATGTTATTTACATGCACATTATATATATATATATATATATATATATATATATTTTAAAAATCAGATAAAAACATATAAATTTAAATTAGTGCATGTAAAATCTCAAGTAAACTCTTGGAAGGGTTGGTAGCTTTCATTTTGTTAAGAGATTGTCATAAGGGAGGCCTTGTGTTTAAAACTCCCCTAATTTTATTTATTTTTATTTTTTTAAATTAATTTCAAATTAAATTAATTTTGATTTCAAATATTGGTTTGCATGTTATGTTTCATGCATTCAAAACCCTAGGTAAACCTACTGACCTTCATGCGACATTCAATCTAGTCAAAAACTAGGTAAGCATAACCATATAATCAATCAATATTGAGTTTTTGGCACATTTTAGACACATTAGAGTAGTCCATTTTTTGTGTTGAAGCCTTCTATTATTGTTTTTACACCCCTTTTAATAATAGTGTCTAGGTGGTCATTTTGAGTGTGACTCTTTCAACACTTAGGTTTGTGCATTTTGAATTTAGTTTTTTGCATTATTTAACATTTAAACTATATAATTAAATATATTTGTACTTGTGATTTAAATTATTTTACAAATTTAAGTTAAATTCACATTAAAAGAGGTTTCATTTTAAATATTTGTTTATTGTCTTATTTAAAGGGAAGCTATGGCTTCACCACAATTTTCATTAGATAAATCTCAAATACTTACTGAAAATAATTAAAACATATGGAAAATTCATGTTAAAGATAAATTTATGGCTTGTAAATTATGGAATATTTTCATTGGGACTAAAAAAGCTCCTTCTAGATGATATGTAACCCTTGAGCTTACCAATGCATTTCAATAAGCTATGTTCATTATGTTGAGGAGTGTTTAAGATGAATTCATTATCCACATTGGTAATTAGGTGTCTTCTAGTGATGCTTGGAAACTCCTTGAGTCTATGCATGAAGGTACTCACCTTTTAAAGATCATTAAATTAATCCTTGAATTACTAACTACACCTATGAAGGGTGATGAAAAAGTTGTTAATTTTATTGCTAAAATTAAAAACATTAAAGCTCAGTTAGATGGATGTAACTGTAATTTGATTCAAGATTAGTTTCTTTATTTTATAATTCAATTAAATATTCATGAAAAGTTTAGAAATTTCATTTCAATTTTAAATTCTAAGTATCAAACTGAGCAAGATATCCCTAATCTTACCACTTTATCTACTCTCCTAATTCAAGAAGAGCAAGTTATGACAAATTTTGATTCTAAAGAAAATACCACTTAGGCACTTCTCACATTAAATAATGTTTCTAATAATACTAAAAATCATAAATCTAACCATAATTTTGCTAAAGGTAAATATGGGAATAAGAAATTTAGTAATAAGAATCATACACCTAAGTTTAATGGAAATTGCAATCTATGTGGTAAATTTGGTCATAGAAGGGAAACATGTTATAAAAACAAGGATATAATTAACAATAAATCTTCTAAAAATAACAAAGAGAATAAACATAATCAAAACAAGTAGAAGAATCAAAACCCTAATTAGAATAACAATCAAGATTCAAATGTTATTGCTTTATATGTTACTTTATGTGCTTCAAATGAGAATGAATGGATTTTAGAAAGTGGTGCATCATACCATATGGCACGATTACCTAATATTTTATGTGATTCTAGAGATATCTCTAAAATAATTTACTTAAAAGATAATTCTTTATTAGAAGCAACTAAATAGGGAAAATCACAATTTTCAAATATTGCTATTAATGATGTTTTCTATGTACCTATGCTTAAAAAAAAATTGATAACTTGTTCTCAACTTACTAATGATAATTTCACTATAACATTGTTTAAAGATAGTTGGTCCATTAGAAATCAATCTAGTTCCTTGATTATTGAAGGTATTCAAAAGAATGGTTTGTATATCTTCTCTCCTTTTGCATGTTTAATTTCATCTCATAATAAGAATGAATCCCAATTATGGCATGAATGATTAGGATATGTTAATTTTAAAATTTTACATGATATGTCTATGAAAAATAATATTATTTTTGTCCTTCCTTCTATCCCCTCTCATAATGAAACTTGTGAGGATTGTTTATGTGGTAAACAATATACTAACCATTTTCACAAGAATCATGATTGGAATTCCTCTCATCCTTTAGATTTAATTCAAAGTGATATTTTAGGACCTCTTCATGTTTTATCTCTTAATGGTTCATTATATACTATTACATTTATTGATGATTACACTAGAATTATCTAGTCTTATTTTATCAAAAAGAAATCTGATGTTTTGTCTAAGTTTAAAGAATATAAAGCTTATGTTGAAAATTCATCTAATTTTTTTATTAAGATATTAAGAAATGATAATGGTAGAGAATATGTTAGTAAATAATTTGATTTTTTTTACATTAGTTATGATATTGAAAGGGAAATAACAACTCCATATTCCCCTTAGCAAAATGGTATTGCTAAAAAGAAAAACTAAACAATCATAGAAATGGCTAGGACTATGTTGCAATCTGAAAAAGTTCTTAAGTTATTATATGTTGAAGCCATGAAAACCATTATTCATATTCTAAATATATTCCCTACCAAATCCTTTCATCTTTCTATCCATTTAGAAATGTGGACTAAGAAGAAACCTAGAGTAGCTCATCTCAAGATCTTTGGCAGTTCTACTTCTATCTTCATTCTTAAAGTTAAGAGGAAGAATCTTGACCCCACATCCTATTCTTGCATTTTTATAGGATATGGAGGCAAGACAAAAGGTTTAAAAGTATATGATCCCTCTAAATGTCAGATCATTGAGAATATGAATGTTCTTATTCTCAAAAAATATTTTTGTGAGCCCTATGTGGATCCTCCCTAGTGTTCTTTATTGATGAACTTGACTCTCATGTTTCTCCTTGTGATGAAATGGATTCCCTTGAGGAATTTGATCTAGTTATGGATAACCTAGAGTATAAGGAACCTCCTAAATTTTATCTTCAATCTAAAATACCTAAATGGGAAGAATCCATAATTCAATCTTCTAATGTTGATAACCTTAATAAATTAACTAGAAGTCAACATTCTTATCATTCATTAATGACTATGTATGAAGGTGAACCTTAATCCTTTGATGAAGCTACTCAAGATGATAGATGGAATGTTGATATGCAAGCCGAATATAATTCCTTAATTAAAAATCATACATGAGACCTAGTCCCTCCTCCACCTAAAAGGCATATTATCAATTGTAGGTGGCTATATAAGATCAAATATAATTCAATTAGTAAAATTGACAAGTTTAAAGCTAGATTAGTTGCTTGCAAGTTCACTCAAAAACTTGAGATTGACTATGTTGAAACCTTTGCTCCTATAGCAAAAATGAGTACTATTAGACTTTTTATTACTCTTGCATCCAAAAATAGTTGGGTTATCCACCAAATAGATGTCAAGAATGCATTTCTAAATGGTGATTTAGATACATAAATCTATATGACTCAATTTAAAGGTTTCACTGATCCTAACAAAGAACATTATATATGCAAGTTAAACAAATATTTTTATGCCTTAAAACAAGCTCCTTGAGCTTGGTATTCTAAGATTTTTTTAAAGAATCAATTTTTTCTAATTGTTGTTTAGATAATGATCTCTTTATTAAAATTGAAAATGGTCATTTGATTCTAATTTTATTATATGTTGATGATTTGTTGATTACTAGTGATCTAACTAGTTTAATTCATAAATATAAGCATAAACTAAGTCAAATGTTTGAAGTGATTGATTTAAGTATTCTACATCATTTTTTTAAGAATGGATATATTTTAGGCTAAAAATTCAATTGTTGTATCACAATCTCAGTATGCAAATAGCCTTCTTGTTAAGTTTAACATGCTTGATTGTAAATGTTCTTCTACTCCTATTGAATTTGGTATTAAAACTGATCCTAAACCTACATGTGAAAAACATAACCCTAATTTTTATAGAAAATTTATTGTAAGGTTGATTTATTTAACCATTACTAGGCTAGATATGTCATATGCTATTAGTGTTACTTTTAGATTTATGTAAAATCCATATTTATATCTTTGGAAATTTCTAAATGAATTCTTAATTATATCAAAGGAATACTTAAATTTGGTTTATTTAATTCTTCCATTAATAATGCTAATTTCTATAGTTATTGTGATGTTTACCATGATGGTGATACTTTAGATCACAAATCTACTTCTAGATATGTGTTTAAGTTTGGTGTAGGTGTTATCACTTAGAGTATCAAGAAGCAACCTATTGTCTCTCTTTCTTCTACAAAATCTAAGTACAGAAGTTCTATGGAAGTAGATAAAGAAGCCGTTTGGCTATAAAGGGTTTTGGGAGAACTTCATTTGGATGTTTCTCAAAGTATCATTGTTTATTGTGATAACCAAAGTTGTACATCTCTGGTAAACAATCTAATGCAACACTAAATAACTAAACATATTAAAGTTTGTATGCATTTTATCTTAGACAAAGTCCTGAATGGTGATATTAATCTATTGTTTTGTCCTAAAGATGAAAAATTGGTAGATATCTTCATAAAACTACTTGGTGCTGCCATGTTTTGTAAATTTCATGTAATGTTAGGCCTCTCAGAGTTACCATTGAGGGGCACTATGCATGACAATGCCACTTCCTGATAGCCATGTGTTTCTTCTCCTTGTCTATACTTCTTCTCATTGTAAAGGATTGTAAACTTCATGTGGAAGTTATGTGATTTGGGTAAACTTTGTGTGGAAGTTTTACTTGTGTACCCCAATACATTTAAAAGCATAATTTGTAATGGAGGTCCTTACATTATAAAATGATCTAAATATGCTTAGTGATTATTCATGAGAAACATTGAGATATAATATCACAATCATGCTAGCCTAAACATACTTTAGAGTAGTTTATGGATTATAATTCTTTTTATTTCAAAAGGTGGCTTTTGGCATGGTGAAGGTTTTTAAATCCTTCAAATTTTGTACATGGTATAATTACTTTCTAAGGTAACTATGACATGTATCTCCACTTATCATTAAGGGCAAGTTTTAGAGAATTTAATTTTAAGTGAGATTATTGACCCTTAGCCTTGGTAAAGTTATTAAATAATAATATATTATTTATTAACACGAGGTGAAAACCTCATGAAAATAAATAATATAGTTATAATTATTTAATGAGTTACCAAAATTTAATTAAATGACTTTATCAGGATGGATGAACATATTATATTTACAATGGTCACCTCCCTTGGAATTTTACTATAAAATAGGGTTTTACCCCTATTGTGAATACACATCTGAATATGAATTATTTTTATCATATTCAGCCTATGAGTTTTGTGAAGGCCATTATGTGAAGAAGTGGGAAGGTGGAAGAATTTGTATTGGGGTTATTGTTTATCAATTATTGAATATCACTAATTGGTTTTTTACCTCCTGGAGGTTTTCCCACTTTAAAATCTCTGTCATTTGTCTCATATGCTTTGCCTATTCATTTACACTTCTAGATCCCATCCTGTGTATTGCTATATATATATATATATATGTATACATGAAATATTTCAAGTTAGCTATAATAATGAATACTCTAAGACAATGCGGATCAAAATTTACCTTATTTTCACACTTTGCATTGGTATTCTTATGATTCTATTTCAGCACAACATCACCAAGTTTAAACTGTATGGGTTTGATGTTCTTATTATAGCTATTAAGAATTTGTTCTAATATACTTAGACATTATTATTTTAAATGATCAAATTTTTACTCATCATCATTAATGATGTCCTATAATGAAATACACAGTGAAGGAAACTTAATCTGAATAAGAAGAATAACTTCAATTCCATAATCTATGGAATATGTTGTGGCTTATGTAGGGGTTCAAGTATTGGTACAATAGGCCTAGAGGGTAGGAAATTATTACAAGTTCCAATCATGTCAAATGACATTATCAATGTTTTTAAATATTTTAATTATGGTGTTGTTATATGCC
The DNA here is from genome assembly GCA_037957365.1 of Torreya grandis. Classification (NCBI taxonomy): domain Eukaryota; kingdom Viridiplantae; phylum Streptophyta; class Pinopsida; order Cupressales; family Taxaceae; genus Torreya; species Torreya grandis. The sequence continues at coordinate 501,635 of JARHVA010003105.1, read as the reverse complement.
TCATCTTCGCCATTTGCTTAGGGAAAATAAGCAATGGAAAACATTTCTTTGATATGGTATCAAGAATAGAGGGATTTGAAGGACTTCCCATTTTTATAAATAATATTGGAGGGAATGCCATAGTGGTAAATAAGGTGGTTCATAATAAATTTGTAAATTTTCTTATTAGTTATGTAAATGAGAGGAATTTATTTGACTAACTTATTAAAATACCCAATCAGAGTGATAATATGTTTGTGTCCATCAAACGAAGTAGGATTTATTTTCCCTACAATATTGAGTCCCCACATAGAAAATAACCAAGGAGTAGTGATCAATTGAAGTGATCATGTTGGATCATGATTGATATTGGCATGTTTTTTACAAGGCTCACACTTTTTGACATAAAAACATGCATATGATTCCATAGTGGGCCATAGTGGGCCAATAATACCTGGTTCATAGGATATTTTTGGCAAGGACCATTCCACTCAGTATGTTTGAAGTTCTAATTAATGTTGTCCACCATACTTTTGAAGGGTATAATATACTCATCCTTTTTTGGTATTAATGTGTCACATTATTTTAAAAATTAATTAGGAATCCCCATGAACATGCAATAAATTAATATTCCATTATACTACTAGGTGAATCCCTATAATTAGTACTTCATATTCTATCATATTATAAGTAAAAGTGAAACTAATATGGAAAGATTTGGGAATGATATCTCAATACGGTGTTGTGAACAGAATTTCATCTCCAGATCCATTATGTGTGTAAGAATTGTCAAAGTATAGTGTCCATTAGTGAGATTCAGAAAGTGTTTCATCTAGAGTTAAGATTGACTCATTATGAAAACTAAAGTGAGTAGTTTGGTATTTAATAAAGAGCTTTGAGAAATTGATATAAAATTACATGCCCCTCAATTTATTTCTAATGTACATAGTCAATATTAAATTTTATCAATAACATGACCCATTTAATCAAAGATACTTTGGAAAGTATATATTTGAATGGGTCCACTGTGGAAATAATAATGATTATATTATTAAGAATGTAATGTCATAACTTATGAGATGTAAATACCATTATTAAACAACATTTTTCAATTGGTGTATAGTTTTGTTCATAGACAATAAATGTTATGCTTAAATAGTATACTACTCTTTTTTTCCCTTGATCATCATATTGGATTAGAAGTGCCCTCAAAACATGTTTTATTTATGGAATGTATAGGAGTAATAGATTCCTAGGTATTGGTGGGGATAAGATAGGTGGATTTACTAAGTAATATTTCAAATGCTCAAATATTTGTTGACATTTAGTGTTCCATGAAAAGGTGGTGGCCTTCTTCAAAATGTGAGTGAAAAGATGACATTTGTCTATTAATTATGAAATGAAAAATTGAATAGATTGAATTTTACCCTGTAAACTATCGATCTGCTTTAGATTAGAAGGATAGAGAATTTATGAAATTACCTTAACCTTGGTTGGATCAAATACAATGCCTTTGGGATAGATAAAAAAGACCTATATATTTTTTTATAAATGATACCAAATTTGTACTTATTAGTTTAAGATACACCTTGTGTTCATGAATCCTTTCAAATATTGTTTTTAACACTTATGGATGGCCTACATTAGTCTTGGATTTTCATAGAATGTCATCCACATAGTGTTCTACAATATTATGTATTTTTTAATGAAATATGACAATTATTGCATGTTGGTATGTAGCACCAACATTCTTGAGGCCAAATGACATCACTTGATAATAGAATGTCCCCCATGGAATGGTGAATATTATTTTGTGTTGATATTTGGGTGTTATTCTTATCTAATTATACCCTAAAAACCCATCCATAAGAGATAACATCTTGTATCGTGATGTGGAATCTATGATCATATCATTTTTTGGTAAATAAAATCATCCTTTGAGCATGATTTATTGATATCTCTAAAATATGTGCATATATAGATTACTTGTAGTTTCTTGCTAATTAAGATAATGTTGGATATCCATTTTGAATATTCTATGGGATGCGTACATCTTTCCCCCAATAATTTTTCCATTTCTTTTTTTACTAGTATTGAAATGCATGGATGCATTATTCTCATATTTTGTTTCATTACCTTTACATCTAGGTGTAATATAAGATGGTGTATAACCAAAGAAGGATCTAATCCAATAATATTTGAATAAGACTAGCAAAAAAATCAATAAAATTTGAAAATAAGGAAGTAAGGATTCATGTTCTTCTTCAATGAGGGATGATCTAAGTTTAATCCACTCAAGATCATCTGGTGTTCTAATGTTTAATTATGAGGTATATTCCATGACAACTATGTAATCATCCTCAAGGACAATTGTAAATGAGGTTTATTAGTCTTATTATTCACTTTATGGTTTAACTAGCTCATCAAAATCACCCATGTAGGAAGAATATGAATTACCAAAGGTTGGTAAAGGCCACTTAGCAAATATATACTAGAATTCTTGAACTAATTATTCAAATGCCTTCTAATCTTCTAAACTAATTTAGAATCCACGTGATATTATGGGAATAAAGGCACATTGGGATTCATTTGAAAGAGGATCAATTTACCCATCCAATGGCACATGAAATAGGTTTTGACCATAAGACTTGTCTTATTCTTTACTATTTCCTTGGTCTAAAAGTGCCTCAAAGAGGTTTTCAATTTGGGACCTCAATATTTCATTTTATTTTTATTTTTCACCAAGTAATTTTTTTTTACTTTCCAAAATAGGTAGTAGGGTCTAATGTAATACTGAAGCTTTACTTATGATCACCAATCCAAAGATTGCTTCTAAGGTCTATGAACTCATAAATTACCTTGTCATTCTATAAATCATCCAATGGTATAAGTGAATCTTATTGGTCCCAATTAAACAATTGTGGATGATGGGTCAAAAGAGGGTAATTAGAAGTTGTATCTGTGATAGTAAAAATGGTATTAGGATTCAAAATGTTGGTATCATATAGCTCATTATAGATTCTATAGTAAGACTCAATGTCACTATAAAAATCTTCATCATTAGTCATTAAAGTAGTATCATTCTTGACATCTAAGGGGTCACCCCCAAACAATTTGTATCTAATAACCCAAGTACCTTTATGTTTGCTAACATATATAGTATTAATAAGACCTTGCTACTTATTTATAGGCCTTTGTATTCATAATACTGATTATTTATTATTTTTTTAGAATAGGATATTTTTTCTTTGGTAACAAGTGGAAAAGTCATTATTAGACAACCATGAATCATCATCACCTTTGAGTTGTTATTGGCCTTGTGAAGTAGTTGTTAGGGTGTGGAGCTAAAAGCTTCACCAAAGAGCATACTAAAATAGGTTCGGGTCTACACAGACGTCGGCGTCGGTCAGGAGCGACCGACGTCGATCAGTAGCAGTTGCAAAGGCGCCGACGTCGACAGTAGGGTTGGCCGGTGACGGTCACAGGCGAACAGGCAGGAACCGACGTCGGTTACCTGCGTGTCCAAAAAGCTATTTCTGTGGACAGCAGCGAGTGTTTGCATGATAAGTTTGAGTCGTGGACTCAAGCTTGTGTCTCTATTATTAGCAATATTATTTTTAGAGCCCTTGTTCAAGAGGCTTAACTGTTTGTTGTAAGAGCATGCTCAAGTTTCCTATTTCTATATGTAGGAAGATCTTCTTAGCTTAGAATTGTATTGTAAGTGTTGTGTGTAGAACTGTAATAGTAGAACATTGTGAATGTTTGAAGGATAGTACAGAGTTGCATCAATCCAGGTTGTTGGATTTGAGTGTACTTGAGAGAGAGCTCTTGAGGAATAGAGATCTAGTGAGAGATCTTGTGTGCATCTGAGAGAGGTGTGGAAGAACGAAGTTTCTTCAAATTGTATTCCTATTGTAAAGAGTTTCAATACAAGTTTTCAAGGTGTTTTCTTGTATATCTTATTCTGTGCTATTTATCATTTCAGTTACTTATCTATCTGATTTATTTCCGCGTTTATTGCTTTCACAAGTGTAATCTATTGTTGGTTTGTTGGGGGATCAAACCAACAGTAGTTTTGACAAAATAAATAGGTCTCTTTTAGTGAGAATCATCATTTTTATCCTATTTCATTCAAACACTCTTCATATTAGGCCTATCATACTATTTAAGCTATTTCAGCAATTTGGATATATAAAAAGCATTTCCAATTTGGTATTCACCATGGCCTATATCTGTAATGGTAAAATGGGAGGATATTTGGGGAGGTGGTGTAGATGAAGTGGAGGAAATGGTACTTAGATACACACAATTTGACTTAGGAGGTGAAAGTATACATATTTATTACTTTTAGGGACACAATCTAGGGCAAGATGATAATTTTAAGTCTCATACTCTGCTTCAACATGTTTATAGTTTTGATATGACTATAAATCAATTATAATAGTGACCTCTTATATAGAATGGAGGAATGTAATGCATTGATGTAGAGTGGGAGGTAATACACATAATTCATGCATCCAAGGTTACCTAAATAGTAAGTCATATGATAGTTATAAATATAGAACATGACAAAGGGTATCATGGGTTAGATGACCAACAACAATTGGTAAATAAATGGTGCCTTATGATTCTCTTGCCTCAATATTATATGCTTTAATGGTAATAAATTTTGGTTGAAGATATTTCATAGTCTAACCCAATGCTTAACTAGTTTGAAATATATACTTTTCAAACCCAAACCATTGTCTATGAGGACATGTTTGATCTTATGTCTAAAATTTTTGCTTTTATGTAAAGTGGATTATTGTGGAGAGAACCAAGAGATGACATATCACTTTGGTTTAAATTAAGATATTTTATTTGAGATAAATAACCCATAAACACTTGGAATTTATTTAGAATAATGTCATTAGTGACCATAAATTGGCTCAAAAACTCATACAAAATATTTTTATGAATGTTAGACGTACAAAAGACATCTAAGATATAAATCTATGTCAGCATTCTGTGAAATTAATACACAAAATCATATGTATTTGCATTAGTAGAAGTAGTTGGTTTGGTATTTTGAGGTAAACAAGCTTGAATGAGATTATTAGGGGAAGAAGGTGTGGGACCTTAGATCATAACCTTGGAACATTGAGTGGTAATTGTACAACCTCGAGTTAGAGAGAGGTTAATATAATTAGAATAAAGGGAATGAGGAACTAGAATGGTAACTTTGGGATGTTAATGAGCATTAATGTCATTTTAAGCCAAGGGAGGATTACCAAAATATTGTGGTGGAGGTCCTAAAATGAAAGGTGGTGATTATTGTTTATTGGTTTATGATTAATTTTGATAATGTTTAAATGACTGCTAGTAATGCAACCTAAAAAATTGTTGTACATTAAGATGTGACATTATTATACATAAATTAATTATAATGGGTGTATTAGCCTTTATTTTATTTAGATTTATATTTTTGTTAATTTTTCCATTGATTCTAATTATTGGGAAGCTAATTTTGGTTCTAATTAATAGTTTGGTACTTAATTTGATTCTAGTTTTTATAGTTGTGATATGGAAAAGAGTTTTGGTAAATATCTAAATTTTGATTATATGTTGAAGTAACTTTGGCTAACTCTATTTCTCTATTCTCCATAAAATGTTGAATGAAGAGTCTAAGTTACACACATATATGAATGGAATGACCATTATCCTGATGGTAATCATAGAACTCATTATCCATGTAGTAATTAGGTTTATGTTGGCCTTCTATAAAAAAATTTAGAACTAGCCAAATATTAATATTAGCCACAACCAGCTTCTATAACAATACCTCAATATGCTCAATAAGGTCACTAAAAACTCTATTTTGATATTTACCTCTTCTTAGAGGTGGTCTTTATAGATTAAGTGGTTAAGTAGGTGTGGTTTCTTGAGCAGGTGGTGTTTACACCATTTTCATATATCTCGATTTTGTACCCCATCCCCTACAACATTTTTGTTCCTAATAAAATCTTTAGGTTTTTTAGAAGTAATTTCTTGAGCTTATGTAGGAGATTACTTCTGATCTTGGCTTTGAGTTTGGTTTTGATAATAGATTTTGATTACCCTTTTATCGATTAGGGCTTGTCAAAATTTTAGTCCTTTATTAATAATATCTTCAAATGTATTTTCAAAATGAAGGTTGATATTATAAGCTATGTCTATTTTTAGGTTAATAGTAAAGACTACTACCAAATATTTGTCTAAGATGTGTAGGATTTGGCTAGCCAATGTATGCCACTAATGCAAATAACTAGAAACACTTTATCAAAAACATTCTTGGGTAGATGGAGAAACCACTCCAAAGCTTACCTATCTAGACTATGGGTAAATAAGTGAATCAAATACACACTATTATATACCACTTCTTAGAAAGCAATGAATAACTCTTTCAAGTGCTCTTTGGGATCACCTTCCCTTTATACTTTTCAAATTTAGGCATTTCAAAATGATGTGGGAAAAGTACCTGAAGATAGATCATATCAAAGGGATAAGAGCATATGTCATCCACTTTGAACTTCTTACCCTAGTTCCCTACTTGGATTGGAAAAACTGCATCTTGCATCTCTTACAAATATTGTAAAGTAGGGATGGAATGAGAAGGAGGGGGTACATGTTTTTGGTTATTCAAAGGTGGATTACCTTGACCAAAATAAAGTGGTGGAATGGGATATTTTGAACTAGGTACCTTTTGAGTTGTTTTATTAGGAACGTTCACCCTTTGATTGGGGTTATATTATTGATAGGTCCCTTGTTTTTTGTAGGCATTGAAAGGAAGATTAGGAATATGATGTTTATTTGGAGGGAGTGATGGTCTGAATGGAGGATATTTTTGTTGTGGATTGAAAGGGACTTTTTGGTAATGGAAAGGAACATGTTATTGATTTGTAGGCAATTTTTTGTGTGAAGGGAACCTAATGATTATTAGGTGGAATATGTCTATAAATAACATGCTACTAACTTGAATAAGCATATTTTTGGCTATAAGTGGTATGTGGTTGACTAATAAGAACATATTATTTATTAGATAATGTCTATTGGGGATCAATTAACACCTCTTGAGGTGGATGATTGGTCAGGGTTTATGGCATATTAAAATAAAGGGCTTGTTTTTGTGGGGTATTTGTAACCTTTTATTAGAACTCAAATGTGTTTGAAACCTATTTCTATAAAGTCTTCATAATGTTGGAATAATGAAATTGTTTGTAAATTGGAAGAATTTTTTGTTGAGTTTTACATGGCACTTGATGTGGATTGACATATAATAGTTGAGAATTTTTAACAACATTTTGGGATAATCCAATGAGGAATTAAAATTGAGCTTAGCCAATGGATCACTATCAGATATAGGAGTATTAAAGAGATGTGTGACTAATGTGTTACTATAAAATAGATCGATATTAGGTGTAGAATGGACTATTAAATCTAGTTGATGTTTTCTTATTAGATTTTGTTTTATAAGTGGGGGATTCTAAATATAAATAACGGTTAGGGATTAGTGAAAACTTAACTAAACTATTGTATTTGGGATGCAATAAATTGGATTTGTGAAGGTGGCTAAAAAATTTGGCATTTTCCTTTGCTAGATATCACAAGGGATTCACTAGAGGATGGTACAAGAACTTGAATTCAACTATAGGTAGATTAAATATCTAATAGTGTGAGTGGTATCCCATTAAGTGGTCTAACCAAATAGATTAAGTTTTACACAATGAATCTGGTTGGAAATTTAGCACTGAGGTATACCAATCTCACAAGTTTTTCATCCTTGTTATCAAAAAGGTGTTGTGTGAATTAGTATTATCCATAGTCTACACTAGATGGCTCATTTGGGAGGTATTGTTGGTTTTTTCCATGTTCATCACTAGATGGTACATTAGGGAGGTATTATTGGTGTTATCCATGTTGAGCACTAGATGGGACATTTGGAAGGCATTTTTGATGTACCTCATCTTTGGTATTATCATCATATTATTCATACCTCTATGGATTATAAATGAACCCCTCATCAAAAGAGGGGTTATAAATAAGTCCAATGTATGTATATTTTCACAGGTTTGGATTTGCAATCCTCATCTTGTAATAGATTTGGATGCTTTAAAATTTGTTTTGATTTGGAATGGGATTTTGATTGAAGTAGAATTTTGGACTAGGCTAGTTAATATGAACATTTAAAGTAACATTTTTTGTGTGTCAAGGAAAATATTAAAATGAAATGAGTGCATTAATGTAAATAGTATAGTACAGGAAAGGTTTATGAATCAAACTTGTTTTCAAATGTGTATGCAAGTCTAAGTATATCAAACATTTTAAGTGTTTGTATCTCATAAACGATGTAAGTTTTCAATATTTGGATCTTGAAAGGTGTTCAAAATTTGATCTTGACTTTAAATTGATTAGCTTGGTAACTTTAAATATGAATGTAGAAATGGAATATGACTATTTAGGAAATTTTGAACCTTAAAATCCTTGTTTGAAGATTTTTGATTTGATTATAAAATTTTGCTTAAGATTTAAACAAGTTTTCTTTGGAATGTTGGTTTGTTTTGGAGTTATTTGAACTTGGGATTGAATTTTTACTTTAGATAGTGTTTGATCTTAACTAAACTAGGTTTTGAATCTTAGAAAAGAAAAGGTTAGAACTTATTTGAATTTTGTAATAGTTGACCTTTGACTTTAGGATTAGAATTAAAATTAGAATTCAAATTCGGTTTGAAATAAAATGAAAAACATGATAAAAATGTTTTAGACAATAATTTGGACCTTAGTTTTGAATTGGATTTGAATCATAAATTATAATTTGATCAAAATTATGATTGGTTCAAAATATATATCATAAATACATGATTTATAAAAGAGGGGTGTGTATTTGGATGAATTTTCTAAGGTCATTTAGAAGGTAGAATTTTTTGACTTAGAATGCATAAATCATAATGCCTTATCTCATAAGTGTGTATGGACTATGTTTAGTACTTTGTTTTTTTTGGATTTTGTTTTAAACATATAATGATCTTTCACACAACATCTTAGAAAACAATTTATAAGTATGTGATCCTATCTTGGTGGTAGATTGGGAGTGCATCACAATCATAGAGCCTTCAATATAGTGTCTTTGATTAGAGAAATTTAAGGATTAATTTGAATTAAATTATATAAATTTAAGTGAAATACCCACTTTCTCTCTCAAATTTTGTATGAAATTGTTAGATATCCCTTCAATATTGAATATGGAATACTGAATTCATTGTAGCTTGAAAAAAGAAATAACAGTGAAAGAAAAAGCAATTTTGAGAGAGAAATAAAGAGTAAAAACCATGACAATCCTCCATATTTTAAAATTTACAAAAGGAGTAAAAATAAGAGAGATGACAAGTAACCACCTCTAGATTAGTGGTAAACAACCTAGAATATGCATGTAAATCCCATATCGAAAATAGTTGATCAAGGAGTAACTCTTACCAACTAGATAAAAATGATAGTCAAGTAACTCCCTATGACAATGACACCTAATAAAGATAAGCCACATGTGTAGGAATAACCAAAATAAAAAAATATATGGAAAATAAAGTCCTACACTAACACCTCCCTAAACATAGCTTAGGTGGCTAGAGTAAATGAGTCCTAACAACAAGGCCTAATGAAGTACCCATATACAAAACAACTCACATAAAGTGGATAAAAGGATAAAACCCATATGAAAAGATTCCCCCATAAAAGATAGAAAATAAATAGTACATGCTCTAAGAATTTTGAGCATAGACATAATTACATCCATAAGTGAGAAAAATAGAGTACATAGAGAGAATAGATAATAATTCTCTAGATAATATGTTGAAGCTATATTTAGTAGAGATCTAAAATGATGAATTCCACTGATGAGATCCTCTATCTGAAGATTGAAGAATCTCCATCCACATTGAACAATATTTATTCCTTTTTTTAAATAAAGAGCATGAGGTGTGTACTAAAAGTCTACCATTCCATAATGGAATATGAAGACATTAATATGAAGATATATAAAAGAAGTCCAAAAATAATGCATGTCATAGGTTTGGCAAGATATGAAAAATAATGGGATGTGATTCCATTGAAGTGAACCTATCAGAAGAAGGACATTTAATAATCTGTGAAAGAATGTCCATGTGCATAGGAGATCTTAGCTCAAAAACCATGAAACTAAAGAAGACACTACAAATGAAACACACAGATCTATAATATGAATATACATAATAAAATATGAGTCGTCAAAGTTATAAATGGGTCTACTCTCACTAGAAATAGTATACTTCTCCAAATTATAATACTATGAAGGCTTTGAAAGACAAACATATTGAATAGGTATGGAAGTAGAATCTATAATAGGAAAATTTATGTCAACCAAAATATCATCCTATAATGGTGGATTGACATAAGGAAGCAAATAGTCCACCATGAATGTGTCATCTTAAGAAATAATATTAGGAGGGAGTACAATAATCTATGAAGAGATGATATGAATAGGAGGAGGAAGAGTGATATATATCTTATTAGGATCTCTTAAAATATATTATAGGCTACTAAAAATAATGTAAGGACATGATGTATGTTACATATTGGCAATGAATATCCATGGAAACATGTAAAAATAAGGTACTAAGAATATTGTCATAAGTGTTAGCCCACTTTTTGAACATAACACAATCAATGGGAGTAGGAATTTTTCAATATATAATTCTCTCAATTAGAGTCATCATGACTAAGATAATACACCAAAGAAGTACAAGAATGCACAAGAAAATTTTCAAAGATGTGAGAATTATGCATGCCCATAATAGAACATCAAACACAACCAAGAACGTCTCTAAGTGAGAAATGAGTGCATTAATCAATATAAATAGTGCATGCTCATAATAGGGTTATTAGGCACAGTCTAAAATGCATCCACGTGTGAGCAATAAGTACATATGATATAAAGCAAAAGGAAGTAGGGTAGATAACACATGCAACCCCAAAAATTGGCACTTCATAAATTTAATACATATAGAAAACAAATTATACCAATGGAAAGAGGGAAAAAATGCTCTTAAAAAAATATGGCACTCAATTCCAAGTTGGTAATTAAAATTTGTATCAAATTACATTTCCCATTATTAATGGCCTATTTAACGAATTTTCACTAAAAATTTAAATGCATAAGTGGAAGGGGAGTGAAAATAGCCTTCCAACTATTCAATAGAACTAAAATTTAATGTTGTACCTCCTCAAGCCAATTAAAGTAAAAAATAATCTTCATACTTAACCATATGTGATCTTAAGCAAAAACATGCCACTTAAGGAAAAAATAAAATGACTATTTAAAATAATAATTACATTTAACTATTTTAAAAAGGATTTTTGGGTACTATTAGGTTTTCAACATTTGTATTGCTATTGGAAAGAGACTATAGGAGATGTGTGCTACCATAAGGAAAAATCTAGTAATGAAGGATTGAAAACTAGGAGTTTGAGCCATATAATGTTGCTAATACAAGGTTTAAGACTACAAAACAAAGGTAAAAATAATGAAATTATCCCATTAGAAGTGTATCACACCATTATCTAAGATAAAGTAAATCAATTCAACCCATTATCTCACCGTTATCCACATGTTGGTCCACCACTCCTTGTCAGAAACATAGTCAACACTACCTCAAGTCTACAAATTTCAACATGACTAATGACTAAACCAATACCTGATCATAGAAAAATAAAAGGTTGTGTGAGACAATACATTCCCTAAAGGGTCATATGATAACATTGAGTCAATAATAGGTTTGAAACCTTTGTATAATTTCTTGTGTAGCCTTTCACTTCTTTGGTGTCTTCTCTTAGTCATGGTGACTCTAGATGAGGAGAGTTGATTTTACACTAGTGGTTCTTCTTGGAAATACCAATTATGCTATAATTCCATGTTAGAGATCTCACCAAGATCAAATATGGAATACCAAATGCATTTTATCTTGAACAAAGCAATAATGATTAATGAATAAGAAATTTTTGAGAGATAATTCAAGAGTAAGTGTATGCACCTAAATCTGCTAACCCTCATAATTCTACTAATCCCACTAATTTAACCTATAGCTATATTTCTTAGGCCCATTAACTAATATCTTATATCCTATTTCATATTCCCTACATCAAACATACCTTATTCTACCATTACAATTAATTAATCACCCTCATTAGTCTACTAACTAAGCCTACTTACCAACTAACCTACCCATTAACTCACTTGCCAATTTAAAAATACCTTGTATTCACCTACCCATCTACCACCCTACTAAACTAGCTATTCTTACACCCCTAATACCTAATAGAAATTCCAATATTGGAGAATTCTATAATCTCCTCTAATTTAACCCTTCCCATTTAGAATCCTTTATTCTAGAGGTTTCCAAGGAATTAATTTGTTTTTAGAAATTCCTTGGCCATTGATCTCAATGGCTCAAAATTAAATTTGAGTCATTGATTTTCCCTCCCATGGCTTATATAAACAAGCTAATCCCTCCATGAGAACTAAATTATAATACTTAAAGCTAAATTTCCTCCATAAGAATCCTACTTGTAGTATTCAAGCACTCACATAGCCTTATCAAAGCCATCACCAAGTCAAAAATCCATTGAAGCCATTAGCAAACATAACCAAGGAATTCAATAATCCACTTGTTTTATACTCAAATAATTTGAAAATCTTGGAAGGGAGATGTAAGAGGTAAAATTATGGTAAGTGATCTCATTAGGAGATTCTAATTATATCTTTATCCTCTCTATTTGATGTTGTTGGCATTTTGGGTTTTATTGCTAAAAATAGTAATATAAAAAGAATAAAAAATTCATACTATATTTTGGAATCCACGGTGCGACATACTCCCTAAATCTGACCTATTGATAGTTTTTGAAGTGATTTAAAAGCTTGTAGGTACAAATGGATAAAAATCAAAGGCTAGATTTTGAGAAAATCATCACATACACGAGAGTTATGATTTTACATTAGTATTCATGATATTCTAATTATGGTCTTGCAGTTAGATAAGTGATATTACATTTATTAAGCATGGGATATACTGAGAGGGGGTGAATCAGTATATCATATATCTTATAAAACTTTCCCTTAATCAAATTCCACTTAACCAAACATTTAAGATATGCAATAAAAATGAAATAATAAACACCACACAAGATAGAGAGAGACACCAGATTTAACATGGAAACCCAATGTGGGAAAAACCATAGAGAACAATCTCAAGTATATAAATGAGCACCAACTCAAATAATAATATTTTCAAGCACCAACTTGTAGGAGCACAAACCCCTTTGCTGATCACCAACACAACTATTCGTGAGTACCAACCCACAGGAGCACCAACCCCTTTTTTGAGCACCAAAACAACAAAAATTCATAAGCACTAACTCATAAGAGCACCAACCCCTTTGCTAAGCACCAACACAACAACAATTCATAAGCACTAACCCATAGGAGCACCAACCCCTTTGCTGAGCACCAACATAGCAACAATTCGTGAGCACCAACCCATAGGAGCACCAACCCCTTTGTGTATACCACACAATTATCTCTCAATGTTGCTATCTCAACAAATGATCATTCATTGCAATATCTCTTTACTCTCTCTCACCTTTGATCTTCTAAGATAGATATAACAAATACAAATCATATTCATCTCTCACAAATGCTCCTCTAAGCTAGATATTACTATCTCAAATCAAAATCTCTCTTCCATGTTACAAATGGCTTCTTAAGCCTTTATTTATAGCTTTCCAAATGACCTTTGGCCTTCCCCCTTTGTGGCCCTTCAATCCTCATTCAAATGGTGCCAAAATTGCATGACCCTTCATATCCTTGCTTTGAAAAGTCATGTGGTGACCCTTCATAAGCAAAAATGTCCTTTCCTCTTTCATTCTTATCTTGATGACTATTCATATTCCTAAAAGTGTCCCTTCATGAGAATTGTGCCCTTCCTCTTTTGTCTTCACTTGGTGACTCTTGGAATTCCCCAAGATGAATCTTCATGGGAAAATGCATCCCATTCTTCTTTTTTCTTTACCCCATGACTTTTTGACTTCTCCATGGGCCCTTCTTTTGTCTTATTTGTAACGAAAAATATATTCATTAATATTAAATAAATATTAACACACATTATCCAAGATATAACTATTAAAAACATCATTAAATGTAATGGGGCCTTTATCACCAATAATGCTAGACCTTTGAATCAATGAAAATATTTCTAACAATCTCCCACTTTGTCATTGATGGCAACCTCAATCCTAAAACTACCACATCCTGTCACCTACACATACTATGATCTAAAAACATACAGTAACTCCCCCTTATTATAGCAACTTGTACCTATTCCCTATACCTATTTCTACACTTGTACCTATACCTTTTATTCTCCCCCTTTGACATCAATGGTAAAGGGCCTACCTGGAGCTAACACTTATCTCCCCCTCAACTAATGCTAAAAATCAATGCCAAGAAGTAATATAAACTACTCCCAACTCCACTTATATATCTTTGAATGTGTCCTTTGATCATGCCTTTGAGAAAATATTTGATAATACATAGAAATTGTTGCTTGTCCTTTGAGCATCTGCAATCAACTCATTTAAATCTTTTCTTTTAATCTCATAGCCTTCTGCATGAAACTTTAATGTATATCCTTGATCACATATTTGAATTACACTTAATAGATTATGCTTAAGACCTTTTACATACAAAACATTCTTAGTCTTGGTTCTACCATAATCTAAACTCAAAGTACCTTTTCCATCTATCCTAGTAGTGGTTTTATCTCTGAATCTCACTGTGCCACCATTGATTTTCTTTAGAGTTATGAACTTTCTCTTATCTCCTATCATATGCCTCAAACATCCACTATCAACTAAACCATGGATGTTGTTCATTTCTTACATGCAAAGCTATCTGAACCATCATAGAATATTTAGGTTGTTTCTTTTACCATGAACATGTCTAAACCTTCTTCTTGATGAATGGAGCTTTAAAACTCTGATCCTTCTTGACTGACTCAAATATGCTTCTACAATACCAAGCTATGTGTCTGAAGTTGTTACACTTGTAGCATACTATGGCCTCTTCATCAAAGCTTGATAGAGGAGCAAAAGAGTTGTAGCTTTTGCTTGACTCTACATGACTTTCTATTTCCTTATATCTGGAACTGTTAGCTCTTTTTTGAAATTCTAATTTCTTGTGACCATATCCATTACAATAAAAAAATAGCCATAAAAATAAGACCTGTCTATATATCTTTGACCTGATTGCCTTTTTTAGCTTTGTTCCCTCTAGCCTTCTTTGTTTGAAATGTCCTCTGTATTCTTCACTTCTTCCCTTTTTGTTTCCTCTTTTGCAAGAGCTTCAACATAGCTCTTTTTCTTTTCAAATATGATCCCTGTCTTATCTAGATTTTATTTTTGACTTTCCAATATCTTATTCAGCATGTTAGTGCTATCCTCAAATTTTGAATCACTAACTACTTTATCATTGACTGCTTTCTCAATGTCTTCTTTTAAAGAGGCAATTTCAATAACATATCTTTCACATTATTTTCTTAATTTTTTCAACTATGTTGTTAGACCTTATTCATTCTTATTGGATTCTTCCAAGTGTGTTGTTAGATCATCAATTATTTCCTTTGACTCCTTTTCATTTTCTTGATCTGGCACTTCAATCTTTGATTCTTCTTCTCAATAGCTTCTAACTCTTCTAGGGCACAAATGAGTTCTTCCAGATTCACTTTGGATTCCTCTTCTTCTTCTTCTATTTCTTCTTCTTGTTGATAATATGTACTTTTTCTTATAGAGGCATCTTTATGTATGGCCATGAATAGAATCTCTTCTTCTTTTGAATCACTGACTCCACTATCTTCAGCTGAGCTAGGATCTTTAGAATACAGGTTCTTCTTCTTGAATCCCTTCTTGACTTTACCTTTGAAATTATTCTTATATGTATAATTTTCTTCTTCATCATCATTATTACCCTTATTTGGGCATTTAGCTAAAAATTTTCCAATCTTTCCACAATTAAGACATTTAAATGGCAATTTTCCTTGATATTTACCTATTCCCCTTTTCAGCCTGTGAATGAAAAGAACTCTATTTTCATCTTCATCATCATTGGAATTATCACTTGATTCTTGAATCTTATCTTTCTCTTTCTTTGATGTCTTGAAATATACTTCTCTCTTTGAGGTTTTATCTTGTTTAGTCCGTATCTCATATGTCGTGAGTATACCATGAAGCTCATCTATCTTTAGCTTGGCTAAATTCTTCATCTCCTCGATTGCTAAAAACTTTGCATCATATCTCATTGGTAGAGATCTCAAAACCTTTTTTACCACCATTAACTCTTCTAATGTTTATCCAAGACCTTGAATCTGATTTACTATTTGATCAACTCATAAAAGATAACTTGCTATATCTTCTTCTTCTTCCATCTTCAAACTTTCAAACTATTTTCTAAAAGCCTGAAGCTTAGCTTGCTGAACCTTTCCATCACCTTTGTAAATATTCTCAAGTTTTACCCAAGTTTCATGAGCATATTTACATTTCATAACTTAAAAAAATTTAGATTCACATAAACCACATAAAATAGCATTTAAATCTTTAGCATTACATTCACTTGTCTTCTTTTCTACTAGAGTAATTACAAGTGTATGTGGCTCTTCATATTCCTCCACTACTACTTGCCATATGTCGAATCCGAACACCATAAAATAAGTCCTCATTCTTATGCTCCAAAAACCATAATTCATCCCATCAAACAAAGGGGCCTTATTTGTAGAAAACCCTTCATGTGATCCAACCATCGTGCTTTCCTAATCTACCTTCAAGTTGTAAAATTTTTTCAAAAAGAACCTGCTCTAATACCAATTTTTAAGCATGGGATATACTAAGAGGGGGAGGGTGAATCAATATATCATATATATTATAAAACTTTCCCTTAATCAAACTCCACTTAACCAAACATTCAAGATATGCAATAAAAGTGAAACAATAAACACCACACAAGATAGAGAGAGACACCATATTTAACATGGAAACCCAATGTGGGAAAAATCACAGAGAAAAATCTCAAGTATGTAAATGAGCACCAATTCAAAAAACAATATTTGTAAGCACCAAATTGTATGAGCACCAACCCCTTTACTGAGAACCAACATAGAAACTATTCATGAGCACCAACCCATAGGAGCCCCAACCCATTTGTTGAGCACCAACACAACAATAATTCATGAGCACCAACCCATTTTTTGAGCACCAACATAGCAATAATTCATGAGCACCAACCCATAGGAACACTAACCCCTTTGCTAAGCACCAACACATCAACAATTCATGAGCACCAACCCACAAGAGCACCAGCCCCTTTGTGTACACAACACAACTATCTCTCAATGTTGCTATCTCAACAAATGATAGTTCATTACAATATCTCTTTCCTCTCTCTCATCTTTTCTCTTCTAAGCTAGATATAACAAATACAAATCATATTCATCTCTCACAAATGCTCTTCTAAGCTAGATATTACTATCTCAAATCAAAATCTCTCTTCCATATTATAAATGGCTTCTCAAGCCTTTATTTATAGCTTTCCAAATGACCTTTGGCCCCCCCTTTGTGACCTTTCAATTCTCATGTAAAATGGTGCTAAAATTGCATGACCCTTCATATCCTTACCTTTGAAAAGTCATGTGGTGACCCTTCATAAGAAAAAACATCCTTTCCTCTTTTGTCCTTATTTTGGTGACTTTTCATATTCCTCAAATTGTCCCTTCATGATAAATTGTGCCCTTTCTCTTTTGTCTTCACTTGATGACTCTTCATGGGAAAATTCATCCCATTCTTTTGTCTTTACCTCGTGACTCTTTGACTTTTCCATGGGACCTTCGTTTGTCTTATATGCAACAAAAAATATATTCATAAATATTAAATAAATATTAACACACATTAGACAAGATATAACTATTATAAACATCATTAAATGCAATGGGGCCTTTATCACCAATAATGCTAGACCTTTGACATCAATGACAATATTTCAAACAACATTAACATTAGACTTTAACTATTAAAATTTTTGGATTTTGATAAGTTTTTCACCTTTGCGTAATACTGCTACTTCAACATTAACATTAGACATTACTTTGAGAGTCATGATTTTGCATCTATATTTATAGTTTTTTAGGGTTTTTGGGTTATCTTAATATCACTATTTTTATTTTTCTTCTAATCTTTATGCAAGGATGTTTTAGATATTTTGTATTTCCTAAAATTGGTTCATATCTTTTATGTATAGGAACAAGTTGGGTTGACAAATAATATAACCATTGGTAGTTGAAGTGAAATATCACAACTCTCAAACATGTGGTTTTGCCCTGGTAATCATGATATCATCATTATAAGTTGTGGTATTGACACTTCTATTAAACTAGTAAAAATCTATCCTATTAGTTTATGATATGAAGGTCAAAGTTCCTCATTCTCTATTTAGTAATCATATAATCTATTTTTCAAACCAATCTGACTATTTTCAATCCAACCATTTTGAGGTTTGACTATTTTAAGTTTGTTTGGCTAACTATGTGTCTAAAAATGTGATTTTGAGCTTTCTATATATAGGTTGATAGGTAAAAGAGGCATAAAAAGGATCATATAAATTAAAAACTATACATCATTAACTTATTAAAACCCTACTGCAATATCACTAATCACAATCTATGATTTTGTCTTGCTATCAGTGATATTGCATTTTCATTAGTGATATTGTAATTAGGTTGATTAGGGTGAAATTTAGTTTTCTATTTTAAACTTTTAATTAATCTTCAAGATAAATTTGGTTGCTTTTATGTTTTTTCACTAGAATATATCATCTACATAGCCATTTATTAAATATTTTGATAAAACTTAAAATTTATAAAAATCTACTATAGTTATCTAATAAATTTTTCTTAGGTATTTTATAAGTATCAGGGATAATAATTTGACTATATACATTAATTAAAAAATAACTAGAAAATTTTATAGTTTTTCGCTTTATTAAAAAATCACTAATGTCAAAGTTATGGCATTGCCTTGATATTGATGTTTTGCACTAATAATCATGGTTTTATAGGTGTCTATTTATTGACTATCATGGTTAGCTTTTGGCTACAATATTGTAACTTACAATTTGCATTTTTGCCTTATAGTTATGATATTGTAGTATCTAGTTGCGGTTTTACATCTAACTAACTATGTAATTATAGTTTTATAAGGGAGTAATGATTTTGCATTAAGTCATACTACTAACCCTTATTGTGTAAGACCTCTCAAAATAAAGGCACCCCATTTATTTTCCTAATCCTTTTATTTGTAAGAGGAGTGCCAAAAATTTATAATTTAGTCTTGTTTCTTGTATATGTTATGGGTTATGTGAATTTTTACTTCCTCATATAGGTAATTAATTAGAAAAAATTAATTGTGTTTGTTTGCTTGTTAACCCATTGATTTTAGGATAACACATGACATGAAATTCATCCCCATGCATGGGCTTAGTCATGAGGGGTTAGTGTCATGGATTTCATCACCATGCATTTAAAAAAACTCCATGTTTTGGTGGAGTATAAATATCATGGACAACTATCACTAGGCTAATCAGTTAACCCCATATAGGTCATCCATAAAGGGGAACAGTTAATTATTTGAACCAAGAATTAGACAACACCATATACATATTTGGGCCTCATTATTCCTTCATGTATATGGGGGAATCCCCTAGAAAGCTTTTATGTAAACCTAACCTAGGACCCTTTGGCCATAACAGGCATCTTACTACTGGAGTCAAGATCAGTTCTTAAGAAGTTGTTAAGTACAAATAGGGTTGAGAGAGTTTGGTTGATTCTATAATAGGTAACTAGCCTAAAAACTCACCCACAAATCCATTAGATGGTATGAACATTGGGTTACACACCCTTTTTAGTTTACTAAATTAGGAATTATGGTTGAGTGTGTTGTTTGCATATCGTGCCTAGACTCATGCTATTTATGAACCAAGTTGACCACTTTAATTTTTGTTTTAAAACACCTAGACACCCCTAGGATCAAAACCCATTCTTGAAATCCATCAAAAATTCATCTCATACCATCCATTCAAAACTTTTATATAAGACATTAGTACTGAAACCAAATCTTAGTGTTCACCCATCCTCTCAATCTTTACTATCAATTTCATTTCCATTAACTAAGAACTATTAAAATAAATAGCCTTGTAAATATTTTAAGATAAAACACATCACTTCCATATCATTTCATCTTCATACCTAACACCCATCCCATTAATATTTTACTTGTGTGAAAGGTACTTGATCACTTCATTTCCTAGTCCTCTTACTAGATTAAACTCTTGTAGGATTTTATCTTTTGGTAATCCTTGGCCATTTTAATCTTCACGTCTATTTAAATCTAAAGTCATCACACTTCCAAATCATCTTATTTAACCAACCTTATATTTGATTTATGGACCAAATTAGTGTTCTAAGTGACACCATCTCCCATCACACCTAATCACTTTCACTACCCAATATGACAATCCAAACCCATGCCTAAATTATTATGATGGGATAATGATCCAAACAAGAGAATAACTCTTGGGGAAATTAAGTGATTAAAATTAGGATCATGATGATGCACATAGTGAGATGCTCACTCCTAGAGGAGAAGATGACTGATGCACAAATAATTTATTCCATAGTGATGAAGTTAGAGCATGATTTGACTAGTATATATACAAAAACCATGACTACATTCTAGCTAAATTAATTATGATGGGGGGCACACTACCCCTAATATTTGATTGTAACCTTTTGAAACATTTATTTAGTCCATCCACATCACCCAACACTCCCTATCAATAGGTTCATACTAATCAAGCACTCAAATAAGAGGAACTTTTGGACCATAAACAAGAACACAAAGATCAAGAGAAATAGATCCCTCTCCAAAATAACTATGTTAAGGCTAATATGAGAAAAGGTGCCTTAGAGGATAAATTGGATGAACTCATGCAACAAATTAACTCTTTAGCCTCCCAATTTTGTACCCAAACTCAACAACCATCCTCCCCATGTCAAAATATCCACAACCCGAATATACCACACATAAATCATGATCAAAACTCTAATCCTCTTGGGGATCCATCAATAACACAAAAATGGAAAATGATGTGATAAAATTTGCAACAAATTGATCCTCACACATAATATATGAAATATAAATATAAATATTTTTGCTCTTCTCCCTTAGACATGAGCATTCTACAAATTCCTTTACCATCTCAATTCAAGGTTCCTAAATTCAAAAAGTATAGAGGGAAAGGTGATCCCTTTCATCATGTCTAGGAATTTTATGTGGATTATCATAAGGTTGCATATGATGACACCTACTTACTATGACTTTTCCCAAAAAATCTCATAGGACCAACCCTATAATGGTTCATGCATTTGGAAAAGGGATCTATATCTATCTTTGGGGAATTAATTGAATAATTTATGAGACATTTATCATTTAATATATAACATGATGTCTCCATTATAAAATTCTACAACACTAAACAAAGGAATGGGAAAAGCTAGGAATTTTTATTGCAATGTGGGAGAAGCTTAACAATCCACTTTTAATTCATAGTACCAGATAAAGAGTTGGATAAAATATTTGTTGACAACCTCAATGGAGAGATAAAGTATCAGTTGAAACTCCAATGTGCAAAAACCTTTGATAAGATTATTGAAAAGGGTATACAAATTGAAAAGGTACTTATTGAAAAGGGAACAATTAAATTATATACATGAAATGAACATAATCAACATCAAGATAATTATTGTTTAAGTAAATAAAAAACCTTCAATAAAAATAATAATTTTGTTGTTGATGGAGTTACATATTCTAAATAGCATGTTCTGAATGTGTAAAAGAGAACTCCCATAGACTATAAAAATGTCTCCTCTATTACCACAAGGTAAACCAAAACCTTGAATAGGAAAAATACCTCTTACTAGCCTTGGAGTGCTTGTTGAAGTGGTCTTTTAATAATTGATCTCTACTAACATGATTACCCTTCCTAAAATCTGACCTTTGGATGGTAGTAAACCTTGACTTGATTGGTATTATGAAGATGAATTTTGTTAATACCATAGATTTAAAGGACAAAACATAGAGAAATGCATGTAATTAAAGAATTGTATTTAGGATCTCAATGAAAAGGTTGATATTGAAGTCAAAAGGGAGAGTATTCCTAACCAGTGAAAGAATCAGTATCTTGCTATTTATCAATATCCTTTACCCAAGCATGGTTAGAAATAAGGGATGCCAAATAGAGACTAGGGTTAGGCATCCACTTCCAATCATATGAATTATCATACCATCCCATACCACTATGTCAATACCATTAAAATTTTTATCCCCCAAGAGCTGACTCCACCATCATCCACCATCTCAAAAATTAATCAAGCCACAACTAACTACATTGTTACTACCCAATGTAGTAAAATTGTAACTCCTAGGGTACCACCAAAGGACCCATCTACCTCCACATCTCAAAAAGTTGATATCTTCAATAAAGTCTTAGTATCTTTTAACCAGCTCTATGATATCATCAACAAACTTGAGAAGAACCCCACTCAAATCTCACTCATGGATCTTCTCAAAACATAATCTAAGCATTAGGAGATCCTCAATCAAGTGTTGAATAATCTAAAAGTCCCATGATATATTGACACTAGTATGTTTCAAGCATTGGTGGGTCATTTTTCTCCACCATCACAGATCATATTCGGTACCTAGGACATGCCTCCCATTGGCCCACATCATAAATACACATTATTCATAGAAATATCCATCTACAACCAATACATTCCCTAAGTACTCATAGATGAAGGGTCTACATTGAACTTATGTAATTTGGATTTCTTAAATAAATTTGTGTATTCTAAAATTTATTTGGGGCCTAATCTAATCATGATTAAAGCATATGATGACAATGAATTACCATCTGTAAGGACTTCTACCTTATGAAACCCATAGTATATCAAACCTTGATTCATGTTATAGATGTTGATTTGCTATATATTTATTATTTAGTCACCCATGGATCTATGATATGCAAGAAGTCACATACCCCCTCCACCAATGTCTTAAATTCCCTCACTCTAGCATGGAAGTCACCATCATTGGGGAAATTGAGCATTTTCAAAGTTGCCAAATGGATCAGTCCCAACCTCTTGCTATTATCATAGCATGGATAGCTCCACTCTAAACTCAATTACTACTAAATATGTACATCCAAATGATATAATTCCTACTTCTATTATATTACATGATGTTATACATCTTAAAATCACATCCACAAGGTGTGGGGAATATGAATATAAAACCTTTTATATAGGTGACCTACCTCTTTCCCCATGAAGTTATGAGTCCTTGACTATGAGAAAGATCACTCCTATCAATTATCAATTTGGATCAATGACCTTTTATGTGTGGGACTATTACAATAATAATATATTGATGAATCTAATGAATAATGGCATATTCCATAAAATGAAACCCTTACATCTCATCGATAGAGATATCCCCACATTTAGAAAATGTTATAAAAAATGCATTATCAAGGGAAAGGACTACAAAGACATGAGATAGGTAGGCTTGAGCCCATAATAGTTCAATAATTTCTATAATATCTTGGCTTAGGGTACAAACTTCTTGAAAATGACTTAAATGATATCATTATGGATACTACTTCAGTCCTCGAGGAGTCTCTTTCTAATGAAGAAGTCAAGAAGATATATTTTTATAGTATTTATGAATAAATTGTTGCCACAAATGTTTTCTAGGATACCACTATCACCACCATCGACATATCCCTCACTACCCCTCATTAGATTATTGGGGTCAATGTCAAGAACCATCCATTGAAATGTTTAAAAATGATGAGGCTATCCTAGAATTTCTAGGAGCACAATATTTCATGCCTTCTAGTGACCATAAGAAAGGCATTTCTACTAATCTCTGTCAATCAGCTTATTTTATAGAACAACAAGTTCCCCTTGATAAAATCAAAGAAAAATAATTTCAAGAAAATGAGGCACCTTGATATCTAGAATATTTTTAACAAATTTCAAATGAATGATAATCTTATGATGAAATAAACACAAAGCCCCTAGAATATTTTGCTTTTGAAACCCAATATTTAACATTGCCACCAAACTATATTTGAGATCAATCACCCTCTCTCATTAAGGAAGTAATTAAATTAAACATTAGAACTGAAGAACATCCTAAAATAGCCAAATTTGGGGAAATTCTTATGCTTGTAGAGCATCCAATCATTATTGAGTTAGTCAAAGAATTTATATATGTATTTTCATAATGTTATTATGACATGGCCAGGCTTGATCCCTCCTTAGATATTCAGCCTAATACCAAATCAATTAAGCAAAAATTACATAATATGCACCCTAATGTGGTCTTACTAGTTAAGAAAGAATTATAGAAGTTCTTAGAAGTAGGATTTATTCAACCCATTGATTATTTTGATTGGATATCTAACATTGTTCTTGTGGCCAAGCCACAAGGAGTGATTCAAATTTATATTAACTTTTGGGACATTAATAATGCATGTATTAAAGGTAACTTCCCTCTCCCAAACATATAAATGATCATGGATTCAACAAATTGGTATGAAATGTTATCCCTCATGGATGGATTTTTGAGTTACAACCAAATCAAAATTTTACCTGAGGATTAGCACAAAATAACCTTCATTACTCCATGGGGGACCTTCTACTATCAAGTCATGCCCTTTGATCTCTAAAATGAGGGTGCTAATTATCAATGGGAAATGATGGCTATATTCCATGATATAATGTAAAACATTGTGGAAGATTATGTGGATGATATTTTAGGGAAGTTAAGACATATATCTAAGCACCATATGGTCCTACACAGAATATTTAAGTGACTACATGAGTATAAATTCATATTGAATCCAAAGAAATGTGTATTTTACATTACCTTAGGAAAGTTATTAGGTTTTATTGTATCTAGGAGAGGAATAGAAGTGGATCCAACTAAATTTAAAGCCATTATGGAAATGCCTTCTCATAATTTGAAGTTGCTTAGGAGTCTTCAAGGCAAGTTACAAGTTATTCAATGATTCATCTCTCAACTCATAGATAAATGCCAGCCATTCACCCATATCTTGAAGAAGGAGACCCAATTTAATTATAACTCTAAGTGTTATAAATCCTTTAATAGTCTCAAGAAATACTCAAAAAATTCTCCTATGATATCACCACCAGTTATGGGAAGGCCGCTACTCTTATATATCTATATCACACCTTCTGTGATAAGTGACATACTTACAAAACATAATGATGAAGGAAAGGAGAAAGTATTTTATTATCTCCATTGCACTTTGATCTCATATGAGATGAATTATACTCCCATTGAAAAATATTATCTATCCATTGTCTTTACTTCACAAAAGCTTTGGCATTATATGTTAAATATTCATTTTCAGCTCAATGCTAAATTTGATTCCCTCAAATATCTACTATCAAAATCAAATCTCAAAAGAAGAATGGATAAATGAATAATTTTGATCAGTGAATTTCATATAGAAGATGTCCATCACATGGCTATTAATGGATAGGACATTAGAGATCAACTTACAGAGTCACCTTTCATATAAACTAAACCCCTTGTCATAGCCTTCCTAGATGAATCCATAATGAATACCATAGAATCTAATGGATATAAGTTATACTTTGATGGATATTTTACCATACATGGATCTGGAACCAATATTCTTTTGGTAACTCCACAAGGAGACCTTATTCGTAAGGATTTTCATCTTGTCATTCCATGAACCAATAACATTTATGAGTATGAGGTGTTAATTTTTGGCCTCTAGTTATCCATACAATGGAATATTAAGCACCTACAAGTATTTTTTGATTTACATCTAATAATCAAGCAAATCAATGAAGACTTATAAACTAGAGACAAGAAATTACTCCCATATGAGCAATTGGTAGATTAGTTAAAGTAGTATTTTTAGTTTATGATATTTAAACAAGTTCTAAGTGGGAATAATAAGGTAGCTAATTCCATGGCCACAATTGGGTGTCTAATTGACCTTCCTAAAGATGTACTTGAAGGGAATTTATTGATTGATAATTTGATCTTACCATCCCATCAATCTATGGCTCCTCTACAAATTTGTGATATTCTTATTCCTAGTCTCCGCTGGTATCACAACATCTATAATTATCTCCATGACAACATCCTTCCACCAAACCTTAATCACCATCAATCTAAGGCCTTACTTGAATGTGTCTCCTATTAAACTATCCTTAGTAGCATGTTCTATCAAATAAGTTATGATAGGACATTATTGAGATGCTTAACCTTTAAAGAAGCTTCTCTTGTGATCAAGGATGTTCACAATGATATCTATGATGGCTATGTTAATGGAATGGACCTAGATAAGAAATTACTTAGGAATGGATACTATTGGCCTACCATAGAATATGATAATTACCAATATATACAAAAATGTGTAACCTACCAAAAACATGGTAATATTATCCATGCACTTGCATAAGAATTATATCCTATTATGAGTCCATGGCCATTCTCTATATGGGGACTAGATTTGATTGGCAAGATAAATCCCACATCATCTAATGGACATAAATTTATTATTATAGCTATGAATTATTTTACTAAATGGGTAGATCTATGTATCTTACCTATACTAAATGTCTCCAAATTTTTAAATTCATTCTAAATCAAATCATTTGCCATTTTGGCATTCTTGCCAACATCCTATTAGATAATGACAAGTCCTTCAAAAATAAATAAGTTGAGGCCCTATGCAAGTATTACCACATTAAGAAACACTTATATACACCCTATTAAACCTATAAGAATGGATAGGTTGAAGATACAAGTAAAAATCTTATCAATATTCTCAAGAAAATAATTAATGATGCAGGAAGGAATTGGCATTTTCAATTATATCTTATAATCTAGTCCTATCAAACAAGTGTCTAAGCACTCACTATGGCCACTCCAAATTATTTGGCTTATGGAATAGAATCCATCTTTCCTATAGAAGTGGATTTCTTCTCCTTATGTATCTTTTTGTGGGGCATTATCATTGATCATATTGTAAGACAAGAAAGGCTACAAGAACTAGAAATTATAGATGAAAAGTGTCAAAAGTCCCTAAATCACCTACACACATATCATAATAGATTAAAAGGCTAATATCACGATAATATTCAATCCTAAGAGTTTGAGGTCAATGATCTAGTCCTAAAAGAGAATTAAAAAAATACCAATGTAGTCAAGGATAAGAAGGGAAAATTTGAAGCCAACTAACTTGGGCCCTATATAATTATTTCTAAGTTTGGATTAAGAGCCTATTGGTTAGCCACTCTATATGTTGAATAAATCAAGGAGCCAATGCATATAATGCATTTAAAATTCTTCTATACATAATGGGATCCAGCTCACCTCTGTCTATGTGACACCACTCTTGGGGGCATATCCATTTCCATTCCATAATTCTCTTCTCATTCCACTTTGTTCTCCCATCCTTGACCCTAGTATTAAAAGTGGAAATCCATTATAGTTTTAGATAGCATCATGATAAAAAAGTTTTAGCTTGGATATAATTCATTTCTTGTTGTGTGATGGGGATGTTTATTGAAGAGTATTATGGAGTCACTTTATCCATTTTCACATATATCCTCCATCTCATCACATCCTTATACATAACCCCATCATATCCTCTTTGATGATTAGGTCTCCTCTTATCCTTAAGCTAATCCTATCCTCATTTGTCTTTTACTACCTCTAAGACATGTTTCCACTTACGTTATCATTATGGAAGGTTAAAAAATAAGTCTTAATTTGGAGTCTAGCATACACTATGGCACTAAAATCTTGATTGATTATCATAACCCCCATATATAGTTGCTTCTAATTCAATTAGATCCTTGTTTCAATGTAATAATTTTGGGCATACTATACCCCCTGTCATCATTCAGACCATTTTCCATACTCATCTTATTTCCATTACCTAATACTATCACGTATATATCTATTATGTTTATATCTTTAGGTTATTTCATTTTTCTATTGTGTATATATGAATGTGTGTGTGTTTTGAATATGTGTGGTTGTTTACTTAATCATTTAGTCTTTTATATATTAGTTATATTGTCATGTTATCTTATATTTTTTATGGGAATAAGGATGGTCTAGGTGATTCCTGAACTTGTTTTTGGTAAAGTCACTTCAAAAATAGAGTTCACCCACACACCATGTTATAATGTACCTTTGACTCCTATCATGTCAATGGCACATATTTACTATGAGTACAGTATTAAAATTGATTTCATACATTATTAATGACTTTAAAATGTTTCCACCCATGCCAGTCCCACCAATCCTATCATCATCCAATCTAAACCTAATCATCCTACCATCCTATCACTACCCCACCTCCTTAGTGTAGGAAGATTGTTACCCAAACCCAATTTGTGAGACATAACAATTAAACATGGGTTGATCCTTATTTAGAACATTAATTAAAATTTTATTTCATTATCCCATTTTAAATAAAAACATCTCATTAACATTTACATCATATAAAATATGTATCATGACATCCATAAATAAACAATTATCTCATAACATATCATCTATAGGTCCTAAAACATCATCACGTAAGTAACACTCTATCTCTCATAACATTAAATACATATCCAACATCCATCTAATCTATCCACATATCCATCTATCTACCATATTATCATGACAATCACATCATTTTCATTAAATGCATAATTCCATATCTAGCTACTTACATCACATCATAACCATGCTCTCCAATTATTTAAAATAAATATAAACATCACATCATATAACATCACAAATAATATAATACATATATCTAATCCATCTCATAACATCATATAACATGTAAATATCCATAATCAATGCATACCACAAAAACCATAATCACGCATAATCATCATTGTATAACACATCACATCATATAAAAAGTCTCATTATATATAATCTCAAATGTCCACATGATGTCCATGTCAAAAAAATATACAATATGTGGGACCCATAAGCACTAATGTGCTATAATAAATAAGATCCATATATATACATAGTCTCAACTAGGTTTCTATGGTCCTCTAAGGCATTGGTGTTTTGACTATGATGAGCTAGCTCTGAGTGTAGGGACATGATGCTCAACTAGAACTATTTCCTCATAAAAGTGTTTTTAATAATGTGCCTCTTGCATCAGCTTCATAATGTTATGCATAACCCCATCCATGCCCCCTACTAGCATGGTCATGTCTACCTCATCCTTGGCCCTTTCAACCACCTGCACCTCTCTTGTTAGATTTCAAATCTGAGTCTACATCTGACTAATCTGTGCCTATAACCAAACAATCTATGTATCTCAACTCTAGATCTAGATCTATAATATAACTACATGATCCTATAAGGTAGTAACATATCCCAATAGTTCAAAAACATACCCCTATTCATGGGCTAACTACCCATCTTGTGCATGTAACTAAGCCAAAAGTTGGTCTCTTTTTACAATAATGCCCACTATATTTGAGAATCATTCCTTCACTCCTATCTTGAGATGTGCTAATAAAAACATCTCATCCTTAATCAAAGGCTATTAGGATGGTTTTGTACCATCTCCACTCCCACAAGCTCTAGCTTATGTCCTAGTCACTCTAACCAATGTATTACTCCCCCAGCTTGGGTTCTACTCCTTGCATCTTAAACTATCACTATTACTTGATCACCATCACCCCCATCTACATCTATGGCATCTAGTCCCCCTATCCATCCTAGGCATCCTACACTAGGACCTATCCCATTCTCCATCTATACAACCTATCCTACACCTATAAAACCCTCCTAACCACTCCCATCTATACCATAGGTTTATTCCTAAGTAACCTCACCAAGACCCTCTTAGCCCACCATGTAGTAATGTTGTTGTAACACCTAAATCTAGTAAAGGAGTCTAAAATCCCATGGGATTAGGCAAGACTATACTAATTTATACATGTTAGAGCTCTATCTATTTGCTTATCCCACTATGGCCTATCTTGGTCACTTCATGAAAATAAATACTCCTTGCCTAACACATCCTATGAGAGCTTGAACAATCTTTACACATGGTTGAGTCTATATCAATTTATAATAAAGTCTCTCCAACCTATCAAGTAACACTCTATAAGCATATATCATGTGACCTTAGCCTCATCCTCCAAACCAAATTGAAGTCCCCTATAGGTCATCCATATTATATGATATAACTATAAATTATCAAAAGCCTGTTTATAGAATCTCATTTCTCTAGTATGACCCCTCTATAGACCTAATCAAATGTATCATCCAAAAACTATGCTCATGAGGCTCTCTATCTAATTGAGTACCTAGTGGCTACTAGATCACTATATGCTCTAAGCTCTAAATATACAATAATACTAATGGAGCTAGGCTCATAAATCCCCTAAATGCCCCAAATACAACTCTTAATATAAATGAGCTAACACCACTCTCCCCCATGTAAAAAGCCTAAAATCCTACACCATATCAATGACCATGTCTCCAAGTCCCAAATGAAACCATTGACCACTCTTGTCTATAAGGAGTATGCCAATAACAAGAGATATCACCACTAGTATCAAATAATCAATAGTACCCTTCTATAGGCATCTATCAATGTCCACCTATAAATCTTGCATACCAACTTGTAGCCCTCCTACCAGTCTCTACACCATTACACTTAGTGTATGAGATTGTTAGTAAATCCTATCCCTTATGATAGGTAATTATAAAATCTAATATATTCCTTGAATGTCACTATCATATATTTAGTCATGAAGTGGAAGGTACTCATTTTTTAGTACCATCACTCCACCAATGTATTAATTAGGGCATGATCAATACACACCACTAGAATTGTAATAATGTAATACAACCCCTCCGATTCTAGCACCCCATAGTCTATAGGTCTCAATAGATGTATATTATAGAGGAAATCAAGATGCTATGATTGAGATGCCATCATGCATAAGTCCTACTACATCAATCACACAGCCCACCATTAAGCCTATTCTATCATGTATTCCTTTTTTAACCTCTCTCAACTATTTGACTCACCTATCTATAACTTATTTCCCCTCCCAACCTTACTTATCTTAAATCATACACCCCAAACCCTAAATCAGTATTAATATCCCTTAACTAATCATAACAAATGCATCCATATCCAAACTAATATCACCTCTTATCCAATTGATTAACTTCATCTACCCCCATCATTCCTATCCCAAGTCCCTTCACTAACTCACTTACACTACTAATCCATTCATTGCCTAGTGTAATTAACCTAGATAAACACTCATAATTAACCTACCCATCCTAATTACCTTTGAATCCCTCCTTAACAATCCTATTCATCCCTAACCATATAACTTACACCCTTAATCCACTAACTAATCCTCTTACCCTAACTAAATATAATCCTAATTAAATTCATCATGTCCTATCCTTCTCTTACCATCCCTCCTTATCCCCTAAACACCATAACCTATCCTTCTATCCATCATCACTTAACCATCTTCTCCACCCATAACATTATCATTAATATTGAATTTTCCCTCATTAGCAACCTTGATGTTATTGCCACTCAAGTCTTAGAATTTTACATAACCATGATTCTAATCTCATAGTTATGCAAAACTATAGATCACTAACCTATGGTATCATGATATCACAATTTGAGTCTTGTGTTATTGAAATACCATAATTCTATAGTTGCATTATTACAATACCATAACTTGATAAGTAATATTACTAGTGACAAGTATAATAACATGACTGAAGGCATTACCCTCAATCATGGTATTACACTTGTGACACTTCTGATCTAAGTAACATGTAAAAACTAATAAACTAATAGATTTAGAGAAATAAACATACCTATGCTCTAGCATCCTTAGGCCTTTAGAACTCTTAGACTCTCTCACTATGGTGTGAAGGTCATGGGATCTGATTTATGTTTTTAGCTTAGTGCAAATTTTCACCAAGGTTAAAATTCAAAATGAACCCCTTTTTACTCTCTTTATCCTATTTGCCCCCCCATTTTTACCCCCTCTTCTATATCTTATTTAAAACCTTACACCACTTTTTTCTTATATTATCACATCCAAATCCTATCAGTTTACTCTATTACCCTAATCAATCATCAATTATCATCCCTCAATCATCTGGGGCATGGATTTTCAATTTCCCCATAGTCTAATCTAATCTTGAGTTAAGAACTACATTGGCCTGAGGTATTCTAAGACTATGTAGGCAACACTTGACCATGGTTTTATGATTAGGGATAGCCTAATCACTATTAAGTAGCAATCCACATCCTGTACCAGATGAATCTCTCAATAATATTACATCACTTAAAGGTATGTATCTCAACTAAAGTGGTTTATTATCATTAATCAAATGATCTGATCTCCAATATAGGATTTCAATCCCTCCTTGTCATATGTACTCACTATGATAACCATATTTGGCTTGTATCATATCTCATCTCTTTATTTCCTAGATAATGCCTTTATCATAAGAATTCCCATCTTATCAATTAGTCTCCTTTTTAGACATTGATAATTTATCTAAAACCCATCTCTCAAGATCAAGACACTTTCTCCCATAAAATCTATTCTTAGGGAATCTCAATCATATCTATATCAATACTTAGAGCATCCCAAACCTATCTCATCATCTTGGTCTTATCCCACCCCTAGGACTTATATTCTAGTTACCATCTTGGTTGATTCTCCCCACATGCTCTCTCTCAAGGGGAATTATACCTACTAACACCATCTAAAACTATTTCCAATAGTTTTATCTAAAATACAATTAATCCTTCCATCCTATCCACTTGAAATACTCTTTCAAATAGGGTCAAAATGTATTCACCTAAATCTACTCACCCGGATAGTTCTATTAATCCTATTAATTTAACATATAACCATATTTTATAAGCCAAATAACTAATATCTTATATCCTATATTATATTCTCTACATCCCACAAACTTTATTATACCCTTACAATCAATTAATCACCCTCATTAGTCTATCAACTAAGCCTACTTTCCTACTAACCTACCCATTAACCCACTTGCCAATTTAAAAATACATTTTATTCACCTACCCATCTACCACCCTAATAAACTAGATATTCCTACACCCCTACTCCCTAATGGAGATTATATAATTATATAATTCTATAATATCCTCTAATTTAACCCTTCCCATCTATAATCCTCTATTTTATAGGTTTCTAAGGAATTAAAAATTCCTTATAAATTCCTTGGCCATTGATTTCAATGGCTCAAAATTAAATTTGAGCAATTGATTTTCCCTCCCATGGCTTATATAAACAAGATAATACCTCCATAAAAACTAAATTAGAATACTTGAAGCTATTTTGCCTCCATAAGCATCCTACTTGCATTATTCAAGCACTCACATAGCCTTATCAAAGCCATCACCAAGTCAAAAATCCATTTAAGCCATTAATAAACATAACCAAGAAATCTAACAATCTACTTGTTTTGTACTCAAATCAATTTTGAAATCTTGGAGGGGAGATAAAAGAGGTAAAATGATGTTATGTGATCTCATTATAAGCATATAATTATCTCTTTATCCTCTTTGCTTGATGTTGTTTACATTTTGGGTTTTATTGCTAAAAATAGTAATATAAAAAGAATCTAAAATTCATACTATATTAAGAACCATGTAAATCTTCCATGTATTCAAATTTAAAAAAGGAGTATAAATAAGAAAGATGAAAATTAACCACCCCTAGAATAGTGGTAAATATCCTAGAATAGGCATGTAAATCCCATACCTAGAATAGTTGATCAAGGTGTAACTCTTACTAACTAGATAAAAATGATGGTCAAGTAACTCCCTATGACAAATGAAACCTAAGTAAGCTAAACCACATGTGTATAAATAAATATAATTAAAAAATAAATATAAAATAAATTCCTACACTAAGATAGATAGGTAATATTCAAATGATATTACCTTTTCACCCTAGCATAAGTGATTTTTTTGACCAATAGGTATGAATATAATGTTTTTTTTTCTTATTAGATGGTCCCAAGATGAGTAAAAAACTTTTCAAAGAATAAATTTAGGTTTCAAGATATTCAAAAGGGGATATATCCCTACTGATAAAGCCCTAAATTCTTTTATGGTGATCTCTAATGGATTAGCATTGGGAGATAACTCATTGCTTTCATGAAACCCTTTATGGTGAGTTTCTCTAGGCCATAATGACACCTACCAATAATTTATATCCTCTATTAGATATCTATGGATAGTATAAATGTTTGGATATTAAACCCCCATCATCATGTCTAAAAGACCTATGAGAAGGAAATAACACCATAATCACGTAGCCTAAAATAAAAATGGTAAGGTATCATCATTTTTGATCCATATGAATGACACTTATGGAAATAAAAGAGCACACATCGGTGAATATCAAGGTATTTTAAAAATGGTTACCTTCACATTTTTTTGGTCACCCAAATAAGGGTAGAGCATACATGTGAAGGAATTGTATACACATGATATTTTCAACCTTTATCAATTATTCATGATTTATATCTTGTATGAACCTATCAAGTCTCAATCTCTCTGAGTGCACGCCATAAGGGGTACATTGTGAGAGGGGTGGGTATACCATTGGTGCTTTGAAATTTTGTTTTGGCTTTGTATTATTACTACCATTTATCCAACTACTTGATATCTACACACTTGTCTCCTAAAAACCATTCCCTTAAGCTTTGTCTCCTATTTTTCACCCTCCTCTAGTCATTTACCACATTCATTATCCCTTTACCTAACCAAAACCCATTTTTAGTAGTTTTCATGACTATGTCATCCAAATCAACCTTGTATTGTTATATAAAAAGTCTTACTAAGAAATAGGTTAGCCATGGCAGACATAGTTCATAACCTAGTTAGTTTTTGCTAATTTCAATACTAGGTCAAATAGGATGACCTTGTTGGCCTAAATTTATAGAAAGATTTAGGGTGAGATACACCTATATAAACACATTCATTTCTCCATTTTTAAAAGAAGAGAATAATAGGTAAGATATATTGTGCATCTACTTATCCACCACTCTACTTGAGGAGCAAGCTTAGGGTTTCATACTTTCTTTAAAGATACGTATCTTATTTTGTGGAGAATTATTTTGGATGCATTGATAGGTTGTGTATCCTAGAGATAATTTATCCTTGTAATCCTTACGTAACATGAAAACCTCTTGTAAATAACTTTTGCCAAAGGAGAGATTAAGGCTTGGTAGGTTCAAATTTGAAGGTAAGTATTCCTAATTTTATTCCTTCTTTGTAAGAATAGATAGATATGCATTTTCACTTCTCTTCTATGCATTATAATTTTTTATACATTGACATGAGTATATGTCTTCTATGCATGTTTACTTTTAGTTTTTATTACCCCCACTTTATGCCACAAGCTATGGTGACAACTAGATTAGATTTTTGGTTTACATTTTATTAGTTTAGTGAATATGAAAACATAGGACGTAGTTAGGGTTATTACATAGTTTTACTTGATTAGTGGCTTTGGAACCCTCCATAGTGATATTATTTTGTTAAGATATCCCTTAATTAGGTCTAGTGGATTCATATTCATCATGAACCTGATTATCTAATGTTGACCAAGCCTATATATTTCTAATTTTTTTGCATAGGTTTAACACAATCATATCAAAATCACTATGTTCTTTGTGTGTAAGTCTTCATCAAATTTAGGTTACTATATCAGATAGGTGAACATAGTAATATTATTCAATATTTGATAATAAATTATGGTAGATAGGTCAACTTAGTCTTTCAGTTAGCATCTAGATCAATAAACTAAGTTGAATATGTTGATTTAGTCTTTAAACTAGCATCTAGATCAATAAACTAGGTCATTCAGGTCAACTTAGTATTTTATTTAGCATCCATGTCAAAAAATTAATTCAAATAGTTTGAGTTATTAATCTTATCTTTCTTCAACACATAGGGTTTTTTAGAACTAGGTTGAACTAGTTGACTTAGTTTTCAAAACTTGAAAGCAACATTCAAGGCACTTTATCATATAATTTGTAATCCTCATCATCCTCTAACCCACCAAGGTTCCTCTCTTTTTCTCTCTATCAATTCAGTACTTCATTATAGTTTTCTTTTATGCAAGTTTTTATTCTTTAAAACTGCAATCATAAAGTAGACTAATTCAACCTAGTTGTCTTATTTCTATAACTTGTCTTTTATCTAAAAGACCGATTCAACATGGTCAACTTTGTTATTTTAGACTATAGCTTCTACAAAATAGTATCAACCCAATCAAATATATTCTATATTATTTACATATAGTGTCATCTAAACTAACTTCATACCATTCTTAATTTTGGAATTAATAATTATGTACTAGTAATTAACTCACACTTTTCATTTTCAGTTATTTTCATGCTTAAAATAGCTCACATAGTCTAATTATGTGGTTTTTCAAATTATCATTTAATTACACCATTTTTCTCTTTTTTCACACACTACCAAATCACATAATACTCCAAATGCATTTAACATTTGTCTTCCCAAGGCCTACTTACTTGGATTTCATCACCAAGGGGGAAGCTGACTCGGTTTTATGGACAAGTATAAACATGTCGTTAATGGTATATATTTTCAAATCAACTAACACCCTTATCATTTTAGGATTCTAAAGTGAGGGGGTAGGCACCAATACCAAGCTATTACCATTGCCAATACAAATCCCTCTCAACCTAATCATCTTGAAACCACCCATATATTGCTTTTTATTTATTTATTTTTATCCAACTTAGTTATCACACTTAAAAAACACTTTATAATAATTTAACAACACTCAAAATGACCACTTAGTTAGCACTTAATTTTTAGTTAACTACTTGTTCTCTGATCATTGTGTGTTGTATTCAAAAAAATTGTATTAGCCAATGTTGGTGTAATATTTTGTGTTATGTGCCCTAACTAGATCATTCTCATTGATCCAATTATTTGTGTGTTTTCTTACATTTATTTATTCAATTACACTACACTTTTTTCCCTACTTCTAACACACTATCATATTATTTAACATAGTCTCTTACAAACTATGTTTTCCTTTGTCTATAGTATTAAGTTGACCTAATCAACCCTATACTCTCTTTTATTAGTGAGGTTACAATACTAGGTTGACTTGGTCAACCTTGTATCCTTATCAAACTATTCTTTTCCCTAGCTATAGTACTAAGTTGACCTAGTGAACCTTGTACTCTTTTCTTCTAGTCAAGTTATAGTACATGGTCATCTTGATCAACCCTATATCCTTATTAGACTATGTTTCTCCTTGTTTGTAGTACTAAGTTGACCTAGTTGACATTTTATTCATTTCTACCAGTAAGGTTATAGTACTAAGTCAGCCTTATTGACCCTGTATCCTTATTTGCTCAATTTTCTACCCTATTTTTAGTATTAATTTGACATGGTCAACCTTATACTCTTATATATCCCTTGAATTATAGAACATAGATGACCTAGTTGACTTTGTATCATTCCTATCTCTATGCTTTTGCATCAAATTTTTCCTCTTTCATATTTCTCCCTCATCATGAACTTCATGCTTAAAGACAACCTTAAGTTGAATTCAATAGATATGATGAGCTTTACCAACCCTAATAGGTTATCACATAAGCATCTTGTGGCTCTACCCTAAATGAAAGTAATGTACATGTAACCACTCACTCTACAAACTATGGAACCCCTCCTCATTCCTCTTCAATTTGCAACTATCACTTCTTATTTGAAGGTCAAACTAAATTATAGTATACCACAAAAATGTTTTTCTTCATCAATGATATTCCTCAACACCAAGGAAAATATCCTTCCATTGTTTACCATCTTATGATAAGTGGTCAAACTGAGGAGTCCCATTCACCTTCTCCCACATTCTCACACATATTTGGGGACACTAGATTCTTTACTTCTCAATCTTATCCCTCTATTTTGACCCCTTTTCATACCATGAAATATTCCTCTTTGATTTCATCCACCTCCATGCCTAGTATCTCTACTAACATGGTAGGTTCTACATCTAGTAGGCCTCTTCTAAGACATAATCTTCTTAATTCTTCCACTAGTGCATCATTTTATACCCATGGTAATCACTCCTATAGTGTTGGTTCTTCTCATCCCTCTACTAGTACACATTTTTTCACATAATAAAATCATGGTACTAGTGATTCACTTACCAATAATTCTTCTCACACTACAACTAAAACCCATAGTGGTACCCAAGACACTACTACCAATTACAATGCTTCAAATAATGCCCATAATACCACTCAAACACATCAACTTATATTACAAAATCTTAATAAAATGAATGCTTTCCAAACTAACAATGCCAATCAAATGATGTAAATTCAAAATCATCTTATCCATCTTGAAACTCACCCTCAACAAGTTTCATGGGGAATGCATAACCAAAATTCTCCCCCACCTCTTTAGGATTCCCATGGTAATACTATCCCTCAACCTCTTCTTGTTAACAAAAAATCAAGCACCTTAAAAATGAGCCTCTTACACCTCAAATTGATAATATCAATAAAGGAGGCATCACCCCTACCATTACTTACAATGGGTCAACCGATCCTACTCTCTAATTAAAAACATATGAAAATATATATAAAAACTAGGTTAAGTTAAATACTTTTACTGCTACCAAGATATTAGCATAAACTATCATGGGTGATGATTTAGATTGGTACAACTAAATCAAATCTCACTCCATCACTAGTTTGGAATATTTATTCAATGCTCTCAACTAAGAGTTTTAAACTGGTGATCTCCCTAAAAATACCCTAGACCATTTTATCAATTGTAATCAACTTAAGATTGAAATTGCACAATCCTTCATAAAATAGTGGAAGGCCTTGTCTAAAAAATGTGAACATATTATGGTATATGAAAACCTCTTTCATCTATTTACCAGTGCTCTTTTTCACAAGTTGTAATATTGAGTCTAGACTTTTTCACCATGAACTTTGGAAGAGGCCATTGACCAAGCAAAGCATAAAAATATCCTCATGTATCAATTTGAGCCATCCAAACCTTCCATGGGTACTCACATGTTAATAAAAAAATAAAAATAAACTTGTTATAGATGATGGTATCATCGATTCCTATGATACTATTCAAGCTATTGTTGCCAACCAAGATCTAGAATAAGCTTCCTCTCCCAACCACATCACTAATCCTCATTTATCTTCAACAAATACCATCAATGTTCATAAATATATATCCTTAGTGTGATTAAAAATTTTCCACCAAGGCCTCTTTCATATTTAACTTGATCCCACTCATCTCATAAATTCTTGGTATGATCCTAATAAATTTTGTTGTTTTCTTGCTAGTTGGTGTCATTCTCATGAGACTTTTAGGAAAATTCATAATTTGGATATGGATTTCCTTCTCGATTATAATTTTGACCATGATTTTATCATTCATAAATATTAAAAAGCCTATAAAATTACATTCAAATCCCATGAAACATAAACTAAATCTCAAGCTTTCAACCAAGATAATGTGCATTTGTCCATGTATAAAGATCCTCTTCCAAATCACCAAGACAACCAAGACAAGCCTACCCCTTCTCAAAATAATTTTGATAGTTTTATTAATCCAAATCTTAAAGAAAATGTGGTCAATATGACTAATATGTGAAGGTTGGTTGCCTTCATTGATCCTCATCCCATCCACGCTCAATTATCTCACACTTTTTCATGTTATCCAAGACTCTTCCCTAACTCAATTAATAAAGTTGGGGTAATAAGACCTTATATATTTTGATGAACCAATTCCAACACCTCCCTTGGATAACACTTCTCATATCATTTTTACCACTTCTCTAACCTCTTTAGCCATTACAAATGATACTCAAACTTTTATCAACACTTCTTCCAATCTATCTCAAACTAAAATTACATTAACTATCCCATATTCTCAAGCCAATAAAAAAATTGTCATCTATTTAAACCTTCCACATATTATCAACATAAATTCACATGCACTTTAGATCCTCCTTCATAAGACCTCTTTAAACACTATTCACCTCTTTTTAATGGTCCTCTTATGGGCTATGATGAGGGAGATCCTATTACTGAGCTTAATAATCTCCCATCTCAAATCCCATTTCTTGAATTCATGGAGACCTCTCTATGTCATCATAATCATCTTATGAAATTTTTGTTTGAAATGAACATCCCTCATTCTCCCTTAGAAGGAAGCAAATCCACCTTATCCAGATTACAAAATAGCATTTTACAATAGTGTGAAGAGATGTCCATACACCTTGATGAAATAATGGACACTTCTTTTTTCCTCAAATTCTCCTCTAGTTTTATGATCCCAAATGAGATTATACTTCATTTAGATGATACTCCTCTTTTTATCAGTGTCCAAATTAGTGATATCCAAGTCAAGTGTACCTTGATTGATAAGGGTTTAGTCACTTATATTACCTCTCTCAATTTTATCCAAATCCTTGGAGATTTTGAATGTAATATTAATTTTACATGCAACACATGTCAAGGCTATGATCAAAGTCAAATGCCTCCCTTAGGCTATGTGTGGCTCCTTATCAATGTCCCCCATGTCACCAGTCATGTAAAGGTGATGATCTTCAACTTTCCTCTATCCTATAAATTTTTTCTTGGTAGGCCATGGACTCATCACATGAGATCAGTTACCTCTTTCACTTGCCAATGTGTCAAATTTCCTTACAATGGAGTAACTTAGA
This sequence comes from Torreya grandis, assembly GCA_037957365.1. Classification (NCBI taxonomy): domain Eukaryota; kingdom Viridiplantae; phylum Streptophyta; class Pinopsida; order Cupressales; family Taxaceae; genus Torreya; species Torreya grandis. The sequence goes on along the minus strand of JARHVA010003105.1, from coordinate 460,560 downwards.
GGATTCAAGGTCACACTAACCCTTATATTTTTTAACAATCCCAAGACTATGGCATATTCAATATTCCCACTATTGAACCCTTGCTAATGTTTCATTTATTGAATCTTAATAGTTTAACTTTCATGTCAACCCACCTAAGGCTATAATGGTTACGTCGAGCTCATCATGAGTATACTACCTAACCTCCTAAATTCTAATGGTGATGAGCCAAATGAGATCCATCTCAAGATTAAAACCTCAAATCTCTCACCTCATCTCATTTCTCATAGTCCCCCTTCTTTGTAAAATCATTCTAATCAACCACCTAGTGATGATTACCTATTTTATTAAATAAGGCTTGACATTCCATTCATCAACCACATTATATGACAAGCTCATCCCTACCTATGCAATAAATCTTCATACAACTAATTATGATAGAGGATATCCCATAGATAATCCATTTTTAGGATTTCTTGTTCAATCCCATGATGCTAAAATTGTTCATTATCATTCCTCTTTGCTTCATTATTTCATTATTTTTTCTAGCATTCCATCATATATCATTCCTAATTTTATCATTTTTCCTATTGATCATAGGGTTGAGATGGTTCACACACCTCCATTTTTTGAAGAGCCTCATATAAGTATGATTATGGATCATGATATGAATGGTCCCTATCACTTTTATTGATACCAAAACCCCTATAGCTGACTTACCCTTGAGATGCTTGTAAATATCCTTTAACCTTCTGTGCATCCTACCCTTCCCTCAGTAAAGCCTAGTTGTTGGTTGATGTACCTGTAAAGCAACATCTTCTAGCTCCTCCATCTTCAACTCAATCATGAAGACCAACAGAAGTTGAATGAAGATTCAACTTCTCCTTTGTAACCGGCTTGGTTAACATATTAGCAAGATTCTTATCTGTATGGATCTTCTCCAGCTTCAACTCACCATCTTCCAATACCTATCGTATGAAGTGATACCTTAGCTGTATGTGCTTTGTTCTTGAATGAAAGGCTGAATTTTTAGCCAAATGGATTGCACTCTAACTGTCACTATACAATCTGCAACTCTCATGCTCCCTACCAAGCTCATCCATGAACCGTGTCATCCATATCATCTCTTTGCTAGCCTTTGTGGCTGCAATATACTTTGCTTCTGTAGTTGACAAGGCAACAACATTCTATAACTTAGATATCCATCTAACCACTATTCCACCTACAGTGAATATAACCTGTAGTGCTCCTCTTGCCATCCAAATCATATGCCATATCTGAATCTACATAACCATGTAGAGAAGTATCTGAACCTCCATAGCACAAGTGCCTACTGCTGGTTCCTCTTAGATATTTAAGGATCCACTGAACTGCTTTCCAATGTTCCTTACCTAGATTGGCCATATACTTACTTACCACTCCCACTGCTTGGCCAATGTCCGGTCTAGTACACACCATTGCATACATCAAACTCCCTACTACGGAAGAATATGGAACCTTACTCATGTACTCTACCTCATCATATGAATTAAGACATTGTTCTTTACTCAACTTAAAATGTCCAGCCAAAGGTGTGCTTACTGGTTTAGCATCCTGCATATTGAACCGTTTCAACACCTTATCCACATAATCTTCTTGAGACAATATCAACCTGTGATTTTTCCTATCTCTCTTAATGCTCATGCCAAGGATTTTCTTTGCTGCTCCCAAATCCTTCATAGGAAACGTTTGAGCTAATTTCACCTTAAGCTTAGATATATCCTGCATGTGTGATCCTGCAACCAGCATATCATCTACATACAATAATAGAATAATATATCTACCGTTATCAAATCTCTTGAAATACACACAATGGTCTGATTGACACCTACTATAGCCATGCTCAGTCATAAACCTGTCAAATTTTAAATACCATTTCCTAGGAGCTTGCTTGAGGCCATACAAGCTTTTCTTCAATCTGCACACAAACTTCTCCTTACCTTTGACCTCAAATCCTTCTGGCTGTTCCATATATATTTCCTCATCTAAATCTCCATGAAGAAACACTGTCTTAACATCTAGCTGCTCAAAATGCAAATCCTTGAAAGCAACCAAAGACAATACAACCCTTATAGAAGTCATTTTAACAATAGGAGAAAAAATCTCACCAAAGTCGATACCTAGTTTTTGTGCAAATCCTTTTACTAGTAATCTGGCCTTATATCTCATCTATCCATTCTCACCTTCTTTCAACCTGTAGGTCCATCTGTTCTTGAGTGTTCTCTTACCAGCTGGCAATTCAACCAAATCCCATGTTTGGTTTTCTCTTAAGGACTCCAACTCCTCAACCATGCCATGCTCCCACTGACTCTTGGACTCCACCTGTATTGCTTCTTCAAAACTCTCTAGTTCTCCACTATCAGTTAGCAATAGATAAAATAAAGAAGGAGAATATCTAATTGAAGGCTTACTCACCCTTTCTGACCTCCTGATGGGTGTCTGAGACTCATTCACAACACGCTATCCACCCAAATTCTCTGACAGTGACTGACCTCGGTCACCTCCAGACCTGTTACTAGCTGACGTCAGTTCTGCCTGATCGACCTCGGTACCTATCCTGTCGACGTCAGTCTCTGTACAGCTGATGCCAGTTTTTGTACTACCGACGCTGGTTCCTAACCTGCCGATGTCAGTCTCTGTGTTTTCCTGCAAGTGATTATTTCTTTTTCCCACGAGCTCATCTTGGACTTTCACCTCGTCTAATTCACCATTGCTCTACTCAGATTAATTTAGCTTTCTTAGCTGATCACAATACATCACTCTTTCATTGAAAACAACATCATGGCTCCTGATTACCTTGTTAGTTTTTAGATTCCATAATTTGTAACCAAAATCATCTGAGCCATAGCCAATAAACGTGCACCTCATAGACTTAGCATCAACCTTCTTTCTATTTTATTTATCTATGTGCACAAAGGCTTCACAACCAAAAACTTTGAGATATGAGAGATCAACCTTTTTACCTGTCCATGCCTCTTCTAGAATACCACTATTTAGAGCTGTAGAGGGTCCTCTGTTAATCAGGTGTACTGTAGTGTCAACAGCTTGTGCCCAAAATTGTAAGGGCAAATCAGCATGCAATCTCATACATCTTGCACGCTCCATTATTGTCCTATTCATCCTTTCAGCAATTCCATTCTACTGAGGTGTCCTTGGAACCATCCTTTGCCTGTAGATTCCATGCATATAACAATAATCTCTAAACTTATGACTGCAAAACTCACTACCATTGTCTGATCTCAGGCACTTCAATCTTTTACCTATTTCATTCTCAACCATAGCTTTCCAAATCTTAAAAGTCTCAAATACATCAGATTTTCTTCTAATACAATAGATCCATACCTTCCTTGTAGCATCATCTATGAAAGATACATAGTACTTTGATCCTTCAATGGAAGCAACCTGAGCTGGTCCCCACACATCTGTGTGAACAAGCTGCAACTTATGCCTCTTCTTAGTAGACCCAGTCTTGAGAAAACTAACCCTTTTCTATTTTCCAAATACACAGTGCTCACAAAACTCTAGATCTATGCCTTTTAAATCTGAAAGCATACCTTTGGACTTAAGAATTGACATCCCTTTCTCACTCATGTGGCCAAGCCTTGAGTGCCACAATTTAGCATCCACATCTGAAGTAGATAATACAGAAGGAGATTTGTTAGTAACACAATTACACAAATAGAGAGTACCTTCTCTCTTACCTCTAGCCATAACAAGTGCACCCTTGGTCACCTTCCAAGATTTTGCTATGAGAGTTATTGTACAACCCTCATCCCCTAACTTTCCTGCAAAAATCAAGTTTCTCTTCAAGCTAGGAACATGCATCACATCTCTTAACACCCATGTGTTGCTATTCTGCATCTTCAGCTACACTTTACCTTTGCCAATTATTTTATAGGGCTCATCATCCCCTAAATACACTATTACAAAATCTCCATGGATATAGTCACTAAAATATTCCTTGTTAGGGGTAGCATGAAAAGATGCACCAGAATCTAACACCCAAGATTCTATATTATTATGCAAAGAGAAAATTAAAGCATCTTGTGCAATACCTACAACCTTGGCTTCTTCCTTTCCTTCATGCTGATTGTCCTCCTTAGGCTTTGACCAACAATCTCTACTTATTTGCCCCATCTTTCCACAATTCCAGCATTATGGCCTTCTGCCATTTCTGGATTTAGATCTGCCTTTCCCCTTAGATTTGGATCTTGATCTGCCTTTCTTGCTCTTCTCTTTCTGCCTCCCCCTTCTCTCAAAACTTAAAGCATTCCCAGATGTCTCTTCTATGCTTTGCCTGTGAATTTCCTCATTCAAGATAACACTAACAAGATCCTCTACTTTCAAAATATTTGATGCAGATGCAGTATTACTTACTGCCATTACTAAGCCATGCCAGCTTTCAGGCAAAGAACATAACATTAAAAGAGCTTTTATTTCATCATCAAACACTATATTGACTAAACTCAATTGATTCACAATTCCATTGAAATCATTCAGATGAGTAGAAACATATCCACCTTCATTCATATGCAAATTAAATAACTACTTCATAAGATATACCTTATTAGAAGATGAGGGTTTTTCATACAAATTTGCTAACGTAGTCATCAACTCTACCGTAGACTTTGCCTATGATAAATTAGATATCACAGTGGATGCTAGACTCAGTCTTATAGACCCCAGAGCCTTTCTATCAAGAACTTCCCATTCTTCATCCTCCATGTCTTTGGGCTTCTTTGCAACCCCACCTAATGGTAAGTAGAGATCTTTCTGATAGAGATAATCCTCTATCTACATTCTCCAATGTTAGTAATTTTTGCCATTGAACTTTTCCATTCTCATTTTACTTTCATTTGCCATTGCTTCTCCCACTCAAACAAAAATCCCTACAGAAACCCCTGTGAGAACCTGTAATCAATACACACTACACAGATCTGAACCACCTGTTAGTGAACCTAAGCTCTGATACCACTTGATGGATATCAAGCTCTAAACCTGCAACCAAGGCTCTGATACCACTTGTTGGGGATCAACCAATAATAGATTACACTTGTCAAAGCAATAAACACAGAAATAAATCAGATAGACAAGTAATTAGAATGAGATAATAACAAGAACAAGAGATACAAGAAACCACCCTGAAAACTTGTATTAACAAACTCTTTACAAAAGGAATACAATTGAAGAAACTTCTTTCTTCCACACCTCTCCTAGATGTATAGATATCTCAATAGATCTTTATTCCTCAAGAGCTCTCTCTCTCAAGAACAATCAACTCCAACAAGCCTGGATTGATTCAATTTTGTACTGTTCTTCACACAATGAATTACTACAATAATCCACAATAACTACTACAATAAGCTAGGAAGATCTAATTCTACATATAGAATTAGGAGACTTGAGCATGCACTTCCAACAAATAGCTAAGCCACTTGAACAAGGGCTCTAAAAATAGTAATGCTAATAATAGAGACGTGAGCTTAAGACTACAACTCAAACTCATTATGTAAACACTTGCTTCTGTCCTCGGAAATAGCTTTCTGGACGCACAGGTAACCGATGTCGGTTCCTGCTGCTTGCCTGTGACCGCCATCGGTCGACCCTCTACCGATGTCGACGTCTTTGCAACTGCTCCTAACCGACGTCGATCACTCCTGACTGATGCCAGTGTCTGTGTAGACCCAAAACTGATAATGTATGCTCCTTGGTGAAGCTTTTAGCTCCACACACTAACATTGTTTAGATCCTATTTCCACTCATTCTCTATCCAGGTCTCTTCTAGTTTCATATCTTATGGCTCGTTCAGTCGAGCCTTGCCCCATTTCTCCACCATCCCCACCTTCCCTCGGTGATGGTTTATTCTATTTACTGTAAATTTCTCTCTTTTTTTCCAAATGGGATGTAAGTCATATTTTGATATTCATAAAGTTGCCAGTCATTAGACTAGAGACTTTTCATTACACAAACCTTCCTCAACTTCCATTTTCACTCCTTATTTTAGTACACATACAAAGTCTACTAACAAGTGTATTTAATAATTTCATAGAATATATAAGCATTCATCCATATATTGTCATAAGTTATGGCAATATATTAACACCTTGAATCCCACCACTCTATTAAGGTCAACATACCTCCATTCCTGAAAAATGGGGACCCATGTGTCAAATTATACAAATTTGTACCTTGAAATTGAAGATTAACTTGATTAGAGTGTCATGATAATGATTACACATTATTTTTATTTTAATATCATCCACACTTGGTTTGGTTAGCATATTTGTTCGTGGTTCTAGTTTAATCTTATCTAAAGTGCTAACATTGGATATTTGTGTTTAGGTTACAGGTTTAATGGAACCCATTTGGGGTTGAGCACGCTTAGGTTTTTTGTGCTCCAATTTTAAATTGATATTTTTACCTTGGTATATAATTTATTAATTAAATCCATATTTTTGAAACCCTAGATTAATGTCTTACCAAGACCTTTTAATCCAAATTTGAATCTGGGAGGAACTTTTTAAAGTGGGAGCAATTAATTATGTCATGGACTCAATTTAATTTTTATCATAAGACTTGTTCATGTTTTTCAATATAATGAAACCTTAGGTTAAAAATCATATTCTTTTTCTCTTTTATGCCTCACGATCCCTTGTTCCCTTCTATCCTAGCTTAGTCTAAGCCATACACAAAGTGCTTTTGTTATTTTCTACCTATTAGGTTTTGTATTTTAGGCATATCTTTTTAGGATTTTCATTCAAAGCTTTGTCATGAAAAAAATTACCCTTCGAGGTTTATATTTCAAATATTTTATTCAATAATTATGTTGGAGCTTATCTATGTTGGGAAATTTTATCTTAAAAAATTTCCCCACAGACTTATTCTATCAATAATTTCACTTGATGAAATTGCCTTTCAGCTTCTTTACACTTACCCTTCAGCATATTTGTTTCAGACTTATTATTTTTTGAAATTATATTTTGATCCCTTGAGACATACCCTTTGGCCTATTTCAAATTTACCTTTGCCCTAATAGACTTATCATTTAGACTTTTTCATTTAAGCCAATTATCCTTTAGATTTCTGTAAGTGAACCTTCAAACTTTTTGGTTTGAATACTTTGTCTGAAACAAACTTCAAAATTTTTTTTGAACATTTTATCTGACACAAAAAGCTTAAAATAATGATCCTAAGGGCACATACCCTTCAATATTTATGCAAAATTCAATTTTGGCCTTTTAAAAATGGACACTTGCCCTCCAAGATTATCCTTTGGCTTTTTAATATGCCCCTTGGGATTTTTGTAAGGGGAATATTATCTTAAGACATACCCTTCAAAATTTTGTCATTAGACATTCTATCTAATGTGAAAGGCCTAAAATAATTCCCCACTGCCAAGTCCCTTTGAATTCACAAGGTCACTTTAATATGTCTTGAATATTAGTTTATGACTTTAACTTACGTTTATATTTTTATTGAACCTGGCTTAAATATTATGCATCTTTATAGTATCTATGATCCACATTCACCACCAAATATAGTTAATCAAAGGATGCAATACCACCAAATGGAATACACATGATAAAGAGTGAAGTAGAAAATTACAACTAGCAAGCTTGGCAGATAGTCTCGAAGATGAGCTTAAATTTGATGGTCATACTCTTATCAATGATGTTCGTGTGGATGTCAAATGATAGTCATGTGAATTTTAAATTTAAGATAGTAAATAGTCCCAAATATGTGTTTAAAATTGATGGTCACATTCCTATTAATGACATCCACATAGATGTTAGATGATGTTTGTGTGGACATAAAATTTAACATAGTAAAGAGCTTTGATGATGTGTTTAAAATTGATGATCATGTGCCTATCAATTATGTCCACACACGTGTCAAATGATAGTATGCAGATATACAATTTAACAAAGTGAATAGCTTTGATGATGCATTTAAAATTGATGGGCGCATACCTATCAATGACGTCTTTATAGATGTCAAATGGTAGTCATGTGGATGTAAAATTTAATATAGAAAAGATCCACATGCATGGGTTTGAAATAGATGGTCACATGCCCATCAATTACATCCATACAGATTTTACATGATGGTCATGCAGATGTCAAAGTTAAAATAGTTGGTTGGGTCCAAATAATATGAAGATATATGATCCACATTGATTCATGCAAGCTGATCTAATAGTGTATAATTGATGTGGACTTTTTCAACATAACTCAAAATAGCATGGTAGTGACACATGTCATAACTACATGGAGCATAACTTAGATAGCCAATGGTGTACAAATCCTAGGATCAAGATCAATAGCCTACACCAATTTGTGCAAGGCTAATTTGATGGTGTGAGATGAATGGAGGATTTTTAAAAGGGAAATAGTCATTTTATGAACACTGATGAGTAGTTTTTCTACAAAAGTATCATAGAAATACCACACATGTACCAATATGATGCCACATAAGAAAAAAATTAGTAAGAACTAAAGATCCAAAGGACCATTAGAGAAATTTAATATATATTAATGACCACATGTAATTTGTGAAGAAGGTTTTCTATAGACTAGTATTCTAGAAGGAAAAGGTCATTTGTTCTAAAACAGAATAAAAAGGACACTTGTCTTATACACTTGTACAAATCTAATTATATTAAGACAGGATGACATGCTTACTTACATCATATAAAAGGAACATTCTCAAATGTAAAAAAGGGAGAGAGATATTAGATCCAAATTATTTTGTAAACTAAGAACAATTAATAGAAGCAAGGAAATCTACAAAGATTGTCTAGTATTTTCTTGTGTTCATTTTTATCATGGCTTCTCTCTCACTTGTTTGTTCTGATTTTTAAATTTTAATGGTTCTTATTAATTCTCAATGTGTACATCTAATTTTAGAGTTGTTAACTTGTGCCAATGCTAGGTTGACTAAAAGTCTTTTGGTTCATTTCATTTTCTTACTCTTCTTGCATTTGGGCTAATGTTGTTTTCTTGTAGGGGTAAATATTTAAAGTGAACCAGGTTTTAATTTGCATTGTTTCCACCTTACTTAATAGTTTACCTAAAGTGTGATAGGATTTGGGTTTAGGTTATTTCATGTTACACATTTCTTAAGTGTATGCCTAGATGAAATCTAAAATTTATCATGATGTTTGGAATGAATATCAACAATATTTCTTTCTACCCTACCCTTCCTTTTACTTTTTTCTTTAAATAGATCACTCTAGTTTAATTATCATTATAAATATACATCTTAGATTAGTTTTTAGGTTAGCCATTGATAATAATTCACTTTCATTAGCATTAAATATCACCTATTTCACATAGATCTTATATTTGGCCACAAGGTCTTCCAACCACCAAATATTATAAATATTATGAAATAATCACTCAAATAGATCATAGGATTATCGCAACCCATAACTCATGTATTGGATTCTTAGGAGTTATAAAATGAGAAGTATTTATTAAACACTTTGGGCACCTATGTTACACATTTAGGCATCAACAAGTAGAGCTTTGATGGCACTAGAAGGAGGGCCTTATGTAGATCTTTGTGAATTTTTAGAATCTTTTCTCATTTTGTTAAATTATGTCCAAAGATTGACATATTTTTTGCATATTTTTTCTTATTTTAGCACAACTGGGTAAATATCATCAATATTTAAGGTTTTAAACCATGTATTTGGGATCCCTTTAGCCAAATATTGATATTATTTGAAGATCTATAGGTATTTATGCAAAGGTAAGTCATGATTAATGTATTCCCCATGTTTAAGGTTAGTAATAGCAATTTTGAAAAAAGATGGAATGGTTCATTATAAATTTAAGTCTGTTGGATCTTATAAGTATAAATATCCCTCTCATTAATCATTATAGATGTATCTTTGAGCTTATTTAACTAAACATAGTCATGATTTGCATGTATTGGTGCAAAATTAGCTTAATGTGCAAACTTAATCATTGTACTTTGAAAATATTAGTTTGATGCATCATATTTTAAATAGGATTAAAAATTCACAAGCTAACACTACAAAAAAAAATGAGACCAAGGTAACTATAATCTCTCAAAGTCTCAATCGACTTCAACTATTTACGGTGCTCATGTGTTCAAGGTATGGATTGGCTATGTGGTTCTTCAATCAATGTGTTAGGTATAGTGCATGATCTTTCTCAAAATCCTAAAATATATTTGCCCACTTTTAGTCCCAATGATAATATAACTATTGAGGAACATGTTAAAAATTTTAAATTTAGTTTAAGATTAATGAATGTGACTCATGGAGATGTAGCTTGTAGGTTATTTCCATTCACTTTTAAATATGTTTCTTATGATTAGTTTATTAACCTTATAGAAGGTTACAATATTAATTGGAATGAATCTAACATTGATTTCATCGATCAATTTGGTAAAATCATTAGCCCTTGTGTCTTGTATCAATAATTCATCACTATTAAGAGAGATGAAAATGAGCCTATAAGAGCCTTTAATGTTAGATTCCAAAAATTATTAAATAGAACCATAATTCCTTATAGACCTAATGAGGCTTTAACCTTAAAAATATATAAGTATTATTTGGATCCCATGAGTTATGTGTTTTTTAAAAAAATTATCAAATCATTAATACATTATCCTTAGCTTATAATGAAGTTGTGCTTATTAACAACCAGATGCATCCCTAAGGTCAAATAACATAATCTTTTCCTAATATAAATCCAAATTAGCCCATCCAAAATGTCATTCCTAGTATACCTACTTTAACACTAGTTCAAAACCATTTTACCTTGAGTCATACAAAATCATGGCCAAAACATAAGATTCTTAGATAGAACTGGTAGAGGACTTCATCCACAAAATCATAGAAATCTAGTACCCATAACTAGTAGTAATGCTCCAATTTATGAGCATGAGACACCAAAAAATTCAAATGACTTGATACTAAAAATGGCCCAAAAATTGAGTGCTAACTTTCTTTAGTTATAAATACAAGTAGGAAATATTGGAGATGGATCTAAAAAAAAACTATGCTCCTCAAAGGTTCAATTGGCCTCTAAATAGGTTTCATGATAACAAAAATAATGGATCATCAGAAGTCATACAAATGAGTTTATTTGATATAGATTTAGCTGATCATTACAATGTCTTTGAAACCTCTAAAATTATTCCTAAACAAGATAATATTGTAGGGACATATAGCTTTGCAAGGATGGCTCTAGGTTTCATGATAGAGGTTTTTGATTTTCCATTTGATGATGAAGACTAAAATGATCCAAGTAAAGAAGTTGCATCTAAGATGACTTGTCTTCTTGAAGATGTAAAAGAGATTATAATTAAAGACCAATAAGACATCATCATTAGAATATATATAGATGAAGAAGAAGAGTTTCTAGAAATGGATATGGATCAAGTACAAGATGATCTTTCTTTAAAAGGTAGCCAGAAAGATAACCCACACAAATTTATTTTTGAAATGGAGAATACCCCTAAAGAAGATGATCACTAGTAGAAGTCATATCATGATTTCCTAAATGGAAATAAAGAGCTAGGTATGGTAGATGATGGGATAAAATAACACATGGATGCTTCATCTAAGGATTTCACCAATGATCTAGAGTTCCCAGAAGATGATATTATTTTTGAGGCCCTAAAAAAAGATAAGCTGGAGCTTAATCAAGTAGAAGAACTACCTTTTTTAACTGAGGATGAGGATGTAGTCGGTGAAATAGATTAGTAATTATCATTTGAATTCATCAAAAGGTCAGGAATGTGGGACCAACATGTTTCTGATGATGAGATTTTTTATGAACTCCATTTAGTTGATCAAGATGAATAAACCTTTTAGGATGACTTAGAATATTTTTGTATAAATATTGGTGGTTCATTTTCACCTAAGAAATAACATAATGAAGACATCAGTCTAGGGATGATAGCTAAACCACCATTATTGGGTGAACATGATATAAGCCACTATCTATCTATGGATGAAGTAGAACCAGAACTCCTACTACAAAGTAGAAGAATTTGGGAGGAATATGATTTGGTTTTAGACTCATATCTTCAATCCATGTACAAGAGAATGGAGGTGAAAATTTAAGATAAAACACACATAAGTCATGAACATAAAAATACCACTGTGAGTAAGAAGATGCCATCAAAAAACATTCATGTTTCAAGGTTGTGTAGTAGACTAAATAACTTTCCATTTGATCCTAGAGGTAAATATTTTATGAAGTTAGTGTAGGTATTTAGATTAATTTATTTTTGGTTTCTTTCCTTCCCATCCCTTGTTTGTAAATAAGGTATGTATGTATTTATTTGTGTTTTGTGTTTTGTTCCTTGCTTCTAATAAGTCCTTTTACCCTTAGCTTGAGTTTCATCTAACTAATCAAAAGCTTCACAGTTCATGAATGTGGGTATAAATTCTCAACATTGGTTTACCATGGATTGTTGAAATATGAGATTGATGTTATAGTTTTAAAAAGCTAGAAAATACTCATGGATATATTAATTATCACCTGAGATTTTAAACCTTGTTTTGATCAAGGCTTGGTTTCAAGAAGGATTGGACATGTAAGATGAAATATTAAACTATTAGAACACAATCATTCTTGCACCTAAGAAACATTAATTTCCTAGGACAAATTTTATATCCAAGCATGATTGTTTGAAAATCAAACACTTGACCAAATCCCTAGACCGGTCTAACTTGGTTCCCAACCTTTTCTAGAAATCCAAAATGACTTGAGATATACAAAAATAAGAACCTTATTATAAAATTCAAAGAGATTTCTTAGTAGAGGTGATTTTGATAAACTCCACCAAGGCTATGGATGCATAGTTAGGAGTGGATCAAGGCATTGAGTGGAGACAAAGTCATCTCTACTAAGGCTATGGATGCCTAGCTATAAGTAGAGAAATGCCCAATCCATCCTTGAGATAAAGCATGTTTCTTCATAAATATTCAAACATGTTGAAATTTAATGTTAATGATTAAAGCCATGAACTTGGAAGTTATTCTCTAAAACCTTTAGTAATCAGTAAGTGGAATCAAAGCACACACATAGCATGACAGATTTTTGATATTTGATCCTAATTCTACATATGAAAGATTTGTTCTAACCATGAACTGATTTTAATAATTGTGTCTAATAAAATGGAATAAGTGGCTTATTTATTAGTCTAAACTAGAGTATCTAAATTATAACATATTTCTATGTTTCCCCCAAAAGTCTCCATTTGTTGAGGTAAACATAACCCCTATTCCTAAAAAATGGGGACCCATGTGTTAAATTGTGCAAATTTGTACCTTAAAATTAAAGATTCACTTAATCAGAGTGTCATTAGCATGATTGCACATTATTTTTATTTAAATATCATCCACACCTAGTTTGGTTAGCATATTTATTCATGGTTCTAATTTAATCTTATCTAATATGCTAACATTGGATATTTATGTTTTAGGTTGAAGGTTTAATGGAACCCATTTGGGGTTGAGCATGCTTAGGGTTTTTGTGATCCATCATTAAATTGATATTTTACCTTGATCTATAATTGATTAATTAAATCCATATTTTTGAAACCTTAGCCTAATGTCTTACCTAGACTTTTTAATCCAAATTTGAATTTGACAGGAACTTTTTTAAGTGGGAGCAATTAATTATGCCATGAACTCAATTTAATTTTTGTCCTAAGCCTTGGTCATGTTTTTCAACATAACCATACCTTGGCTAAAAATCATATGCTTGGTCTCTTTTATACCTCATGATCCCTTTGTTTCTTTCTATCCTAGCTCAATCTAAGCTAAACACAAAGTCATTTTGTTATTTTCTACCTATCGTGTTTTGTATTTTGGGCATGTGTTTTTGGGATTTTACTTTAGATCTTTATCCTAAAAAAAGTAACCTTTGGGGTTTATACTTTGGATATTTTATTCAAGAATTATGTTGGGACTTATTTAATTGGTTTGTTCCTTCAAACTTCTCTATGTTGGGATATTTTTTTTAGATATTTTGTTTGAAACAATTTCACCAAAAACTTATTATATTAGGCTTTTTGTCTAAAGGACTTGCCCTTCGGCCTCATTTCACTTACCCTTTAGCATATTTGTTTTAGACTTATTATTTTTTGAAATGACATTTCAATCCCTCGAGACATACCCTTTGGCATTTTTCAAATTTCCCTTTACCTTAATATACTTGTCCTTCAAACTTTTTTGTTTAAGCCAATTATCCTTCAATTTTTTTGTAAGTAACCCTCCAGACATTTTATTTTAGACACTTTGTTTGATGCAAAAATATTGAAACATATTTCTTGTAATAAATTATCCATAACCTTTTATAAGTGACCTTTGCCTTAATAGAATTATCCTTTAAACTTTTGTTAAGGCCAATTATCCTTCAAGTTTTCTAAAAGGTCTCTTCAAGATTTTTAACATGCCCTTAAAAAATTTTAAAGTGCCTTTTAACTTTTTGAAACCTACCTTTTGGGAATTTTGAAAGTTCCCTTCAGGATTTTATCATTGGACATTTTATTCATTGTAAAAAGACCAAAATAATTATCCCAAGGGTACATACCCTTTGGGCTTTGTACAAATTTCCTTTTTGGAATTTTTGAAATGGACACTTGCCTTCCAATATTATCCTTTGGCTTTTTGAATATGTCCTTTGCGAATTTTTTAACAAGTACCTTATCTTCAAACATACCCTTCAGATTTTTTTCATCAAACATTTTGTCCAATGTAAAAGGTCTAAAATAATTCCCCACTACCAAGTCCCTTTGAATTCATGAGGTCACTTTAATATCTCTCAAACCTTATCTTAAGACATTAACTTAAGTTTATATTGATCTCGGTCTTGACTTAAACATTATGTATCTCTACAAGATCTACAATCCATGTTTGCCCAAAAAGAATTGATCGAATCATGTGAGACCACCAAGTGGCATACATATCATGAAGAGTGAAAAAGAAAATGAAAAGTGGCAAGCTTGGTAGATAATAATAAAGATGAGCTTAAATTTTATGATCAGATGCCCATTAATGATGTTTACATAGACATTAAATAACAGTCATCTAGATGTTAAATTTAAGATAGTAAATAGTCCAAAATATGTGTTTAAAATTCATGGTCACATGCTCGTGAATGACATCCATGCAGACATCAGATGATGGTTGCATAGACATTATATTTAACATAGATAAGAGCCTTGATTATTCATATAAAATTTATGGTCGTATGCATGTTAATTAAATTCATGTCAATGTCAAATGATGGTCGTTTAGATGTCCAATTTAACACTGCAAAGAGCCTCAATAATGTGTTTAAAATTGATGGTTGCATACCCATCAATGATGTCCTTACAAATGTCAAATGATGGTCACGTAGATGTCAAATTTAACATAATAATATCCCCATGGATGCATTTAAAATTGATGATTACTTGCCCATCAATGATGTCCACATAGACATCAAATAATTATTATGAAAACATCAAATTTAAGATAGTTGGCCATTTCCAAATAATCTGAAGATCAAAAATTTGTGTTGATCTATACAAGATGATCTAATGGTGTGAAATCAATGTGGAATTTCTCAACATAACTCATAATAAAAACATTAATGACACATGTCATAACTAAATGGAGCATATTTGAGATAGCCAATGGTGTAGAAATCCTAAGATCAAGATCGATAGTTTGTCCTAGTTTAAGGATAATCTGATGGTGTAAGATAAAGGGAGGATTTTTAAATGGTTAATTGTCATTTTGTGAACATTTATGAGTAGTTTTACTATAAAAGTGCTATAGGGATGACTCACAAGTGCCAAGATGATTCCAAATAAGTATAAAATAAATAAATACTAAATATCTAGTAGACCATTGGTAAGTAATTTAATATAAGTTCATGACCACATGTATTTTGTGAATCAGGTTGTCTATAGACTAGTCTTCTAGAAGGAAAAGGCCATTTGCTATAGAATGTAATAGAAAGGAAACTTATCATATACATTTGTACAAATGTAATTAGATTAGAATACATTGACATACTTCCTTGCATTTTATAAAAGGAGCATTATCAATTGTAAAAAATAAGGGACTTTTTAGAGACAAATTGTTTTGTAAACTAAGAGAAATTAATATAAGGAATTTTGCATAGATTGTCCATTATTTGCTTGTGTTTATTGTTATCATGGGTTATCTCTTAATTATTTGTTCTAATTTCTAGATTTTAATGGTTCGTATGAATTCTTAGTGTGTACATTTGATTGAAAAGTTGTTAACTTGTGCCAATGCTAGGTTGACTAAAATTCCTGTGGTTAATTTCATTTTCTTACTCTTCTTGCATTTGGGATAAATTTTTTTGCTTACAGGGGTAAATCTTTAAAGTGAAGTAGGTTTTAATTTGCATTATTGCCACCTTATTTAGGAGTTTGCATGATGTGTGATAGGATTTGGGCTTAATATATTTCATGTTACACATTGGTTAAGTGCATGCCTAAATGAAATCTAAACTTTGTCATGATGTTTGGAATGAATACTAGTAACATTTCTTTCTATCTTATTCTTCCTTTTGCTTCTTTTTATCTAGATCACTTTATTTTAATTATCATTATAAATATCCATCTTAGATTAGTTCTTCGATTATATTTTGATCATAATTCACTCTAATTATCATAAAATACATCATATTTCAAATAGATGTGTTATTTTTCAATGGTGGCTCCCAAACACCAAATATTATAAATATTGTGAAATAGTTACTTGTTCTACCTCTATTTCACCAACACATAATGGGATTATCAAAACCCACAACTCATGCATTAGTTTCTTAGGAATTCTAAAATGAGAAGTGTTTCTTAAACACTCTAGGCACCTGTGGTACACATTTAGGCATGAACACATTCCTCATCCCATAGACAAGGCTATACCTCCCCTAAAAGTATTACCTAAATATCTTGCCAAATATGGAGAGGTATATTGTCTTTGGTACCAATGTGGTACACATCATATGGATCCTTTTTGAATCCTTTAGAAGCATCTCATGATTATTACTGTACCTACTACCCTTCCTCTAATTTGTATCCCTCTCAATAAGTCTCCCCATTCTTCCCCCATGGCTCCACCACCTGTGGTCCTTTATCCACCTACCATTTCTCCACTCGTGATTCCCTCATCCATGGACCCTCCTTCCCTAGTGGCCCCTTCTCCACTGGTGACTCCTTCACCTATGGCTCCTTCTTCACCAGTGACTCCTTCACCTATGGCCCATTCTCCATTGGTGACCCCTTCCTCTCCTGTATAGTCCACTCCCATTACTTGTCTTGAGCATATCCTACACAATATCCCTAAAAAACATGATTCTTTAGGTTTCCTTACATTTTCCATCGAGGAGATTCAATGCAAAGTATTTTTTTAAAATTTTTTGGAGATTGAAGAGAATTTATCTAAAATATGATTTGATCGTCATAAAGACTTATCAAATGTTATGGATAATATATGTGGACAAATATATCAGTATTTATGAATACAATCATGGTGTTATTTCCTTTCTTTCTTTATTTGGATTGGAAGTGTGATCCAACTTTACTTTTATCTATCTTATATCATTTGACATTGTGTCAAATTTTTATATATATTATATGATGACTTTTGTCTTACATTATAAGTTGCTTATGATGTTATATTATGGATTATTTTTTATTATTACATACTTATTCTTCATGAGTCCCTTTTTTATGGTCATCTTGTTCTCTTTCATGGTGATTGTTATTGTAACTTGGTTATTAAAACCTTGTCCCTTTATTCACTATTTATTTACCTTATGATCAATTAGAAAATAATTAATCTCATTATAATATCCTTTTACCAGTCCACTTTGGATCTCCCCTTATCCCCATTTATTACTTTTTACAAACTATGCATACACATGGTTGAGACTTGAGATAACATGTTGGTTAATAGTTAAAACTAATTGTTCTAGTCAGTCATGTCTTTGGATACATAGCTTAATTTAACCAAAACTTAAAGATAATTAATGTGTATCACTTTATCTCTCATGATTGTTCACTCCAAGTTCATATGGAGGAGGAATCTTAAAATCCATAAACATTTAAAATCCAAATAATTTAGCAAAAGGTAATGATCTAAAAGGAAACATTTAAAATCCAAATAATTTAGCAAAAGGTAATGATCTAAAAGGAAACATTCAAAATTTTGAAAAGTCAAATCACATTAAAAGATGTGATTCTAGGCACATAATTTTTTAATCGATGATAAAAATCCAAATTGGCCTCATGATAGAGTTGAGGTCCATTTGCATGCATCAAGCCAGTAGATTAGAAAAAGAGAATAAAAAAAATATTCTAGTCTTACCTACTTTCTCACGTAAGAACCCAATATTTGTAGTAGAGAAATGGATCTATACGAGGTCGTAAGGAATGGGGAACATGTCATGGGAAGGTAGGTCCATTTTAATTTTATTTTTAAAAACTACCAACATGATTTGATCTTAGTACCACACTTGTTTTCTTACATAACTTTGTGCCTATAGTAAAAAGGTATCCTTTGTATATTGATCGTCACTAGTCATTTAGTGTTTTTTTATGTCCTTAGTGTGCCTCATGTCTCCTAAGGTCTTCTCCTAAGATTTATATGTTATAATTATTAAATTCCATCTTTCATTTCATAAACCCTAATATTTACCCTTGAGAAATATTATTTACTTCACTGATCACTCCCCTAAGGGATTCTATTTATGAACTGCATTGTAAGACCTTAGAAAGGAACATGTTTTCCTCATAAATTATCAAATTTTAACATTACCATTCAAAAAATCCAATTTTACCATATTTTCACAGTTTTTCCACCTCAATGGTATTCCCTTTTTGAGTTGAAATTAAAGACCATAGATAGGACCTAGCCTTCCTCACAAAATTTTCCAATACCCAAGTCACAATGAAATTACATGTGTCACATATGAGATAATATGTCATTGATTATGAGGTACACATCATTGACATGCTTCCCATATTAATTTAGTATGTTTTATGCTTACTTCATTATTATTTCACTTTTTATCTTCTTATTTTCTAATTAAATGTAAGAATCCAACCATTTTTCTTAAGTATTTCATACTTCCCAACTTGAATTAGTGTGATTAATTTGAGACCATTTTTCCAATTTTATTTCTCTTTTATACTTCCCAACATGATTTTGTATGAGTGATTGAATTAATTGATTTGTTATTATACCATTGATCTTTCACATGTTTCCATTTTATTATATTATTTTCATACTTCCAAATGTGCTATAGTGTGATTTCAATTGTTTTAATTTGGTAACAATATTTTTCATGGTTTAAAAAAAAATTTGACCTCTTGCTTAACATTTTTTGGTATATTATACTTAGTAATATTTTTTTATTACACATTTACCATCACGATATAGTGTGTAGTGTATTTGATTTTGATTAGTTATACTTTTTGAAATCTTTTTTCCCTATTTATTTTTAACCATGCATGTGTACTCCATAATGTTAGAATAGGAAACAATCCACATATATTTCTATAAAATATACAATAGAAGCAAAATATGTGTGCTAGAAATTAATATATCCATGCATCAATAACCACAACCAAAATATAACTCATAGATCAACATCAAATTGTCAAAACAAAATGTATTTATATATCTTGTGTTTTAATATAAAATACAAAAATACATCACTCTAGTTCTATGACTAAGCACCATCATGCCTATCTCATGGCCTAGCCATGCTACCCATAGATGATTCATACCATACCCTATGCATAATACACTATAATGAGGAATAAAATGATCTCAACCTTGATACATATCCTTATAGGTTGGTTGTTTAGGCATATATCTATCCCAGCTAGATTGTGGTAGCCATGTGTACAACTCTCTCTTGAGCTAGGGATTACCAATCCTATTCTTATCCTACTCCCACCATTTATAATGAATGAGATCCATTTAAACATCTCTATATCCACCTCATGGCCTCCCCCACCAGTCTAAACTAGATCACTTGAGTTGGGGCGTATAGTACCATAGTATCATCAAGCATGATGGGGTCACATGGTGCTAGTATTCCATCTAAAATGTCATGGAGCATTTCCATGACTAAGGAACCACATCTGGTCTTCTCTATCATAAGGTCTATAAAAATAAAAACTCAAATAGATATTGGATCATATATATATATATATATATATATATGATCATATAAAACTAGTATTCTATCTCAAAGACTAATAAATCTAATCTTTCTTACCTATCCTAGTGTTACCAACCACTATATCCCAGTTTTATCATCTATCAAGCATGGTCCATCCATCAAACCATCACGTAAGTACCTCATCCATGGGTCACCTCCTAATCAAAGTAAATACTAGAGTCACGACCTATGCACACCTATAGTCTCTCCTTAAAGATGCCTCTATTGAATAGATCCACCTTAGGCTAACTATTCAATCATCCTGCATGACAACTCTCATATGTGCTTGATCCTACCACTAGTATCTCAATCGATGGTGTGCCTAAAGTGGTCACCACTCTTATTGTGGTGCTTATTATGGTACCTTATATACCCCTACATCTACATCCATGCCCTCTCATCCTCTAGCTACTAGTTGTCATGTTTGATAAGTCCATAGTCTTACACACTATAACATGATCTCTAATCCCTTAATTGGGGCTCCTCTTCCTCCTATCTAATTTGGCTCTCTTGTATGTCATTCCCAAAACATAGGCACTACTATACAAGCTAGTATTTGTGGTAGTCCAAATTATCTCGGTAAACATGCCACTAACTTTGACTCTACTCATTAGGTATAGTGGCATGTGATCCACTCTTGAGCTAACCCTGGTGCGATGGTCACATAACTTAGCCAAATTGTAGTAATATGTCCATAGGGATGCCACATTATTTCTCCTTATGTGATTTTATTCAGCACTCATGCATGGGGGATGTCCTTCAGTACCTAGTCCTATATCCATATAATAATCTAAGGTAACCTATCATTGAGCACATGAGGTAATCCAATTGGTCGATACATCAAAAGCTCTCATATATCCATGCACATAAAAGCACCACTAATCCCATGGTATTTTTCCCTTTATATAACATCCCATACATATCATACACGAGGTGGACTCAGATGATAGACCCAAACTCATAAAGTGATCCCTAATCTAATATAGACTAGCACAAGGCTATCACATATAGTAGTACCCTACCATTTAATTTGTGACACAACACTCATACTATCATAAGTCCTATCACAATATTTTAGATATCCTAAATTTATGTAAAATAAAAATCAAATAAGCTCACCCTCAACCCTAGATAGATCCTATTTGAGCCTGTTTCCAACCTGGATAGTACTCATCTCTCCATTAGATCATCTAGTGACACTATCATCATCGGTGTCCCTCCTATCAGTATTTTAAGGAATGCATGGACATGCTCCAATGTGATAGCTACATTTATGGTATCCCCATACACCACCCATCAAAAAGTGTTCATCAATAATTCATATTCTCTAAGAAACATGATACTTATATTGACACTTAGTGGGATGTATCTCATCTCCATGATTATTCCTAAGCCCAATGCTACCAAACTCACTCCATCCACATTTATCAATCACTCCAACAAATTAGGTAACCATGTTTCATCGATCAATCACTAAAATCTCTAGTGCCTTTGAAAAATATCAAACAAAAAAGGATGTATTAGACCTCTGTGTCATTTATAATCAAAATGCATTCTTATCAATTTCATAAAAAATAAACTAATGTTACTTCAATTTTAACCATGGTGGTCACTTACTACTAAGTCAACCCCATTTTAGCCTAACCAACTAAGTCAAAAAATTACTACTAAGTTATCCCACTAGTTTTTTAGTATAATCAACTAAGCCAACCACTTATTACTAAGTTAGCCCAATAGTTTTTCAACCTAATAAACTAAGTTGGCCACTTAATACTAAATTGTCCCATTGGTTTTTCTTATCTTCTACCAACTACATCAACCTAGTCAACCTTGTTCTTTCACTGCAATGAATTTTTGCCTAAATTGCCATAATGCCTTGAGAATTTATTGGTCTAATTACTTTCAACCCAACACCCTATTTAACCCCTAGTACCCATAAAAATTTCATAGGGTTCATTCTAGTATCTATATTTTTCCTAATCATATAATTTCTATAAATTACTCAATTTTCAATAAAAATACTCAAAATTTTGAAAATTTTAATTGCTTACATATGTTACACTTATTCTAGACACTATGCATCCTACTTGATTCAGTTATCATCTCCCCACCATCCTTAGTCTCTAGATATCTCACTTGGTCTATCATAGCTCTATTATTATTAGAATAGTAAATAATGACAAATGAATTCTTTTTCACCCTATTTATATTCACTATCTCAAAAATTATTTAGCTTTCAAAAATTTACTATTAGATCTATTATTTTGCTCATATATCTATCTCTACTAACTCTTTTTCCAAATTATAAAATATTATACAATCCTAATGTTGTAAAGAATGTTTTCAACTATTATATATGCATGTTGTAAACATTTCAATTTTTTGATCTTTTTCACTAATCTCTACAGGTTCACCTAATGCTCCTCACATTGTACACCTTCAAAATTTCAACATATATTTCTTTATCTACAACACTAGGGTAAGTAAGAGTATTTGTTTTTCAATTTTGTCCTTTCATTTATCTTATTTTTTCCTTATTGCACCTTATTCAATTTCAGCATTATTTGTCACTATGTTCTTTTCCCAAAGCACCATCCTGGTTGCACCTATATGAGATGTGATGAGATCTAAGTGGGGAATATGTATACATATAATATTTCAAACCTTTATCAATTATTGATTATTTCTATCCTGAAAAAACCATTGAGTATCAATCTCTCTTAGTGAAAACCCTAAGGTGTGCATCAGGAAAGGGGTGGGCAGACCATTGGTGCTTCAAAAGATTGTTTTGGCTTTGTATCATCCCTACTATTTGCCAAACCACTTGCTATCTACACACTTGTCTCCTAAAAATTATTCTTCTAAGATTTTCCTCCTATTTTTCACCCTCCTCTAGTCATTTACCACATTCACTAGCCCTTTCCTTAACCAAAACCCCTTTTTGGAAGTTTACATAACTATGTTTGCTACATCAACCTTTTATTGTTATTTACAAAATCTTACTAATAACTAGGTCATCCATGACTGACATAGTTTATAACCTAGTTACATTTTTCTAATTTCAATACTAGGTTGAACGAGTTAACCTTATTAGCCTAAATTTTTAGAAAGATTTAGGGTTAGATCCATCTATATCAACACATTCATTTTTTCATTTCTAAAAGAAGATAAAAATAAGTAAGATATATTATGCATATACACTTATCCACCATTCTACTTGAGGAGCAAGCTTAGGGTTTCATACTTTATTTGGAGATATGGATCTTATCTTGTGAAGTCTTTTAGATGAATTGATAGGTTGTGTATCCTAGAGATGATTTATCCTTATCATCCTTACATAACATAAAAACCTCTTACAAAACACCTTGGCCAAAGGGAGAGATTGAGGCTCAATAAGTTTGTCTTCAAAGATAAGGATTCTTAACTTTGTTTGTCCTTTGTAAGAGTAGATAGATATGCACTTGTACTTCTATTCCATGCATTAGGATTTCATATACATTGATGTGAATATATGTCTTCTATGTATGTTTACTTTTAGTTTTTATTACTCCCACTTTGTGCCACAATATTTGGTGAGCACTAGATTATTTTTTATTAGTTTAATGAATATGAGAATAAATTACCTAGTTAGGGTTATTACATAGTTTTACTTGATTGGAGCATTTGAAACCATCCCTATTAATATTATTGTGGTAATAAATCCTTTAATTAGATCTAGTGGATCCATATTGGTCATGACCATGATTATCTAATGTATCCCCAATCAGAAGTGTAAGTAGGATCTATCTTCTCTGAGATAAGATTGATTTGTAGATATGTTGAATTTCCCATTGCATATAGAAACTACACAAACACATACTTTATGAAGAGAAAAATAAACTAAAAAGTGCATGAAATGAAATAATGAGGAAATGAACATGTTTTTAAACACAAATTGATTTTTTTTGTTTATTTTAAACACAAATCAAATAGTGTGAAAGGAATAAAATGCATTGTTTTGAGTTTTATGTCAACTTCTCTATCCAAAAACCTATAATAAAGTGGTTAGAAGGTTTTAGTGTGGTCTTGGGCTAATGTGGGAAATTTCCAAAGTGATTGTTTAAGGCTTAGGTTTGTGTCTCATGGTGTTTTCACCGAAACACAAGATGTTTCTATTATTTTGGTGTTTC
The DNA here is from genome assembly GCA_037957365.1 of Torreya grandis. NCBI lineage: Eukaryota > Viridiplantae > Streptophyta > Pinopsida > Cupressales > Taxaceae > Torreya > Torreya grandis. Next base: position 436,130 of record JARHVA010003105.1, on the reverse strand, counting down.
TACCAAAAATCAGGGCATTTATATTTATTTATTAAAAAAATAGATTAAGAAATAGATAAATTTGGCATTTTTTCTTATTAATAGTGTGTTTCCATCAATTAGCAAGGTGTGTTTGATAATTAGTAGGGTATTTCCACTTAAAATAAAAAACAAAGAGAATTATACCAAATGGCATTTACATTGAATTTTGAATTTGCACTAAATTGAGGGACATTTCGACCATTTATTAACATGTTTCCACTGATTATAACTTCCTACACCAAAATAGTAAAATAAGAAATAAAATGTTTCCAGCATTTTTAGGGATGAAACCACTAGAATGTAGGGGTGTTTTTCCCATTTTGATCTAGAGTGTTTTTTTTGTAAATTTTTTTATAAAAATAAGTTAAATATCCTTATAATTAGGTAAATTATTGAAATTATAGAAATGAGGAAGGTATAAAGGAGTTTTTGGGTTGTGTCAGGTCCCACCATGTGCTACTATGTAGAATAAGGAATTTAAAGAGGACTAGTTTAATTGTTAGCAAATACAAATCCAAAGAATTGAGAGAGACTAACCTCCTAAGCCTATACATTAGGTTTGAGCATGACTAATCAAAATATGAATCAAATATAAGATAAAGAATACACTTTTATACCTCCATTAAAATACTCCCTTTGCTTGTCGGTGTGAAGAACTATATGCTCAGCTTGTATATTTAAAGTTCTTTGGCAATGCCAAATATGCATGTAGGTATCATCTTACCTTATCTACACTTGATTTGGATTGATAATTATCATGAGAAATGTGAATATCCATAGGTGTTTTGGTACAGTAATTTTAGGTTCAATAAGATTTTTTATAATGGAGGGGGGCCTTTAATTTATAGACTTATTGAATAAATGATGACCATCCATGTTGGTATCTAAATAGAGGGCCAAGAATGAGTCCTCACCCTTATCAATGTTGAAGGTTAAAAATTTAAGAGGGTTCATTTACAAAAAAATGAGTGTGGAAGAGATTTGGAATAAAAGTGCAACCTTGAACCATTTTGGAGTGTGTAAGAGGGTGTAAGAAAGAGGAGTGTGTAATAATATGTAAGAGAGTGTAAGATCTTGTGTGCACTCTTCTCCTTTCCCATTGACTTTACCATGTGATGTCACTAGATGAGGAAATAAAAGGACATTTGTTTTTAATAATTATAGGTTTTTAAAAAGCCATGGAATTTTGGATTAGAGGGATGCTTAGGTTAATTAAAATCAAGTGATTAATTGAAAATTAGAATAATGGTATATTTATAATTTTGACTCATCCAATTAGTTGTTCGTTTAATTGACTTTGAATAATAATTACAAAGGGTCAAGTTTATTTGAGGTGAACTTCATAAATTTATTATGATGTTATGATGCATTTCCCTAATTAGGAATGTGTTGTTATAGATATTAGATAAAATCATTAATTATGCAGGTAAATTGGATCAATTTTGACTTTTGATTAGATTTACATGTGATTGCAAAAAATTATTCTCATTATGGTTTAGAAATGGAAATGGTGAAAATGGAGTTTTTACATATGACAATGTTGCTTTGAAGGGGAGGGTCATGCTATACCCCTAACCTATACTCTGTATAGGGATACATGTGGCTAACTTGTGCTTACATACCTTTCATATTACCTTATCATGTTTCTCTATGTTCTTAGTAAGATCAGCCAATGGACTAACCATGGATAAGTATAGTATACATAGGAGGTAGCGGTTAGTATTTTATCATCATATTATAAATTCTCATATTATTGCATTATTGTATAGGTTTACCCCTCAATGTGTCTTAGTCATATTTATCAAGTATTTTTCTCTTTTATCACTTATGTTTTTGGATCTATGTATTATGCTCTTAATTTTGTGATACATTATTCCATTTTTGTGAAACATCTAATTGATTTCATTACAATTATCCTTTCCTAAATCCCTCCTACATTTCATATTTGACAACCTCTATTCTTGATGCTAGAACTAGTTTTCCATTTGTTTGTATGCTCATCATTAATAGTCACAAAACACAAAACTAAAATAAACCACAATAAAATTAGAATATTAAAAAACCCATAAAACGATTTGTCTTTTCTTTAGTCATGATAAAATCCTTGTTCAAATTTAAATAAATCATTAAAGCTTTATTGGGATATATCATTCCCAATCTAACCCACTCACATATATCATTACTTGAGGTAAATCAATGTGTGTAGTTTTATAAATATATATCCTTCTTTATACAACCCCCTTGCATACATTACTGCTTGAGGAAAATCAAATCTAACATTATCATCGATCACCAAATTTAAGGTTTTTATCTTGATAAAGGACAAAACATAATTCATTTTTATGTGTATTTTTTTACTTGCTTGTTAATGTTTATATTTTATGTGTTTTTCTTAATTGTTATGTCTATGTCATTCCTACTATATATTACAAAAATGTCATCATGGTTCTCCATGTTGTGGTTCATCCTATCATATGTTGTAGTAAATATCAAATTTCTCAAACATTTGGAATTTAGTACAATATCAGTAGCATTCATCATCACATCATCCACACTCGTCATTGTTAATTATTAAACACTCATTAAAAGTAATTATCCATTAAAAATCCATATCCATAATCATCATAAACCCCTATTTATTCCTCACCACCCCTTGATTTCACCCTAATTCTTCATTTCACTCCCTCTTCTCATTAGAGAATTAATGTGAGAGCACAGTCATCAATTTAATCCTTGAACACCCTCTCAAGTGGGTATTATACTTACTAATCATGCCATTAGATCCATCTTCTTGCACTGTCTTTATCCTTATTTTATCCATTCTTTGAAAAGTTGTTACTCCTTCCAATCATAATACCCATTCAAAGAGGGGAATATAAACACCATAATTATGCTACCTTAGTGTCACCACTAATCTACTATCATCTAAACCATCATCACCTTGGTCCACCCTAATTATATCACTAACCCACTGACACCACCACACTAATCAATTAATTACACCATGTTAATCCTACTTAACCGCATTTTAATTCCATTTCAACACTCTGTGAATAATTAATAGTTAATAATTATTAATTAAATAGATAAATTATGGTGGAGTATAATGGAGGATAAAAAAGCAAAGCATTTCAAATAGAGATAAGGTGGTAAAGGCAAAAATAGGATGAGGACAATGATGATTATACATATTCAACTAGTTATGGAGGAGAGGGGTTGCAAAGAAGTTTGTCTCAGGTAGATTTTAGTTTGATCAAACCATTTTAGACTCTACTCTCAACAAATATGACCATAGAGTGGAATATTTTTTGACTCTAAGTGGTAAATCCATAGGGTTTAAACTCTATTTGGTAAGACTATAGACTAGAGGAAGTTCTCTGACAAAATAGTAGCCTTCTTTTGGAGGTTCAAGTAAAAAAATAGAATGAAAGATTATTTGACTCTAAGTGGCATATACATAGATTTTTTATTCTTATCAAGACTATAAAGTAGTGAAATATTTGTGATAGGTTATTGATCTTCTTCCAAAGCTATGGCTACCTATATGAGCCAAAAGAAATTTGAATGGTCTATTGGGCATCAAAGAATTATTGACCATTTTGATATAAAGTCAAAATGGGTCAACCCCATATAACCAAAAATGTATATAGGGTTATATAATGTCATAGGTGTTTTATAGTTAATTATATGTCATTTTATGTCATTTTGGCCTTGGTCATGGTTTAAATAGTCTTTATGTCATTTTGAGTCACTTAGGGGTCATAAATGAGAATTAAATGTAGTGGTATAGTTTTAAGTGGTATCTATGTGTTAAAAAATCCTCTTCAACGTCCAATATGTTAATCCTTATTAGATTATAATTGGAAACTTGTAGGTTATAAATTGAAAATCAAGAAAACAAGCCAAAAAGAGGGAGTTTCAAGAGGTGTATGACCTATGAGAGAGAATGGAACATGGGATAATATTGTGGGATGTCTCTTAAAATTGATTAGAATAATCTCAATGTTTTATTAGATTTTGAATTACTGAAAATGGTCCAAAATTGTTATGTTCCTTCATCGCCCTTCTAGACATGCAAAACCAATCAATACGTTTTTGGTTGGTATTCCTAGTAAGAAGACTCTTAATTTAAATGCCTTTGGGTGGTGATATTAAACTAAGTTAGATTAAATTTCATCCTTGGAGTATAGGGATTGGTTACTTTTTCTTTATGAACCATCCTTTATAAGTTGACTATATTTTTTTGCTTACTATTTCCCATACCCTATAGGTTTTGATCTTGTTTGAACTAGTTCATATAATCCAACTAATGGAACTAACTCCAAATGGCATGGAAATATTTACCTCATGCTAATTATGCTTGGTTTCATGTTTCAAAGTGTTTTTATGGGTAAAGCATCTCAATTTTGTAAGTTGGCATCACATGGAGTTGCATATAGCTTTTCACCATTTGTAGAAGTTGTAGTCATAGTGTTTGTATATTTGATGATGTTCATAAAGGATAAATGAAGTTTTTAAGAGGTTTAACATCTTATTATCTTATGATCAATTATATTAGACCATCTAAATATCATAAGATGGACTATGTAACTGTGTTTTGTGATTGAATTCACAATTACATCGAGTTATAGACTTTTATAAGGCTTAGGTATGAATTGAATGAAAATATCCCAAGTGTAAAAATATTTTAATCCTAGATCAAAGATAAATAACACATGGGTGATCACCCAAATTCAATAACTCAAAGTCCCCTAGATCAAGATCAACGGTGTGTATTTTTACATACAAATTCTAATTAATGATCCATGTTAAAGACTAAGGTCAACAAGTCAAGAGAGATTAGTGACACATGTTTAATCATGCAAATGTATATTGATGGTACAAATAAAGTAAATAAGTCAATAATACCAGATTGTATGCAAGACCATTACATGGTTTGAGAGCATTAACCAAATAGAGACTGATAAGAAGGTACATGGAAGGCACATAGGGATACCAAGTGTCACAATTTTAGAAGCCTGGATCAAAGATCAACAACCAAAATTGAAATTTAAGGAAAAGAGACTCCCTAGGAGATAGACAAAGTGAATTAGATCAATGTTTATGGGATATGAGATGAAGACACATCTGTAAAGTGATAATAGTCATATTTTAAAATTAAATATACAATGTGGCAAAGAGATGCCACATAGATAGATAGGTCAGATCGAAAGATTTTATGGACCCAAACACGTGAATGTATAAACATGAGATTAAAATAAAATTTGGCTTACCAAAATAAATACATCAAATTCATATTCCATCATTAAATCTCAGTCAATATCACCTCATAAACCCTACAGTCCCATGAAAGCACATGTAATAGGTTGAACACAATCATGGAGGGTTCATGATAAACATCAACCCTAGAATAACAAGGATATCTTTATATTGGTCTATACAAATGACTTACATATAATGGATGCCTCCTTAGTGCAATCATGGAATTTGTCCCCATTCAGTGGTGGGACTTTCCAAAGGACCAAATGATGAAGATAGTTTTTTGAGTAAGCAAAATGAGTTCTACACCACATTTCATGAGTTTCATGCCTTGGAGGGACATTTGTCCTATCATATCTTGAATGGTCCATATCAACTTTATTATTATACATATATAACTCATTTTTTCATCATGACACATGTTTTTATGACTCTTGGACTTCTCTCTTTTCCATTCTCTCTCAAATTCTATAAGTAGTAGCCATTTTGGCTATTGTAAAAATACCACACCATGTAATGTGAATCCCTACAGAAATAACATTGTATTTTTCCTTTGAACAATAAATATAAGTGTAATTTTGAGTTCATGAACAATTTTTTAAGTATGAAAAGTGATGTATGGTGGAGTTAGTGATAATTATATATCCTTTCTTCCCTTATCCTCTCATGTTTATGCAAGATTTCTTATTATAACAGGTTATATATAGTGTATTCAAGTGTGTTATGCTCCTTTCAAGTATAAAATTATTATTAAAGTGTGAAATATGCCCTCTAATTCATTTACCTTGTGTTGCTTCATACATGTCACCTCTATATTCAAAGATTGATGTTAAAACCTTCTATAACTTAGAAGTTAGTTTTTATGCCTTGTTCCATTGTGATATAGTATGATAGTATTGTGTAAAACATCTTGGTGTATCACCCTCTTAGAATAGGTTCATTTGATGCAAATTTATCACTCTTTTCTCACAAGTTTAGGTGATAAACATTTCAAGATACATTCAGGGAGCTAGCCATTAAATATATAAGCTCACTTACACTATAGGTATAACCACATACCTAAAAGCGTTCCCATGTTTCAAAAATATGTAAGAGGCTTGAACACCATCTTCTATGATTCAATATTTGGTGACAATAGTTTTTGAATGCGCGGTGGGATAATTGTCTTCCAGATAACTTGTCAAGGTGAATGCTGGTCTTGACAACATTAACTACAAATTGGTGTATCAATTATCATTTGGTGACTCCATCAAGGTAAAATATAGTTCAAGGCCATTTTTTTGTCATAAATTTTCTCTCATACTTAATGGTTCTCACTAGGTCATCATCTACTAGAGTTTTCAATCTTACCAATCCAACTATTTAACCTGCATTTACTCTTGAAGTTCAATGCCCTCATCTTAATCTACCTTTTGATGAGAAAGAATATTTTTCTAGATAAGTAAGTGAAGAGAGTGAATATGTTGAAGAGATTTAATATCTTGAAGAAAGCATGGGTGTACAACATACCTTTCCTATATTCAATATTAAAAATCCAATTCATCTCCAAGCATATGATGTTATTCCCCCTAATGCCACAAAGAGTGTGCCTACATTCAATGGTGGGAGTCATGTTACAACTAGTGAACACATCAGGGATATTTCATTTTTTTGTATTTTCCACAATGTCACTTAAGATAACATTTCCATTAGACTCCTTTCCATTTCCCTTAGAGGGAAAACTCTTAATTGGTGTAGGAATTTATCTAGTAGATGAATCACATCATGAGATGATATTGGAGTGTTGTTTACTTCTAGATTTGAAGATGAAAGTGACCATACCTCTCTCATATATCATCTCATTGTGATAAAAAGAGTCTCTAAGAAAATAATGCATGACTTAAATTAGAGGTTTAAAAAAGCTTGGTATAGATTCCCTCCTCCCATGAGGCCACTTTCTACTTTTGTGTTTCTTACCTACTTGAGATCCATTGGTACTAAAATTGCTATCATTATTCAATCCATGGGTGATTCCACTCTTCTCAAAGCATATGAACTTACCATCAAAGCTGAAAATGGTCTCATTCAATATGGAAGGTTACCTCCTAACGTTTTTATGCCTCCATTATCTCATACTTCTATTAATACTCCAAGTGTGGCTCAAATTCCTAATGCCAAAGACTACTCTTAGGAAGGTAGAAGATGATGTTCATTGGAGGGTAAAATTCCTAGCCTTAAAGGCTCAAACTAGGCAAGCCAAGGTGAAACGAGGTGCTTATCAAAATACATATCCCTATTAGTAAAAATATGGAAAACAATATGGGAGAGGAAGAGGTCAAGGGTATCCTAACTATAATAGGCCTGCCAATTTGTATAATCCTAATTTCCAAGGGAGATGGTATCAGTTCATAAAAACTTGGTGCAAGGAGAAGATTGGAAACAATGGATGCAAATAAGAATGGAGAGAAAGATATTCTTGCTCAAGTAAGAGTCACTCTTCTTCTATCAGTTGAAGATGAAGTCATGATGCAAATAAATGAAGGTAGATAGCCTCAAGGAGAGATTTTCACCAGCTTCCTAGTTGAGGACACTTTTGTGCTCAATCAAGGAAATTTAACTATAGAAAATTCTAGAGCCAAAATAAAATCTTTAGGAGGTGATAATAATTTTACTTTAAGTTCATCTAAACCTCCTACAAAGCAATAAGGCATGGTTATAGGCATGGCAGTTCCAAACAATCCTACACATCCTCAAAATAATAATGTTAGAAGGATTATTTAAAATTATTCAACTCCTCAACTTCCAAGAAATTAATTTATTTCAATGTCCAAAAAAAAATTAGGCATGCCTTCTATATATATTTTAGACTCATTACATAATACCAAGATATCCATTTCTCTTTGGGATGTCCTTCATATGCCTGGCCAAAAAGAGCTCCTACAAATATAGCTACCTACCATCCCTACTAGTCTTTCACCTTCAAGTCAAATTCATGGACATTTTTCTCTCACAAATTACCCCAACACCATTTTCTAAACATCTACTAAATCTAAGAAACTTCCACCATTCTACCTCACTCTCATTATGGGTGATAGTCTGGTACACAATTGTATAGTTGATAGTGGAGCTTCTAATTTAGTCATGCCCAAAGTTGTAGCTAATAAGTTAAGCCTAAAATATGAGCCTCATATCAAAGTATTTATATAACTATATGGTATACATGATAAGATAATAGGACTATTAGAAAACTTGAATGTTTTCTTGCATGATTGTCCTAGTTTTCCTATCCTTCAAGACAATTGTTGTTAACCTTCAAGCTCACTTTGCAATCTACCTTTTCAGAGACTTTACAGTCAATATAGGTGGTTATATCTTAGTTTATTGGTCCTTATTTGACTTTAGAACAAGATATGGGACCAAGGTGACCATTATAATATAGCCCCTTTCAAGGTTTTATATTGAGCCTTACATTGAAACAAGTTCTAATTTGAATTGTGTTGTCTATGAGAAGACGGATTATATTATAAATGATGTTAATTACTATAGTATTAAATGCATTTATGATTTATTTACTGATTAATATGGTACTAATACTTATGATAATGATCTTTATGCTTTCATATAGGAAATTGATTTAGGAGTGTATTGTATACATGAGGAATGAATACTAACACCTCTACTTGCCAAAGAAGGAGGTGAGGATGATGAGATGTGGAAAATGTTTTTTAATGTTCAAGAAGTAAAATTGGTGAAGGATCTGGTGTCATTTTTATCTCCCCATCAAAAAAACAATATTATGCTTCATATAGGTCTCATTTTAGTTGCACTTGTAACGTGGCTGATTATAAAGGTTTGATTCATGGCCTTCAATGGGCAAGGAAAAATAGAATCAAGAACTTGAAAGTATATGGAGATAGTGAATTAGATATTCATAAACTTAGGAATGTGTTTTATACCAAGACCCCTTTACTAAATTAATATAATAATAGTGTATGGGATTTTATTGAAGACTTGAATGCATTCAACATCTAATCAGTTTCAAAGGAGTAGAATAATCATGTTGATAGACTAGCTACCATAGTAGATCAATTTGATACACCAACTACCATAAAAGAGGTAAAAATAAATATCACATTAATATTATTTTTAGAGCTTCCATACCTGATAATTATGTGTCTTTTCAAGTGTTTGATAGTGACAAATACATTTCATACTTCTTGAAAAATGAGGCCGAGTTTTCCTAAAAAAATCAAAAGAGACTCCAAGATCAATTTGATGATCATATTGTGAAACTAAGAACAAAAAAGATACCTAAGGGCTTGGTGAACTTATAAATTATATTCAATAAATATTATAAAAATAAGAAGGAAAAGGTGAGTATGTCTACAAAATATGAGAACTATGAAAGAGTCTTGATTTTCAAAGACAAACTTCTCAAACTAGGTAAGGTATGTTCTACATTGGAGAAACAAGAATTCATTGATTTGTGTAGAGAGTCTCATGGAATATTTTATTTTAAGCATAAGTACCTAAAACTATTTGATCTTATCTTATCACACCATAACATTGAATTGGATCTTAGAGTTAAACCAATTAGGTAAAAATAAAGGCCCATCAACCCCAAGGTTGAACAACTCATTAGGTTAGAGCTTACCAAACTCCATGAATCTAAAATTATATTTCCTATCAAAAATTTAACATGGGTGGTTAAAATTTTACCTATTATAAATAATAATTTAGATATAATCCTTTGTGTGGAATTTAGATATCTTAATACAGTATCACTCAAAGATCACTATACTTTACCCTCAATGGAGCAGTTTTTTCAAATGGTTTTAGGTTCTCAATGTTTTTATTTTATATATGGATATTTAGGTTATAATAAGATTATATTTAATGAGGATTATTAGATTAAGATATATTTCACCAAAAAATTTGGGACTTTTGCCTATATAAATATGCCCTTTGGTTTGTCAAATGTCGGTGCCACATTTCAAAGAGCAATGGACATGGCTTCCAAATATTTGGTTAATGAAATGCTTTTGGTTTATCTATATGATATAATATTATTCTATAAATATGATAATGAAAATATTAAATACTTGAGGTAAGTGTTTTAAATATGTAGGCACTATGGAGTATCTCTTAATAATAAAAAAATGCATATTTGATGTCCATGAAGGTAAGCTCTTATGACATATTGTTTCAAAATATGGTTTGAATTTTGATTATAAAATGATAGAGGATATTATAGGCCTACATTTACCTTAAATAATAAAAGTATCCAAAGTTTCTTGGGTAAGATAAATTTTTTAAGGAGATTCATACCTACGTCTACATCTTTGGTGAAATCTATCACATCCATGACCAATACAAACCAAGTCTTTTCTTGGAATAAGGAAGGTAAGAGAAGTTTTGAGTCCATTAAGAAATAAATTAATCAAGCTCATACTCTTATTAACCCTTATTTTTCTAAATAATTCATAGTGTATTCAATTACTAACCTTGATACTATCTCAGCCATGCTAATGCAAAAGAATGATGAAGGTGTGGAACAACTAATTGCATTATTTAGTCAAGGTTTGGAGTATTATGAAGTCAAGTACATCTTTTTGGATAAAAAATTCCTTGATATTTTAAGAGTAATAAATAATTTTAGGCATATTGTTTCAAATAATATTTCATGTTATGGTTTTGCATCCTAGTACCAAATAGTTTATCTTGAGTAAAGACCTTAGTGAAAAGAGGGCAAGGTAGATTATTAAGGTAATAGAATATGATGTTTATATCAAAGTGAAAAAATTGACAAGGGGTAAAGGCCTTTGTGAAAATATATATTTAGATATCCATGAGTCAAAATAAGAAGCTTTATTTAATCATGATTATTCCCAACTACCTGGTCCCTTGCCTCTACAAAGTTAGACACAAGATGTTATCAGATTTCTTCAAAGTGGTCAGTATCCTAATGGTATGAATAGATCACAAAGGATATATTTTAGATTGAAAGATATTACCTTTTATCTTGTAGATGGTGTGATTTTTATAAAATACATTAATGGTGTGGTATGGAGATTCATTTATACTGATTAGTTTGGAGTGTTACTTGATAAGTTCCATGGTGGGATAGTAGGAGGTCATTTCTCTCCAGGAACCATAGTTACCATGATCATGAGGGTAGGATATTATTGGCCTAGACTCTTCATAGAATGTTACTCTTGGGTGAGAAGGTTTACACAATGTGATTTCTGTATAGGAAAATATAAGCTTGCATCCCTTCCTTTATAGCCTATCCAAGTAGATCAACCTTTCATGCAATGGGGTCTTGATTTAATTGGCATGATAAACCCCCCATTAAGTGCTAGTCATAAATGGATACTCATATAAATTGACTAATTTACAACGTGGGTTGAAGAGATGGTATTGAAATAAGCTAATGAGAATGTTATCTTGGAGTTCTATGAGAGCACCATAACAAGGTTTGGTACCCCTTATACCATTATTTCAGATAATGCACTTATTTTTTATAGGTGTTAATATAGCTGATTGGGAAAATAGTAATGGAATATACTTGAGCACCTTATCCAATTATTTCCCTCAAGGTAATGGGTTGGCTAAGTCTACTAAAAATAATCTGATCAAAATCATTAAGAAGAATTTGGAAGATAATCAAAGGGCTTGACACACCAAATTAAAGACAACATTATGGGCTGATAGGATAACTCCCAAGAGGTCAATAGGGAATTATCCTTTTTTTCTTATCTGTGGAAGGGAGGATAGTCTATCTATATCACAAGAGATACCTACCTTATAGTTGGAACATCAATTAGAGTTATTTCAAAACACTCCAATGGAGGTAAGGTTGGTAAAATTAATGGAGTTGTAAGAGACTAGAGATAAATATCATCAAGCTATGTAACATAGCCAAATACTAATCAAGAGGTATTTTTACAAGAAATAAATTCCAAGAACATTTCAATAAGGTGTCATAGTGTTGAAATGGGATGAAGATAGAGTAAAACTAGGGAGACATACAAAATTTGACACCTTATGAAATGGACCATATGTCATCATCAAGTGAAAAATATGCAACTCTTTCCAATTAGAAAGGATGAATGGAGAGGAGTTTCCTATCCCTGTGAATGGGATATCTTTAAAACCTTGTTATTAAAGAATTTAAAGTTAGTCTTGTAAATATTAGGTTAAGTGTGACTTTCTTTTGGTTGTGTTATGTTTCTTAAGTGTTCTAGTTAAACATGTGTGTGTTTATTTTGAGTGTGTCTTATTTTATGTATTTACTTTGTGTTTTATGTGTTGTTCAAGGAAATTTTTGTTTTAATTTTGTGTATAGGTGACTCCATCACCTAATGGATAGGATTAGGCTACTGGTCATGGCATAATAAGCATACCACGCTTAGGAAATTGCCAAGAATGTTGACCATTTTGACCACAAGTCAAAAATGGGTCAACCCCCTATAGCTAAAAAATTATATAAAGGTATAAAATAATTTCATAGGGTGTTTTATAGTTCATTATATGTGATTTGGTGTCATTTTATCTTTGGTCATAGTCTAAATAGTCTTTATATCATTTTGAGTCACTTAGGGGTCATAAATGAGAATTAAATGCAAGTGGTACAATTTTTAGTTGTGTCCATGTGTTAAAAACTCCTCTTTAATGTATAATATGTTAATCATTATTAGGCATGTTAGATTATAACTGAAAACTTTCAAGTTATAACTAAAAATTAATAAAACAAGCCAAAAATAGGGAGTTTCAAGAGGTGTACGACCTATGAGAGAGAATGGCACATGAGATAATATTTTGGGACGTATCTTCAAATTACTTAGACTCATCTCAAAGTTTGATTAGCTTTGGAATTTATATAAATGGCCCAAAACTATTTTTTTCCTCCATCACCCTTCTAGACATGTAGAACCAATCAACAAGTTTTTGGTTGGTATGACCAGTAGGAAGACTTACAAGTCAAATGCCTTTGGGTGTGATAATATACTCAATAAATTTCAAATTCATGTTTAAAATGTATGGATTGGTCACTTATTCTTTATGAATTATCCTTTACTCCTTTACAAGTTAACTATGTTTTTCTACTTACTAATTTCCCATACCCCATAAGTTTTGCTCTTGTTTGAACCACTTTATACAATCCAACTAATATATTTCACTTAAAAGGACATGTAAATATTTACCTCATGTTCCAAATTCTTTTTTTCATATTTCAAAGTGTTTTTATGGGTAAATCATAACAAGTTTGTAAGTTGGCATCACATGGAGTTGTAAACAACTTTTCACCATATGTAAAAGTTGTATTCATCATGTTTGAAGCTTTGATCACGTTCATGGAGAAGAATTGAATTTTATAAGAGGTTTAACATATTATTTATGTATGATGAATTTAATGAAGTTTTTAAGAGGTTTAATATCTTATTTGTATATGATCAATTAGATTAGACCCTCTAAACATCACAAGATGGATTATGTAACTACATTCTGCTATTAAATTCACAATTACATCAAGTAATAGAATTTCATAAGGCTTAGGTATGAATTGAAAATTAAGATGCCAAGTTTCATAATATTGAAAGCCTAGATCAAAGATAAATGGCACATGGATGATCACCTAAAGCCAATAAGTCAAATTCCCCTAGATCAAGATCGATGGTGTGTATTCTTACGTACAAATTTTGATTAATGATTTGTGTTGAAGACTAGAGTCAATAAGTTAAGAAAGATCAGTGTCACACATTTAATCATGCATATGGAGATTGATGGTGTGAATAAGGTCAGTAATCCTAGATTACATGTAAGACCACCACATAGTGTAAAATTTTAATCCAAATAGAGACTAACAATAGGGTACATAGAAGGCATGTAGGGTTACCATGTGTCATAATTTCATAAGGTTAGATCAAAGATCAATGGCCAATGTTTAAATTCAAGGCCAAGAGACTCTCAAGGATATTTATGGAGTGAATTTTATCAATTTTTAGGGGACATAAGATGAAGAAACATGTTTCAAGTGATAATGGTCATATTTTAAAAATAAATAAATAATGTGGTAAGGAGATGCCACATAGATAGACATGTCAGATCAATAGATTTTATGAACCCAAGTATGCCAATGTATAAACATAAGATCAAAATATGATTTGGGTTACCAAATAAAATACTTCAAATTTTTATGCCACCATTAAATCTCAGTTAAGACCACCTAATAAACCTTGTAGTCCTAAGAAAGCACATGCAATAGGTTTAACATAGTCATGGAGGGTTCATGATGAACATCAATCCTAGAATGATAGGGATCTCTTTAAACTAGTCTATACAAATGAACTCATAAAGAATATAATGAATCCCTCCCTCTTAGTGAAATCATGAGATCTATCCCCATTTAGTGGTGGGGCTTTCTAAAAGGACCAAATGATTAAGATAGTTTTTTGAGAAAGCAAAAGGAGTTTTATGCCACATTTCATGAGTTTCATGACTTGGAAGGACATTTGTCCTATTAAACCTTTCATGACCTATCTCACACTTCATTATCCTACATGTATAACTCCTTTTCTTAGCATGACACACGTGTTTATGACTATTGGATTAATCTCTTTTCACTTTTCTCTCAAATTCTATAAGTAGTAGCCATTTTGGATATTGTAAAAATACCACACCATGTATGGCAAAGCCCTAATAGAATGAAATTTTATTTTACCTTTGAAAAATCAATATAGGTCTAATTTTGAGATTGTGACCAATTATCTAAGTGTACAAAGTGATGTATGGTGGAGTTAGTGATAATTCTCTATCTTTTCTTCTCTTATCCTCTCATGTTTATGCAAGATTTCATATTACAAAAGGTCATATAGAGTGTAGTCAAGTGTTTTAGGATCCTTTCAAGTGTGAAATTATTCTTAGAGTGTGAAATATGCTCTCTGGTTCATTTACCTTGTTGCTTCATGCATCTCACCTCTATATTGAAACATTGATGTTAAAACCTTCTAGAAATTAGAAGGTAATTTGTATGCCTTATTCCATTATGATAGAGTATGATAGTCTTCTAAAAAACATCATGGTGTATCACCACATTAGAATAGGTTTATTTCATTCAAACTTATCACTTTTTTCTCATAGTCAATCACTATTTTAGGTGATAATCATTACAAGATAAATTCAAATGAGATAGCCCTTAAATCTATAGGCTCTCTTCCACTATAGGTATACCCATATACATGGAAGTGTTCCCATGTTGCCCACATATAGAAGAGGCTTAAATAACCTACTCTAGGATGAAATATTTGGTGGCAATAAGAACCATAGTGTAATTTTTTTTAAATCCAAGCTTTGGATATGTTGATTCTTGGTGGGTCCTAATACAAAAAATTAGAGTATAAATTTTATTGTTTCTACATGGTATATCAACAAGGTTTAGACTATGTTGGGTAAGACAATGAACTATCATAATTTTAACATTATTTAAGTGGAATATTCAAGGATATCCTTTGTCTCATTTCACCTTGAGGGGATACTACTCCATTTGTAAGGTTGGTTTTTATTTCCCACCCTTTAAGCTCTTATTTTACTTTGGTATTATCCTATGAGAACTTGTTTCATAAAGTTTGGTGGATGTTAACTTATCCCCCTCTACTATTGGGAGAGGTAGAAAACTTATTTTTTTATTAATATCTATATGTTATAAAACATAATAGGTGGGAAAGTCTTAATATAATCACCAAAATAGAGGTAAAGGTGAGCCATGATGGGCTAAATATTCTTTCCATGTTCCAAGTGAAATTGTTTGTGGCTTAGCTATCAAACATTGAGATCTAAATAGATGATAGAGGAATATACATCAAAAATATTTATTTATATGTGTATTTTATATGAATCCACATCAACTTACCCATGTGGATGTTTTATGAATCGACATTGAACTCGTTGTAGACCCTATCTTGAGATCTAGTGATTTTAGGCAAATCCCTTAGGGATTTCAATCTCTCTTGAGATACCATTATGTTTATTAGGTGCTTGGTTGGAACCATGTTTCAATTAATATGGATATAAAATTAATATGATTAATATAATTCTTGGCTAAGCGCATGCTAACATTTTTTTCTATAGTAATGTGAAAGTGGTGCATAATTTTCATAGATTTAGAAGTTTAATAAAAGATTGCCTATTTCGAGCTGGTTTTTTATAGGTAGGGGTATTAGTTTTTTGTTGGCTATGGTTTAGTTTTATGTTTTTTTTTCAATTCCTCATGGTTCCCCATAGATCCTTAACTACTATATAATTTTTTAGGAGACTTTCTTGTGTTCAATGTGTAATGGAATCTTTGGGGAAGGCTTACTATAATAGGACAATTATTGACTACATTTTTATTAAGGAGTTGATTTTGTATTGTTTGATATTTTAAGGTTTTAGGATATTTAAAAACCTCTTATTTTCACCTATTATGGTTGTGGGTCCATTTTTAAAAATCCTATCTTGGTTGTGGGAGCAATAATCAAAACCCTCACTTATTCGGTGTCTCAAAGGTGTTTACCCTATCAAATAAAAACATTACGAAGATCAATTGTTAATTGTATTTCATGAATAATTATCTAATTAATCATTATTAATTAGTTAATTAATTAATAAATAATTCCATTCTCACATAATTATTATAAATAAATATCTTCATTCATGTGAAACTCCAAGTCAATCTCAATTAGTCAACTACATTAAATAACAATCAAATCAAGCCTACACAATTAATTAATGCAACCAATTAACTCCTTTACTAAATGATTTTACATCCAAAAAGTAAACAAATTAAATAAATCAACAACTAATAAAATCAATTTTATTGAAAAATAATACATTCAAAACCTATGTCTAATCTCATCCATCCAAACTCATAGTTACTCTCCATTTTCCTTTTCTCCCATCTAAAATTTACAAAGTCATTAATTTCCTCTTCAGTTTTGTCATAATGCATGTAAGAGAATGAGATATATCCCATCTTAGCCTTGGGAAAAATATGGATTTTCTCTTAACAATCATTCAATTATCCTCTATATCTGCATGTTATATAATTATCACACAATTCCTTTGAAGCAACCACAATCCATAAATAACATTAGAAAATACACATCAAAAAATAAAAGCTTCACTCATTTGGTAAGTGAAGGTAAGTGTTTTTTTTCTCTTTTACTTTTCTCAATGAAAGGTTATGTTAGATTCAAAGTAAGAACCTAGATTGTTCTTAGTTTCTATTCAATCTTTAAATCTTAGAATTTACATTTGGTGTCATGATCCATATCATACACCTTCCTATTTGTATGTGGTGTCATGATTCATATCATGCACCTTACTACATAGTTAATTATTCATTGTTTATACCAATGATGCTTACTACTATGTGCCTAATTTGTATATCCATCTCTTGACATAACACTTTTATGCCTTGATCTATATGTTTAATATATGATTTTATGATTTATTCATTATTATGATGACATATTCTCTAGATTTTAACATGGGCTTATAAATTATTATATATTTTTACATAAATTTATGTGGTCAACTCTTTTATTGTGAGATGATTAATGTACAAACCACATCCCTCACCTCAAAGGGGGAATATTAGTAGGATTTTCATAGAGAATCAATCCTCTACCTAAAAAAAATTAGACTTTTCCATAGATTATATGCTTTAGAGTGTTTAAAGTTCAAATTATCAATTTGGGCTATAATATGGGACAAATATTTGCATATTCAAACATATCTAAGGGGCATATAAAATGCATATTTATACATTTTGTAAGAATGTGGGTTATAATTTTTTATATAATTATATATTGAGATATATTTTGGGTTAATGTGCACAAATTTACATGAATATGAATTACATGTTTTTTAGATATGAGATCTAAAATGATTTAGATGTATAATGTTATATATCATGTTGGCATCGATTTGAATAGATTATGGGGCATGAAAATTTATCATGCACATATATAATATTATATTTTTATATTATGACATCGATGCTACCTATAATTGAACACTTTAAATCTATAGGTTCATCTGCATCAATTGATTCAAATAATTGAGTAGTGTAGTTAAGGTTCAATGAATCTTAACTGCATAGACACTATTATGTGATTTTAATATGTGGCTTCCCCCTTTGATTTTGAGGTTACATGTAGTTAAATGAATATTATGATTATTTTTAATCCAAATTCAATATCATAGGCACTATTCCCTCTTCATGAGGATTAGGGCATTTATCTTCCCAACTCATGGCCTTAGCTTAGTACACAAATTGGGGTATGATTAGTTCCAATTCTCAAAATTCTTTGAGGAGAATCATATTTTCCAATGATTCAAAACTTAATCTTCATCTACAACACATTAGTGGGCAACATAATTCACCAACTTACAAGTGTATTCCTTCCTTACTATTTAAGTTTCAAATTTTCCTTTTTAAGACTTAATTTTCACATAGGACATTAATTATTTCATGTTCATTACATATTTTCATGGATCAAGTTACAAAATTGGATACTCATTACAAATATAATGTGTGAGGTGAAAACTCAATTACATTTCTTTATCCTTTTCCTCTTACATTGCATTTCATTTAAATACTAGAATAAAGGAAGGGGGTAAGATTTATAGACACCAAAAGTTGGTATTATAAACTTGGTAAAGTAATTTTTAACTTACATTCATTTTACATGACTTATGCATACACATATGGATATTCTACACCTTTATCTCCTATCCATATTTCCATAGGTCTATCCTTCCTAATTTTCCATCAATGACCTATAGTATTTCCATGGACTATGTATAACCTATGAAATTCATACAAATATTGTCTCTAGATCATCATATTAGTATTCCTACCTTTCAAATGAGTCCATCAAACTCAGATGCCTATATAGAATTATCTAGGAGTTCAAATATAAATAACACATTCCTAGACCAATCAATGGTCTTTTTAATTACTAAAATTATCTTTATGTGTCAGCCCATATCTTTCACATGTTTGTGGCATGACACACTACCCAAACAGTCCCATATAAATACATAATAGATCTAATACTATTATCTATCTATCACTCATCAAATATACATACATATACTTATGAACATTAAAATTAACTACATATACCTTCTAACTCAGCCATAAATCATAAGGAGAAGGTCTTAGACAAAATTTTAAGCATTTTATAGAAGTAAAAGTTACCATTTTTTAATTTTCAAAAGATAGATTAAATGTTGGATTCATTAAAGGAGAACCATTGCATACATGAACATAAGAGTGAGAACTACTTGTGGTTTGGCTTCCCTATTTGGAATATTTCATATGTAGGTAACATTAAGACAATCATTAAAGAATGTTTAGATTCAATTCAATCCATCATTATTCCCTTTTTGTATGCCTAATCCTATTTTCAAAACAAAGCCTAGGAATTCAGAGAGAACTAGATTTTTTTTTTGATATTATGCACAAATTTAGCCTTTTATGTCACACACACAAATAAATTATAAGTAGATATAGTAACCTATGTCAAAATAGAGATTCAAAGTATAAAAAAAATAATATGATAAAATATAGGTGTTATTATCTAGCTTAGTCATCCAAATATTAATAGATTCATCAAATAAAATCTAAAGACCCAATTCTTGATCTAATCAACTATTGATTTATCCATTTTTTCCACCTATATTTAGTCTCAAACATGCCTATAATAGTAAAAATATTAATTAATTTAATCCTAAAGTCATTTATATTTATAACAAGTAAAATTTCTCAAATCATATTCTACAATATACATTTACATTATTGTTCATAGTTATATTTTATACAATCATAATAATTCATAGTTTTACATTTTTCTAGGTTCGCATAATGAAAATAAGTTAAAAACAATATGCCAACATCACCAACACCCAATAGTTATCTAAAAAACTAATTGGTTTCTCCTATCCACATCAATCTAGATTAAAATATAGGGTTACACAACATGGTACAAATATTAGGCATGTACAATTTCAATGGTAAGGATCCAACTACCTAGATCTATCAAATGGAAATTTTATTTAATTTACATCATGTCTTATGTGAATATACGATGTTACTGGAACATGTATATTTTAAACTAAATAAATTTATTTGGAATCAATTTTTGTGAACTCAAAATAAAAATAAGGGACTTATTATTACCTAGTCATTGATAATTGATAAATTTTAGATACACTACCATAAGAATGTACTAGAGAACTATTGATTTTAGTTATACAAATTATGAAAAATATGGATGTTAAAGGATTACATTAAATAATTAAAAATTTATCTTTACATGTGAAAATGTAAATACAACCTAAATGACATATTATTGGGTGATCTTAATAATAACATCCAACTCGATGTTCACATGTTTACTCTAGGTTTAGTTTTTAAGTTCATGGTCTTAGCATGCATTCTAGAGGAAATGGATATATTTAGATAGTGGGAATATTATATTCCTTTAGTAATCATTCCCTCAATCTTCCAAATTGATTCATAAATAATTTGAAGAGACACAAGCAAAAGGGTTATGTTTCGACTATGACATAAAATAATGAAAAGGACATAAATGTGTTGAGAATAAACTGTTATACATTTAAGTTTCCAATAAAGAATAAGATGATTAATTAGTAGGTAATTTTAAGGATGAGTCAAAGGAGGAATTATAAGCTACTTAACCAACTATCTCTTGACATGCACTTTTAAGAATTACCACTCCACAAACCCTCAAAGTAGTGTGTCTCATAAATAAATAGAAGGTGGTAGTTTTGAATGACTCAAGGAGTACACATACATTCATAAAAAATAAGCTGGTAGAATTTTTAAAATATTCTTAATCTAGATCCATAATTTTTTCTCATCATTATTGATGGTGTCATAGTTAGTTTTTGAAGGAAATTTCATAGTATCAAAATAACCATATGATATAGGCTAGACTTTACTATATGTTGTATTCCCAAGTCTAGGACATATATAATTTTGGGACTCCAATGGATCACAACCTTAGGATGTATCAATATGAATTTATAAGATTTTTTCATGGATTTCCATTCTTAGGATAGGACATTTGAGTTATGTGTATTGCATAAAGAATCTCCATAGCTAGTTAGTTCTCATCAAGTGTATAATATTCTTTAAAATAAGTATATGGTTTTTAGCTTAACTATTTTAATTATAATTCAAACTAGTAAATATGTATACATAAATGTATTTAAAGGCATATTTTTATAAATACTCTATCAATTTTGTAGCAATGTTAAAAGGGATACCATCAAAAATCAATCATGATCATGCCATTCAAATTCTACCAAGGATTAAATGACCAAAAATCTAACTTTATAAGTATCAATGTGTCCAAAAGAATGAAATTGAAAATATGATATAGGAGATGTTAGAGGTTAGTGTTATTAGACATAGCCAAATTTCATATTCATGATCAATATTAATGGTGCATAATAAGGATGATACCTTGAGGATGAGCCAAGAATACCAATAAATCAACAAGTACACCATAAAATATAAGTTTCATGTTTTGATAATTGATGATTTTATAGATGAGTTACATTGTGTTTTCCACTTTATGAATCTATATTTAAATTCAGGTTACCATCAAATTTGGATCAATTTTTAGGATACACATAAGATAGATTTCATAACTTATGAGGACCATTATGTTTTTTTTTTGTAATTAATTTCGGTCTCACAAATTCACCATCTACATTTTAATGTTGGATGACTAGTGTCTTTTAATATTTTATATGGAAATATGTCTTGTTATTTTGTTATGACATACTAATATACAATAAGACATGGGCATAATTCTTTTATTATGTGAATCATGTATTGATTACTCTAAAATAAAATCAAATTTATATAAAGCCTTCCAAGTGTCTTCTATATTGAAATAGGTGGATTACTTGGGTCAAATTATTATACATTGAGTAATCAAGGTGAACCCTCATAATATCAATTACAGCATAGATTGGAAAGTTATAAAAACCTTGAAGAACCATTCAAGATTATTAAGGATAACAAGTTATTATCATCAAATTATTAGATATTATAGTGACATATCCACCCCACTAAAAACCTTATCAAATAAGGAATCCTTTCACTATAATGATAATTATCACCAAAGCATTTGAGAAGCTAAAGGAGGTCATGTACACCGCTTCAAGTTTTTCTACCTAATATTTTACAAATACCTTCTTTTTTGAATGTGATTTGTGAAGCTATGTAATTGAGGTATTACTCAACCATAAGGATGGCCAATTGCATTTGAGAGTTATTGATTGAAAGGTGATAATTTTATAAAACCTTTTTCTGAGAAGGAAATGATGGATATTCTCCATACACTAAAAATAATGGAGACCATATCTAATGAGTAGACACTTTAAGGTAAATATTATTATATAAATAATCTTATTTGGGTCCTCTCTATAGGTTACTAGGATTATCGTAAGTTGTATTTATGTTTGTATTTATTGTACCTATAGATACTAAAATATGGTATTATAAACATGGTAATGTAATTTTTGACTTGCATTAATTTTATGTGACTTGTACAAATGCATATGGATCTTATACAAATTTATCTCATATCCATATTTATATAGGTCTATCCTTCCTACTTTTCCATTAGTGACCCATATAATTTTCATAGACTATGCATAAACTATGCATCTAATACATGCACTATCCCTAGATCATTAGATCAATATTCCTACCTTCTAAATGAGTCCACAAAACTTAGATGATTATGAAATTTCATAGGAGTTCAAATATAAATAATGCATTCATTCACCAAGTAATGGCCATTTTTCAAATTCAAATTGACTTTATGTGTCAGCCCATGTGTTTCGCATGTTAGCATGAGATACTACCCAAATATTCCCATATAAATACATAATAGATATAATCCTATTATCTATTACTCATAAAATATACATCTATACACTTATGCACATTAAAAATAATTGCCTATACTTTCTTATTTAGCCATAAATCACAAGGAGTAGGACCTAGCCAAAATTTTAACCATTCAATCCAAGCTAAATTTACCATTTTCTAATTTTAAAAAGATATATCACATGTTAAATTAATTAAAGGAGATCCATTACACAAAAATCTTAGAGGGAGAACTACATGTGGTTTGACTTCCCTCTTTGGAATGTTTGATATGTAAGTATCATTGATACATTCATTAGGGAGTGGTTAGGGTTAGTTCAAATCATCATTATTATCATTTTTTAGGCTTAAACGTATTATAAAAATTAGATACAATTTAAAATAGAAGTAAATAGGCCTTTGGATATTTGTACACATTTAGCCTTGTATGTCACACACACAAATCAATTAAAAGTAGACATAGTAACCTATGCCAAAATATATATGAAAAGTATACACAAAATAATATGATAAAATATAGATGTTATTAACTGGTTCATGCATCTAAATACTAATAGATTCATCAAATAAAATCTAGATACCAAATTCTTGATCTAAACAACTCTTGATCTAGCCATTTTTTCCACCTACATTTAGTCTCAGACATGCTTTGAATAGTAAACATGTTAAGTAGTTTAATCCCTGAAGTCATTTATATTTATAGAAAATTAAATTTATAAAATCATATTCTACCTTATACATTTATATTAGTGTTCATTTCTATATTTTATAAAATCATAATAATTCATAGTTTTACTTTTTTATAGGTTCACATAATGAAAATAAGGTAACAAATTTACCAACGTCACTAAAAAAAATAATTATCTAATAATTCAATTCAGTTATCTTATCCAAAGTAATATAAATTCAAATATAGGTTTATATAACATGGTGCAAAAATTGGTCATGCAAAAGTTTGATGATAAGGATCAAGTCACCTGGATCTATCAAATGGAGAATTTATTTGATTTACATCATATCCTATGTGAATATAAGATGTTAATGGCACATTTATATTTAAAACCATATAAATTAATTATAAATATATTTCAATGCACTCAAAATAAAAATAATGTCCTTACTATTACCTAGCCATTATTAGTTGATGAATTTGAGATGCACTACTACAAGAGTGTAATAGAGAATTGTTGATTCCAATTATAAAAGTTGTGACAAATAGGGATGGTGAAGGCTTACATTAAATAATTTAAAAAAATTATATTTACATGTGAAAATTTTTATAAAATATAGTTTTAATGATAGATTATTGGGTGGGTTCAATAATAAAATCCAACTCGATGTTCACATGTTTAATCTAGGTTTAGTTTTTTAGTTCATGGTCTTAACATGTATGCCAAAGAAAAGAGATATATTTAAATAGTGGGACTTCAATACTGTAAAATATGATATTCCTCTAGTAATCATCCCTCATCCTACCAAATTATCTCATTATTATTTTTAAGACACATGAGCAAAAGGGTTATATTTCAACTATTACATAAAATACAAAAAAGGACATAAATTTGTTTAGAATAAATTGTTATACATTTAAATTTCCAATTACTAAGAAGATGATGAGTAAGTAGTAGGATTTTAATGATGAGTCAAAGGAGGAATCAAAAACTGCCTAACCAAATATCTCTTTGCATGCACTTTCAAGAATTACCACTCCATAAACCCTCAAGGTAGTGGGTTTCATATAAATAGAAGGTTGTAGTTTTGAATGTCTCAAGGAGTAAAAACAAATTCATCAATAATAAGTTGAAAGGATGCTTAAAAGTTTTTTAAATCCAGCTCCATAATTTTGGGTCATCATTACAAATTATGGCACATTTATTTTTTAAAGGAAATTTCATAGTATCAAACGAACTATCTGATATAGGCTAGACTATCCTATATGTTGTATTTCCATGTGTGGGTCATACATAATTTTGGGAGTCTAATGGATCACAACATTATTAACTATCAATATGAATTTGTAAGAGTTTTTCATGCATTTTCATTTTTAAGATAATACATTTTAGCTATGTGGATTGAATATAAAATCTCCATAGCTAGTTAGTTCTCATTAGGTGTATTATAATATTATTAAAAATAAGTATATGGATTTGTAGATTAACTATTTTCATTATAATTCAAACCAATAAATATGTATACACATATATATTAATAGGAAATTTTTTATAATACATTGATCAATTTTAGAGAAATGTTAAAGGGCTACCATAAAAAATGGATCATGGCAATTCATTCAAATGTTATCAGGGATTAAACTACCAAAAATATAACTTTATAAGTACCAATGAGCTAAGTATAATGAGATTTAAAATATGATATATGATTTTTTGGAGCTTTTGTATTATACATAGCCAAATTTCATATTCATGTCTAATATTAATGGTGCATAATAATGATGATACCTTGTCGATAAGTCATGCATACAAATAAATCAACATGTACGCCATAAAATATAAGTTTCATGTTTTTATAATTGATGACTTTATAGATGAGTTACATTATGTTGTTTACTTTATGAAGCTATATCTAAATTTAGGTTACCACCAAATTTGGATCATTTTTTAGGATATTTATAAGATAGATTTCATAACTTATGAGGATCATTATAAATTTTTTTAGTGCCTTTCAATCTTATAAATGAACCATCTACACTTAAACATTTTATGACTAGTGTCTTTAAGACTTTTATATGGAAATTTTCCTTGTTATTTTTCAATGACATCCTAATATATAATAGGACATGGGGGGAACACTTTTATTATGTGAATTGCATATTGATTACTTCAAAACAACATCAAATTTATAGAAATCCTTCCAAGTGTCATTTAGATACAAATAAGTTGAGTATTTGGGTCAAATTATTTTACATTGAGGAATCAAGGTGATCCATTATAAGATAAATAACAAGATAGATTAGAAAGTTTTAAAAACTTGAAGAACCTTTGGGTATTATTAGGTATAACAAGTTACTACCATCATTTTTTTAGATATACAACAACATATTGTTATGATCGTGGTGGACAAATTCACTAATAGTGTGGGCTTTTGATGTAGTGGTTCATTACATTTAGTATCAAAGTAACCACCTATGTTTGAGTCATGGAGTGGGTGGGTTATGCCAAAATTGTAGTGTTCATCTGGAGCTCGTACACATAGTGGATCTCGTGTACGTGCACAAAGCCAGCCCCGAGTCTAGGCTTCAGAAGCGTGGTGGGATGTTATGATCTTGGTGAGTGGATTCACTAATAGTCTAGGATTTTGGTGTAGTGGTTCATTACGCATATCATCCCCACTAAAAACCATATCAAATAAGTAATCCTTTCACTGTAATGATAATTTCCACCAAAACATTTGAGAATTTAAAGTAAGCCATGTGCACCACTCCAAGTTTTGCTACCCAATATTTTTTAAATACCTTCATTTTTGAATGTGTTGTGTTGAGGTATGGAATGGAGATAGTACTCAAGTAAGAAGGATGCCCCATTGCATTTGATATTATTGGGTGAAAGATAATAATTTTATAAATCCTACCCATGAGAAAGAAACATGGATATTATTCATGTACACAAAACAATGGAGACAATATCTAATGACTATAATATTTAAGGTGAATACTGATGGAGAATTAATCTTATTTGTTTCCTCTCTATAGGTTTTTAGGCTTATCATAACTCATATTTATGTGTTTATTTATTATATTTATAGACACTAAAAATTGTTATTATAAACTTAGTAATGTAATTTTTGTCTTACATTCATTTTATATGACTTATGTATATCTATATGGATCTTATACACTTTTATCTCCTATCCATATTTCCATAGGTCTATCAATTCTAATTTTCCATCAGTGACCTATAGGATTTCCATAGACTATGAATACCTTATGCATTTCATATACAGAGTATCTCTAGATCATGACATCAGTGTTCCTATCTTCCAGATGAGTCCATCAAACTCATATCCCTATGGAAACATGTAGGAATTTAAATATAAGTAGTAGATTCTTGTGCCAAGTAATGGTTATTTTTTAAATTCAAATTATCTTTATGTTTTAGCCCATATGTTTCACATATTGATGGCATGAGACACTACATAAAAAATCCCATTCAAATACATAATATATCTAATCCTATTATCTAGATATAACTAATCAAATATACATCTATACACTTATGCACATTAAAATCAATTACCTATACTTTCCAATTTATCCATCAATAATAAAGAGTAGGTTCTAGCAAAAATTTTAAGCATTCAAGTCAAGCCAAAGTTACCTTTTTCTGATTTTCAAAAGATATATTAGATGTTGCATTCATTAAGAGAGAACCATTATACACATAAAGCTAATAGGGAAAACTACATGTGGTTTGACTTCCCTCTTTGGAGTATTTGATATGTAGGTAAAACTAAGACATTAATTAGGGAGTGGTTAGGGTTAGTTCAACCCATAATTATTCCTATTATTTAGGCCTAAACCTATTGTCAAAATCAAACCTAGGATTTAAAAGATAAGTAGATACCTTTTTGGATATTATGCACACATTTAGTCCCTTATGGCACACACATAAATGCATACAAGTATGTGTAGATACCTATGCCAAAATATATATGAAAAGTATACACAAAATAATATGATAAAATATAGATGCACATGCCTGGTTCATGCATCCAAATACTAACAGATTCATCAAAGAAAATATAGAGACCCAATTCTTGATCTATGTAACTCTTGACCTAACCCTTTATTTCACCTACATTTAGTCTCAAACATGCCTAGAATAGTAAACATGCTAATTATTTTAATCTCTTAAGTCATTTATATTTATATCAAGTGAAATTGCCCAAATCATATTCTACCTTATACATTTAGATTAGTGTTAACTTTTTTATTTTATACAATCACAATAATTCATAGTTTTACTCTTTTTTAGGTTCACATAATGAAAATAACGTAAAAAATATGAAAACATCACCAATACCCAATAATTATTTAAAAATTCAATTTTTTCTCTTATCAAAAGAAATCTAAATTCAAATTTAGGTTAAAAAAACATGGTACAAAAATTGGGCATGCGTATGTTTAATGATGAGGATACGGTCACCTACTTATATTAAATGTAGAATTTATTTTATTTAAATCATATCTTATGTGAATATAAGGTGCTAATAACACATTTATATTTAGAACAAGATAAATTAATTTAGAATAAAAATAAAATTAAGGGCCTTATTGATGCAAAGGTATCTCTAAAAGTCATTTTTTTTTCATTTTCATAATTATTACAAGTCTTAAGAAGTGTGTTTATCATAGCTAGGAGAGTTACAAGTATTTAAGATTCAAATTTTGGTTAAAAGGGATTTGACCACCTTTTTGTAAGTTTAAAATTTTGAAATTCTTGTACCAAGTTTGGATCCTTTATCCTTTGTGAAAGATTTTCCACTTTAGTCTAGTTTATTAGGAATCTTGAAAGGGTCTATGTCATCTCAAGTTCATGTTTAATTCATCCATTAGTCATTATAACAATGTGTTAGTGGTGATGTTAGTGAGATCGTTTTCAACATACTTGAGGGAGTAACTAGTTGGTTAATGTAGTTATCAGGTTCAAAATGTTGGTTTGAGAAGGAAATAAATATTCAATAATACACCTCCTCTTGAATGTTAAAAAAAATGCAGACTCTACCTCTTTTGTATGAAGGAAGATATGGACTATGCAATAAAATGTGAAAAATAATGTTGACACAAGGTGTGTTATGTAACTACGTTAATATTTTATAATTTTTATAAATGCTTTCATATATGATATAAGCTTGGTTAATATGATTTTCAAATGTTGTTACATGATTTATTTCAAGTTGTAGGTTAAGGATTAAACCCTATTTTCTATGTAAGGATGATCACATGCAATCTATGTTTAAAGAATGAGAAAGACTATTTAGAATCCAATACTATTTATAAATGATGTTATTGAAATGTACTCAATTATTATACAAAAGTGGGATCTGTGTTGAAGGTGTAACTTTGGTAATAATTTTTTGAATACTATGTTTTTTGTATGGGACTATGTTTAACTCAAAGCAATATAAATATTGAATGCAAATAAAATATATAAAGAAGTTAATAGACATGGATGATGGATCTAGGATGTCATTTAACACATTCATAACCTATAAAAATATAAGTAAAGTGATTATAATCTTGTAAAGATTAAAACCTTAAGGCATGACTTTGGTAACAAGTTTGTGAATCCCCATATTGTTCTCATTCATACATAGTCTTAGTGTAGATCCTAGTGAAACTAACATGGTAGAAATTTTAAAGGACTTATGATGTTTGAGTTTGGTGTATATTTCATGGTTAATCATCATTATCATTTGGATAATATTTAAATATTTCTTACTGTCTAAAACTCAATGATAGTCCTTCACTAAGCCTACAGACTGAGCATGTAAACATAGTTTGATAAAGAACCAACTTTAATTACTAAATAGAGGTTAGGATGTGAAATTATATTAATTTAGAAAGTGTGGAGATGTATCTTAAACTCAAAGAAACTCACAAATCTTTTTGAAACCCTAAATAAATAAATAATGAGTATTTTATATGCTCTCAAGTTCCTCAAACTGAGAAAACCCTATTTAGAGGGTTTGGATTAATTAATGCATGTATAAAAAGATCCCACTAGTGAAACAGGATAAAATTTTGTGATAATATATGTGTTCATGTATGCAAAATGATTTTATAGTTTATAGTCCAAGAAGGTACATGTTCATACACTTATGCAAGACTAAGGTTGAAACAAATTGTTCAAGACCTAATAGGCCTAAATAAGGGCCTAAATGCATGAAGGAAAGTGGTCAAATGAGAGAAGTGATGAATGAAATTTCATGAGAATAAAATATTAATATAGGGTATCCTAAAATGAGTGTAGTTTTTTATTTAATGATAGTACATATCTATATAAAACAAAATAGTCCATAAATATGGCTAGTATGACTATGTAAAAGGTATGCAGATTTGAGTAGAGAAAGGATTGAGAGTTGATAAAGGATTGTGAAGGTGAAAATAAGATGATTGAATATTTTATGTGTTTTTAGAACCTAAAATAAATATGGAATTTAGTTTAGGTTCATTTGTTCAAATAATCCTAGTGTTAGCCAACAAGATTTGTAAGTTTACAAGAGTAAGTGGAATAACAGGCTAGTGAGAAGAGATCTGCATCATTTGGTATCGAACAGGGAAGATTATGTTGGAAAGGCATGTTTTAGTTTTATAATTGTTTATTAAAAATTCATGAATAATTTGTCAAGTACATATTGAATGTTTTTTGAGATATGGTAATGAAGAAGCTAACAGAGATTTTAGAAATGAAGTAAAGAGGATATAGGTGATTATGAAGGAGAGGTAGTAATATAGTTGAAATAAGAGTGAAAGGTCACAAAACCATTATAAAATAAGGCTTTAATAGAATATATATTAATAAGATCAATCAATAAGCTCATAGGTGAGTTTGATAGAGTCATATATGTAGGACAAGAGAATAATAGTCCCAAGTGAGGATAAAAGAAGAGTGAAAGACCAAGTGAATGGTCAAGAGGACAAGATGGAAAACTTGTCAAAGAGGATAGGTCTAGAAGAGGCTAAATAATTAGTAGGCATCATTATTGAGATGATGAAAGAGAGATAGAAGAAGAAAAAGGGAAAGATTGAGAAGATCCACCATAAGGAAAATATGGTGCATGAAGACACCAATAGAAAGATGGAGATGGAGAACGAGATGGCAGTGATGAGGTAGTAAATGGATGAAATGTTGACCAAGATGGAGAAGCTAAGAAATATTATTAACCCAAATCTTGGATGGGTAATAAGGAAGAATCCAATCAAATGGTCAATCAAAAAATTGATGGAAAGAAGGAGAAGACAAAAGATGAACATGAAAAAAAGTTAGCCTAAAAAGAGAAACAAGGAGGTAAATCAGCCTCAAGTGATTATAACTAATGATTTATTCTAATGTTTATACATAGGTGAATAATTACATGAAAGGATGGAGGAGAGTATAAAAATACAAGGTATTCATTCCAATGCCAAATATGATGAATATATTGATATGAATGTAGAAAATGATGATTTGCCTGAGAATACTTTAGAATTAATGAATGTGCTAGCTAAAGGAAAAAAGGTACAATAGTACCAAATGTAGTATGGGACACATATGAGATGATAGTAATAGATAAGGAAGAGAAAGCACAAGTTAAAGTGCTTGAAGAGTTTGCATGGCAATAGATTGAGGTGTCTTGTTTGACATAAATAGAAGATGAAGGTGATGAGAATGAGTATACAATAGAGAAGCAATAAATGTGGTATCATATCATGGAGGAAATAGAGTATTTTAATCTCATAAGAGACCAAGAAAATGGTATGGTAGCTAAGATGTAATTAAGATAAATATTGAGGAAAGATGAAGAAGGAGAGTTGGCAGCCTAAAATCAAACAACTAAAAATGAGGAAGATGAACTCCAATAGAGCAAGTAGGAGGTGATATTTATTGACATGTTTATTCCATGTGCAAGTTATTAGAAGAAAAGATATGAAAAATAACTTATCCATGAAAAGATTGAAGAATAAAAGCAAAAACAATAAGAAGAAAGGAGTAAAGAAAATAAGTGTGAAGTCAAGAGGAGCCATCATGAGTAGACATCACAAAGACCTATATGTTTCAAAGAGGCCTAGGGATCCAAGAGGATAAGTAATGGAGGTCAAAGGTCCACAAGTGCAACACATCATGAAAGCATTATTTACAACTTTCAACAAAAGTTCTTCTTTGGCCCTTGGTAGTATTGTGTAAGGGCATCTCCAAAAGGCCTTTATTTTTGGTTTTCATTGGTAGTAAAAGTCTTAAAAAGTGTTTTTATCATATCTAGGAGGCTTAGAAATCATTAATATTCAATTTTTGGTTGAAAGGAATTTTACCACCTTTTTGTAAGTTTAAAAATTTGAAATTTTTGTACCAAGTTTGGATCCTTTATCCTTTGTAAAAGAGTTCCCACTTTAGTATAGTTAATTATGAATATTGAAAGGGTCTATGCCATCTCATGTTCATGTTTAAGTAATCCATTAGTAATTTTGACAATGTGTTAGTGGTGATGTTAGTGAGACCCTCTTCAATGTACTTGAGGGAGTAACTAGTTGGTTAAGGTAGTTATAGGGCTGTATATATTATTTTTGTGTAAAGGAGAGACATATGGTTTAAGGAGGAAAGAAAGATTCAATAATACACCTCCTCTTGGATGTTAAAAAAAAAGTTAGACTACCTATTTTGTATGAAGGAAGATATGGAGTGTGAATTAAAATGTGAACAAGATTGTTGACATAAGCTGTGTTATGTAACTAAGTTGATAGTTGAGAATGGTTATATGTGCTTTGGTATGTGATATAAGCCTAGATCATATGATTTTGAAATGTTGTTAAGTGATTCATTTCAAGTTATAGGTTAAGGATTAAACCCTATTTTATGTGTAAGGATGATTACATGTAGTTTGTGTTTAAATAATGAAAAAGATTGTTTAGACTCCAATATGATTTTCAAATGGTGTTCTTGAAATGTGTAGATATGTAAATTAGGCCACCAATGGATTTGCGCTCAGAATATTAGACTAATTCATACCAATCATTGAATATTTAACCTAAGAATTTCTATTAGTCTCAAATTTGTCTTTATAACCTTGCATTAAATCAATTTATCCTATTAAATAAATTATATAAAGCAAATACATGCATTTAATAAATCAAAATCATACAAATGACCAAATTCTTAAAAATAATTAATTAATTTGCACATCTTAATTAAAATAAATTAGAAATTTAAATTAATTTTAAATCTTAATTGAGTTCACCCATGAGTCATTAATTGAATTATAAATAAAGGATATTCAAAAATCAAATAATATCCCAGAACACCCTCATTACCTTTGTGAGTTGTCACATTTAGAAAATATCTAAAAGAATATCCTAAGAATATGCCAAACTCAACCAAGGTAATAAACTCAACCATGGTCAGATTTAACTCATTCTGAGGGATTTGAAAGCCTATAAAAGCAAGACTATAGCTCTTTATTTATATATATCAATCTAAGTAGAGCTATAATGTAGGAATAGATTCATGAAGCTAAATTTCTAGTGTTATAATGCCAAAAGTGAGCCAAAACCATCAAGCCATTGAATCAATCAAGAAATTAAGCCATCAATCAAGCCAAGTATTCAAAAATGGTGTATAGAGGAGATGATGTAATCCATATGTCATTGATGAAGACTTATTATGTATAAACAAAAAAATCCAATTGAATTACCATTTGGATCTATCAAGGATTTGGTAAAGAATTTATGTTTTTATGTTTATATTTCTCATTTCCTTCGATTATTTGTTGAGTTCTCATTTGGTTTATTCATTATAACCCCCCCCCCCCCCCCCCCCCCCCATGATTAGGCCTAAAGGATGTTAGATTGTTAGTGAGTTAATTTTTCATTATGTTTTATACTAAATATTTACTAACCTCCTCCTTTGAGTTAAAATCTTAGATCATAAATGGCACACTCGGCGGGACATGATTACGCACCTCACATCTTTGAACAAAAAAGATTATTAAAATAGGTCTTATTTTTAAACTATTTATGTCTTTTTTGAAATTTTGATATATTTTTCTCAAAGGTTTCATCATAATTCTCTAAAAATTTCATTAGAATATGATGTGTAGTTTGAAATTTATTACTCTTTTAGTGACTATTACTTTTTGTTTTTTTAATTTCTGGTAAAAATGGCTAGTACAGAGATAATGACTTTTTTAATCACTTTTTTAACATAATTTTTTTTATATAGGTGCACCCTAGAGTTTTTTATAATCCATCAAATATTTGTGACAAATTTATGCATAGTTTAAAAGTTATGATAAAAATACTAACTACAAGTTTTTATGATTTATGTGTTCAATTTTCTATGTTTTAACCTTCTAATTTATTGTTTGCATGTTCTATAGGTTTATTTTATTTATTGAATTTTTTTGAGTTTTTTTTTGAGATTTTTATTAACCATTACCTAACCTAACATTTTTATCTTTTATGGCTTTTTCTTTTGGTCGACAAGTCATCCAAACCCAAGAGCATACTTTTCAGTTTTGTTTGTTTCATTTGAAAAAGTGCTTCTAAGTAGGGGGTAGAATCTAACATTCATAGGTTTAAGGGTTGATTTGAAGAAAAAATTGAATGTTTTTGAATAACCACACTTTAATATTATGAATTTAAAAATAATTATTCAAATTTCAAACATTTTAATTTGAATCTAAAATGAACCTACTAACTCTTACACATTTGGACTTAAGTGCAAAAAATGAACATGGTTGTGTTTTGTTTTTGCTTAGTTCGTGTTAATGCAAGTTATTTAAAATTGGTTATGAACATTAATCCAAATATTTCAATTGGAGAATAAAAAAGAAGCTAATCAAGTCTAATCTTTTTTCAATCTTACTCACATCATCTTTTGGGTATTTAAAAATAATTTAATTCAGTTTTTGTCTTGGATGTTTTTACAAGTTTCTAATCAAAGCCAAGGGGCAAAACTTCATAACAAATTTTATTTTGGTGTCTTAAAATAAACTTAACATCATATTAGTTTACATGTTTTTTTGATAAAGTATATTTTTATACAAATTGTTTATTAATTATTTGTTTAGTAAAAAGGAATGCGTGCATGTATGCTCCACCAACTTCTCTCCCCCCCCACCCTGCATGCCCTATATGGAACTTGTGGAATTAAAATCACCATCTTCATTTTAAATTGTGCATTAGTCCAAAGGTGTAAAATAGATGTTTTGAAGGCTTTCTCCAAGACCTGTATGACTTGGGTGATCTAGAAATAACCATTAAGCTCTTTTACTTAGTTTTTATTTTATTACATCTTGGCTTATGAGGGAGACTTCATTACCTCCCATAAGTTCTCTATGGAAGCTTTGACCAAGGGATTCATCTCTCATCATCATCTTCAACACCTCTCCATAAGGGGGTATATAAATTGGGATCCCTCACTAGGATGATGGTTTGATCATCTAAACCATCTCTACTAGTAGAGGCTAAGCATGAGGTGTTTGAACATGTTGGATATTGCACTACACTGAGCAAGTGACAAATGTAGTGGTTGTAAAATGGGAAAGACCTTTCTCAACAAGCCATATGATGTACATATAAATGATGTGAGCTTCTCTTGGATCATTGACATGAAATTCTTGTATATGAGATCCATCTTGAATGATTGAAAACTAATTATTTTTAGTCAACCCCACTTTACCACACCCTTGATAGGAATTTGAATGATTTAATTGTTTTTTTCCATTTTTTCGCTTGGTGTTTTGAGACTAAAACTAATGTGTTTGTTTATAAACCATGTCAAAACCAGTTTGTTTATACACCATTCTTTTGTTTAAAGAGACGTTAAGCTGGTCATTTTACACCACACTTGTGCCTTATAATTTATGCTAAACATGTTTTTATTTGTGTTACTTGTTTGATATGGGTACTACTATGCTACCCACAACATTATCAAGTTTGAGCCTTTGAGCCTTTGAAACATAACATTGATCACATCATTATAATATGCTTACACCATTAGGCTACTCATTTTATTTCAAGACTTATTTGACATTGTATCAAAAACCATTATTCTAAATGATGTCACATATGCCATTTGGACCTTGTTTATATAGCATCATGTTATCCAATTTTTTCTAGTGTGTTTAGTCTAATAATAGTTTTCAACCATTGATTTTTAAATTAACCTTTCCAAGTTCAAACTCAAACATTGATTGATTTGTATTTAGGCCTCACTTTGTAGGGGCTGATACATAGATATTTCTATTTTGGGTTATGTAACTTAGGTTAATTGATTGCCCAATTTTGAAAACTATCATTTTTTTGTTCATTTCATCTATCCTAATCATTGTTTTATGCCTTTATTTGTGAAAACATAGTCTTTTCTCTAGGTGCCTTTTTTCCTTATGGCTTATACCAATTGATCATGTTCATGTTGGATTTTGTGTGTCGAGTTTATGTCAAAGTTATTCCAACCTTGTTAGATAAAATCAAATCATATCAAATTTTATTTCAATTCTAGATTTTAACTTCATTTTTGGATAAAATTCCTAGCATATCATGTTTGTTTGAGGCTAGATTTTGACTCTGTGTCTAGATGAAAGCCATATCAACTCAATTTTTCCCCTTTCCTAGTTTAGACCTTGTTTAGAACACTTTGTCATAGACTTTGACATGGAAATTTTTATTCATTACTTGATCTTTTGTGTGTATGACATTTGATGTTAGACATTATATAATTTTATGCCATGTTTTAGCAAAAACCATTTTGGAGATATAGCTCTATTTTTAGACCACATTAGAGATAAAAATTCACTTTCAACCAAGTTATACCAAGTTTGAACCTTTTATTCTTTGTACATTGAATTTTAGACTTTCCAAAACTCTAAGCTTTTATATTTTTAGATCTTTCATCATTTATGTGGATATGACTAGCTACACTTGTGGTGGAGTCATGTACAATCAAAATTATGATAGAATGACTACATAAATTAACTATAACTAAATCCCTACTTATGATCCAACTCGAGACCTTGATTGGTATGAAGAGGCTTGTGAGGAGGACTGAACTATAAACAATGTTGTCTAGGATATGGATATATACCCTCTTTACATTGATTAATACATGGAACATGATAAAAAACAACCTTTTGACCTAACTTGAGACTTTTATTGGGATGATATGGTTTATGAGGACTTGGATGCTTTGTCTTGGGTGATCTAGAAAAAAACTTTAAATCTCTTTTACTTTTATTGCATCTTGGCTTATGAGAGGGACTTCATTACCTTCCATGAGTTCTTTAGGGAAGCTTTGATCTGAGGTTTCATCTCCCAACATCATCTTTAACCCCTCTCCATGCAGAGGTATATAAATTGGGATCACCACACTGGGATCAAAGGTTTTAGTGGTTAAACCTTCTCCTAGTATTAGGGCTAAGCCTGGGACATTTGAGCATGTTGGAAAATCACACTATACTGAGTGAGAAATGGATGTAATGGTTTTAAAAATGGTAAGACATTTTTACAACAAACCATATGACGTAGAACCAAATGACATGAGCTTATTTTGACACACTGGATGTGAAATTCCTATAAAATTGATCCATTTAAAATGTTTAAAAACTAATTATTTTAGTCAACCCCACATTTCCATACCTTTTCTAGGATTTGGACAATTATACTTAGTGTATTTTGATCATTTTTGCTTGGTGTGTTAGACTAAAACTTATATTTTTAAACCATGTCATCTGACGAGTCACGAGTCCACATCACTCCACTATGTGAGGAGGTATTACTCTATCCATATGACACTTTGTTTTAACTTACCACAGATTTTATTTTTTTTGTCAAAACATTAGGAGTAGCACTTGATTTAGGAGGGCACCATTACACTACCGAAATCAATTCAAAATCTTGTGCCTTTAAAGTCTTGAAACATAAACCATTTGTCACATCATCTTTTGGGAGTGATAACACCATTACGCTACCCAATTTATTTAAAAATACTTATCTTATTTCATCTTGTGTCTCCATTATAATTTATTGGAAACCATTCACTTAAGGTTTGTTGAATATTGAATTAGTGTGGTCATGTTGTTCAAATCTTTCTAGTTCTTTATCATCCAATTTATAGTTTATCCTTATTTCAGTCCTTGATTAAATATTACAAGTTCAAATTTAAGTATTGGTTGATTTTAGTTTAGACCTTAATTCATGGAGTTAATACCCAGATCTTCCTCTTTTGGATTATGTAACTTGGGTTAATTCGTGACTCCGATTCAAAAAATTATATTGTTTTATACTTTTATTTTGGTCCAATCAATTTATCTTCCAACATCTTTTGGTTAGCATCTTATACTAATTAGATCATGTTTTATACCTAGATTCATGTACCTTGTCTATGTTAGACTATTCCAAGTTTGTTAGATTAATCAATCATACTTTTTAAGTTGAGCTTTCGCCATTGTTTAGCCATTAGTCATCACATATCCTATTTGAACCTAACTTTTGACTCTGTATTTGGACAAAAGACCTAACAACCTTTCCTTTTAATATCTTAGACCTAATTATAACATGTTTCAACATTAGAGTTTGGTCATTTGATTCTTAGGTCATTTTATGTGTCCTTTATGTGCATCAGATGATTAGCATTTATTATCTGATGTTACACTATTTTTATTAAGTCTTTCCATAGAATTTTTAGAGATTTATCTCTACCTTGGACCAAGCTAGATCATGTTTAAACCCTTTGTCATTTTGAAAGGCATAGATTTTATAGAGTTTGTAGAACCCTAATCCCTTCTCTTGTTATGAAATATTTTTCATTTAATTTAAACATAGCTCACTATACACACAATGAAACTAGGTACAATTTAGTATATGGAAATATTTTCACATAAGGGGAATTTGTGGAAAACCCTACTGAAGACAATGTTTTTTTGTAAATATATTCTTATCCACACCAAAACATTCAACTAGGGGGACAAATTCAAGATCCTTTGGTTAACTATCTGGCTAGTACACCTCTATATATTGAGTAAGATCAAGAGATAATGGCCTAATACTTATCTAACACACCATTGGTTGCAAAAAGTACTAAAAAAAAAACTTATAACATCGTAACGTCATCAACATATGATCCCAATATAATCATAGAGGAAGGGTATGAAAACTTACAAAATCTAGAAAGAGGGTCATCCAACATGTTTTACAATTAGACTCATAAATAGTTCTCTTCTAGCAATCCTAATGCCATTGCACCAATACCTTATCAAAACTCTTATAGGCTTATCCCACAAAGAGGTCATGTGGATGACCACTTCAATAAAATGCATCAAGCATATTGGACATATCTCAATTTAGAATGTAACTTCACTAATATGGCCTTGTCAAATGCACCTCTTATTAATCTAGCTCCTTGAACAAAAGTTTTAATGGATTTGATAGGTCAAGACAATCAGGGTTTAGACCTGTTAATGTTTATAAATAAACGACAAGTACTTTTAGTGTTTAAAAAACACTTCTCATTTTAGAATTTATAAAATTTAGAGCATGAGTTTCAAGTTTTAGCAATCTAGTTGCTTGTGGTGAAATAACAGTAGAGCAAAATAATCTGTTCCACAATATTTATATTAATTGGTGGTTGGGAGCCACCTTGGTTTGTTTTTTAATAATTATAGAGAATCTATGCTAATACTTAGTGAATTATGTTACATATTTAAGCTACAAATTAATCTAAATGGATATTTATAATAAAATTAAAACTAGAGTGATCTGGTATAAAAAAGGAACAAAGAGAAGGGTTTGGTAGAAAAGATATAAGTGGTTATCTATTTTAGCCTTAAACATTATGACAATGCATAAATTTCAATTGAGTGTGCATCAATACCAATATATAATGTAAAATATCCTAAGATCAAATTTCACCATATACTAGGATAATTTTGGAAGACAGTGTGAAGAATCACAAGTAAGAACCAAGTCCTCTTTTAAAGATTTCCCACTATGATTAAAAAACATATGCACATATAAAAATAGAGTAAAATGAAATGAGTCAAAACCTGAGATCTTTCAACTAATCTAGCATGTTTCACAAATTAGAAACCTTATGATTATAAGATGCAACTCAGAATTCAAAGAGACCATTCAAAT
Source organism: Torreya grandis (assembly GCA_037957365.1). Classification (NCBI taxonomy): domain Eukaryota; kingdom Viridiplantae; phylum Streptophyta; class Pinopsida; order Cupressales; family Taxaceae; genus Torreya; species Torreya grandis. The sequence continues at coordinate 396,048 of JARHVA010003105.1, read as the reverse complement.
TTAAGGCATAAACTAGAAATTGAGAGAAAAGATATATTAGCAATTGACATATCAAAAATGTGGATAACCTTTGTAGAATTCCTTGATTATATTAATTTATTCAAGTATATGAAATTTGATCAAAATTATTTCTCTTTAAAAAGTGGTAATGCTTCCCTTTTATAGAAAAACTAGGTAGTATAACGGTCAACTTCTAAGATACAAATGTACAAAGCTAAGGATAACTATATTTTTTAACCATGCCCTAAAATACACTTGATTTTCAATTTCATACTAACCTATAGGTAAATATTATAACAAACTAGCATATGCCTTTATAATGGAATATTCTATTTCAAAATGTTACAAAGTTTTACAAAATAGAATATTGTCTAATTTGCTGGTGTGCCCTCTACTTGTTATTGTTAGAGGATGTTCATGTCTTTAGCATGCTCCTCATCAACTAGCTCTAGATCCATAATAGGTTTTTGGATAAATTCTTCCTCTTTATTTTCCAAGTCCTTAAATTCTCTATCATTTCTAGCCATGGATTCTTTAATGCTTCTAGATTCATTTATTCCTTCTCTAGCATTGAATATCATGTCTATGATCTTACTATTATCAGCCCCATATTTTCTTAGATTTTTATTTTGATCTCCCAAGTTACCAAAGTAGCCCTATGTTTGAATTCCTCATCACTTATGATTCCAAGGATAGTGGGTTGTGCAAGATCTACAATCATAGTCTTGAGAAGTTGTTAAGTTATTACAATTAGCTCCTTCTCATCTTCTAGGAGCTTTTCCACATTATTGTGCCATGCACTCAAATTTTGAACCTTGTCAACCATAATTCCTAGAATTATGCTCAAAGGTCATAAAATAATGGTTTTATTTCCTAGGATCTATTCCTTCTTTGAATTTTGAGAAGCTCATATATCTTATCTTCTAAAGCTTACCATTGGGCGACCAAACTCTTGTATAAAGCACTATATCACTCCAATACACTCTACCTAAACTTCATTATTTTGATTGTTTCAAACATGTCATAAAATGAATCATCAAGCATCTAGGCCATTATATTATGTAATGCTAGAACTTCATGTGTCTCCAAGTTTTCTTTTTTCCTTTTCTAAATTTAGGATCCTCTACTTCATGCTCTAGATCCTAGCTTTAGCCTGTGTTGATTGGGCCTCAATCAAGCTTTCCACATCCTCTTCATGAACAAAAACTTTACCAAGCTATTGACCTCCCATAGGGGTTAATCTTATAAAGGGCTCCGCCTTTTGGAAGGTGAATTCATCTGCTCCCACCATGGTTGTCTTGGTGGTAACCCTTTCCAATCCAACTATTTTTGGTTGAATTAGATGGTAGTGACTAGCTTCTTGAATTTGAGAGGTTTTGGGACCTCCATACTTGAGTTACTTGATGCCCTTGGTACATCCATCTTATTACTTTATGGTCCTTAGGTGACCACAATTCTCCTTCTTCTTACTCCTTCATCATATCCCTTATCCATGCCTTCCTATCATCTTGTATCTCAACATCAAAAACACTTGTCATAGCCCATGAATGGGAGAGAGAAGGAATATTTTGCAATTTCCCATAAATGAACCAGTCTAGGATAACTAGTCCATAGATGGGGAATTCATTATTGAATAAATTTATCTCACTTATGGGGTGAGAGATGGTTAATCTTGGCCTCTTCTTTGGTCTTATAGAAACCAATTCTATCTCTAATTTCCTCTTTTTTTGGGATGTCACAAGGACCATACCTAGAGAAAGATCATCTTTGATCTCTCCTGCTTGGACTTGAGCTTCTGCAAGTTGTTCCTCCTCCTTATATGTATCATTAAAAGCTCCTTTAGAGTACCATTAAGTGTCTATTTTGGTTCCAAGGAAATCATATCAATATGTTGAATTTGGTAAGGTGGATTTTGTGGGAGGATATGATGGTATATGAAACCCTTACTCAAGTTGCCTTGTGGGTGTTGTTCTATTTGGGGTTGTTTTTTAGCTATCCCAAATGGTCCAAGTAGAAATTGATACTAAAAAATATGCATTTTCCATTATTCTCTTTATGTCTTGTCATCCTTGGTCAACCTATGTTTGAGTTTGATGTTGTGCCCTTAGATCCTAGCCAACACCTTTTCATAATTATTGGCCTTGATGTAAATGGTGTCATGAACACCAAGTTGATGTACATATTTAATCTTGGGGAGCTTCTTATCCTTTAAATACTTGCCCACTATGTTCTTTGGTTCCCACATTTTGAGTTCATCCAGTTTAAAGCTAAATGAATCCCTAGGTGTGGACATGATTTCCACCTATTTCTAATCTTTCAATAGAGTTTTCCTAATAATTATGGGGAAGGAATGGAGTAGACCCTTATTCTTCTCCTTCCATATTTTATAAACTCCATTAATGCGTTGGGAAACAATTTCTTATTTAGCAAGCTTATTTGGTACATACACAAGCAATCTACAGGGTTGGGGACATGATTCCCTCAATCCTGATGACTATACAATTAGGGTAATACCATATATCCTCCATAATTACCACATACTTATTGATAAGTGGATGGACCCTAGGTATGGGAACACCTATGATGGCTTCCATTATGGATAGGAAGACATAGTCACTAATGAACTACATATGGTTCTTTTACTTAAAGGTATGCAATTTGGAGTAGTGGTGTGAAATAGTAGTTTTGTCATCTTGGGACCAAATCCTAATCCTTGGGAAGTTAATAGAGTCAAGTAGGGAATCTAGTAGGTAGGACATCATATAAAATTTCTTAGATGTCTTTCTGTTTATTGCAGTGAATTACTTGGTGAGGAAGACACTGATCAAATCTCCAATTGGAAGGGTGAGCTTTTCTTACACCATGAAATACACAAAGGGGACCCAAATTTTATTCATATAGGTGGTTAAGGGGGCTCTAAAGGTTCATTTCAATATGGTCATTATAACTTTGATTTCATCCCTAAATTAGACTATTTGTTAAGGTGTGGAGCTAAAAGCTTCACCAAGCGAGTGGATTGCAGAAGTTACAGGTTTACACAGTCATTGGCGTCAGTCAAGAGCAACCAACAATGGTCAGGAGTCGTCTAAGAGATGCCAGCTTCGGTCAAAATCAGTCGATGTCAGTCATAGGCAAATAGGCAAGAACCGATGTTGGTCACTTGTGCATCTAGAATGCTATTTTTGTGGACAGAACATAATGTTTGCATGATAGGATTAAGTGTTAGTCTTAAGTTTGCATCTCTATTTTAAGTAAGACTATTTAGAGCCCTTGATTTGGAGGTGCATCTAATGGTTGTAATTGTATGCTCATGTTTCCTAATTATTATATAATAGGATAGATCTTCATAGCTTATTGTAGAGTGTTGAACAATATAGAATTGTATATGTGAATCATTCCAGGTTGTTGGAGTTGATTGTAATTGAGAGAGAGAGCTCTTCAGGGAAAGATATCTAAAAAGAGATCTGTACATCTGAGAGAGGTGTGGAAGAAAAGAAGTTTCTTCAATTGTATTCCTTCTGTAAAGAGTTTAATACAAGTTTTTAGGGTGGTTTCTTGTATCTCTTGTTCTTTGCTATTTCTGATTCTAGTTACTTATCATTCTGATTTAATTCTACATTTAATTGCTTTCATATAGTAATCAACGTTGTTGGTAGATCCCCAACAAGTGGTATCAGAGCCAGGTTGACTAACAGGTGTTTCAGATCTAGTTAGTGTGTATTGATTATAGGGTACTCACAGGGGTTTCTATAGGGATTTATGTTTGAGTGGGAGAAGCAATGGCAGAAGAAAGTAAACTAAGAATGGAGAAGTTTAATGGCAAGAATTATCAACATTGGAGAATGCAGATAGAGGATTATCTGTATCAAAAGGATCTATACTTATCATTAGGTGGGATTGCAAAGAAGCCCACAGACATGGAAGATGAAGAATGGGAAGTTCTTGATAGAAAGGCTCTTGGATCTATAAGATTGAGTCTGGCATCTACTGTGATATCTAATTTATCACAGGCAAAGTCAATGGTAGAGTTAATGACTACTTTAGCAAATTTATATGAAAAACCCTCAGCTTCAAATAAGGTATATCTTATGAAACAATTATTTAATTTGCAAACGCAGGAAGGTGGATCTGTATCTAATCATCTGAATGATTTCCATGGAATTGTAAATTAATTAAATTCAGTCAAAATAGTGTTTAATGATGAAATTAAGGCTCTTTTAATATTAGGTTCTTTGCCTAAAATCTAGCATAGCTTGGTAATGGCAGTTACTAATACTGCATCTGCTTCAAATATTTTAAAAGTAGAGGATGTTGTTAGTGTAATCTTGAATGAAGAAATTCGTAGGAACAACATAGAGGAAACATCAGGGAACACTTTAAGTTTTGAGAGCAGGGGAAGGCAAAAAGAGAAGAGCAAGAAAGGGAGATCAAGGTCTAAGTCAAAGATGAGAGGTAGATCTAAATCTAGAAATGGCAGGAAGCCACAATGATGGAATTTTGGAAAGATTGGGCACATAAGCAAAGATTGATGGTTAAAGCCTAAGGAGGACAATCAGCATGAAGGTAAAGAAGAAGAAAAGGTTGTAGGTATTGCACAAGATGCTTTAATATTCTCTTTGCATAATAATATAGAATCTTAGGTGTTAGATTCTAGTGCATCTTTTCATGCTACCCCTAGTAGAGAATATTTTAGTGACTATGTCCATGGAGATTTTGGAATAGTGTATTTAGGGGATGATGAGCCTTGAAAAATTATTGGCAAAGGAAAAGTGCAGCTAAAAATGTAGAATGGAAACACATGGGTGTTGAGAGATGTCATGCATGTTCTCAGCTTGAAGAGGAATTTGATTTCTATAGGAAAGTTAGGGGATGAGGGTTGTACAGTAACTCTCATAGCTGAATCTTGGAAGGTGATCAAGGGTGCACTTGTATTGGCCAAAGGTAAGAGAGTAGGTACTCTTTATTTATGTAATTGTGTTACTAATAATTCTCCTTCTATATTATCTACTTCAGATGTAGATGCAAAGTTTTGACACTCTAGGCTCGGCCACATGAGTGAGAAGGGAATGTCCATTCTTAAGTCAAAAGGTAAGCTTTCAGATTTGAAAAGCATAGATCTAGATTTTTGTGAGCACTATGTTTTTGGGAAACAGAAGAGAGTGAGTTTTCTCAAGATTGGGTCAACAAAGAAGAAGCACAAGTTGCAGCTTGTTCACACAGACGTGTGGGGACCAGCTCAGGTTGCTTCTATTGGAGGATCATAGTACTATGTTTTGTTCATAGATGATGCTACAAGAAAGGTATGGGTCTATTGTATTAAGAAGAAATATGATGTATTTGAGACTTTTAAGATTTGGAAAGCTATGGTTGAGAATGAAATAGGTAGGAGATTGAAGTGCCTGAGATCTGACAATGGTGGTGAGTTCTGCAACCACAAGTTCAACTGGTATTGTTATATGCATGGAATACATAGGCAAAGGATGGTTCTAAGAACACCTCAGCAAAATGGAGTTGTTGAAAGGATGAACAAAACAATAATGGAGCATGCAAGATGTATGAGATTGCATGTTGGCTTGCCCTTAGAGTTTTGGGCAGAAGCTATTGATACTACAGTGTACCTGATTAATAAAGGACCCTCTACAACTTTGGATGGTGGAATTCTAGAAGAGGCATGGACAGGTAAAAAGGTAGATCTCTCATTTCTCAAAGTTTTTGGTTGTGAAGCCTTTGTGCACGTTGATAAGGAAAATAGAAAGAAGCTGGATGCTAAGTCTATGAGGTGCACATTTATTGGCTATGGCTCTGATGATTTTGGATTCATGTTTTGGAATCTAGGAACTAACAAGATAGTTAGGAGCCGTGATGTTGTTTTTAATGAAAAAGTGATGTATAGTGATCAGCTCAAGAAGCTAAATCTATTTGGGCAGAGCAATGGAGAATTGGATGAGGTGATGGTCCAAAATGAGCTCACAGGAAAAATTTATCACAAATAGGAAAACACAGAGACTGATGTTAGTCAGGCAGGAACCGATGTCAGCAATATAGGAACCGATGTCGGTCATACAGTGATCGATGTCAGCTAGGCAAGAACTGATGTTGGTCAGGCAGAACTAACGTCAGCCAGTAACATGCCTGGAGGTGACTGAGGTCGGTCACTGTTAGAGAATTTGGGTGGACAACGTGTTGTGAATGAGTCCCAGATGCCCATCAGGAGGTCAGAAAGGGTAAGTAAACCTCCAATTCAATATTTCCCTTCATTATTCTATTTATTGCTTACTGATGGTGGAGAACCAGAGAGTTTTAAAGAAGCAATACAGGTGGAATCTAAGGATCAGTGGGAGCATGGCATGGTTGAGGAAATGGAGTCCTTGAAAGAGAATCAAACATGGGATTTGGTTGAGTTGCCAGCAGGAAAGAAGACATTGAAGAATAGATGGACCTACAGATTGAAGGAAGGTGAGAATAGATAGATGAGATATAAGGCCACGTTGGTAGTGAAAGGATTTACACAGAAACCAGGTATTGATTTTGGTGAGATTTTTTCTTCTATTGTTAAAATGACTTCTATACGGACTGTATTGTCTTTAGTTGCTATTGAGGATTTGCATCTTGAGCAGCTTGATGTTAAAACAGTGTTTCTTCATGGAGATTTGGATGAAGAAATATATATGGATCAGCCAGAAGGATTTGAGGTCAAAGGTAAGGAGAGGTTAGTGTGCAGATTGAAGAAAAGCTTGTATGGCCTCAAGCAAGCTCCTAGACAATGGTATCTTAGATTTGACAGGTTTATGACTGAGCATGGCTATAGTAGGTGTCAATTTTACCATTGTGTGTATTTTAAGAGATTGGATAATGGTAGATATATTATTCTATTGTTGTATGTAGATGATATGCTAGTTGCAGGATCACACATGCAGGATATCTTTGAGCTTAAGGTGAAATTAGCTCAAACATTTGCCATGAAGGATTTGGGAGCAGCAAAAAAAATCCTTGGCATGAGTATTAAGAGAGACAAGAAAAATCATAGGTTGATTTTGTCTCAAGAGGATTATGTGAACAAGGTGTTGAAACGGTTCAATATGCAGGATGCAAAACTAGTAAACACACCTTTGGCTGGACATTTTAAATTGAGTAAAGAATAGTGTCCTAATTCACATGATGAGGTAGACTACATGAGTAGAGTTCCATATTCTTCCGTAGTAGGGAGTTTAATGTATGTAATGGTATGTACTAGACCGGATATTGCCCAAGTAATGGGAGTTTTAAGTAAGTATATGGCCAATCCAGGGAAGGAGCACTGGAAAGCAGCTCAGTGGATCCTTAGATATTTGAGAGGGACTAGTAGTAGGCATTTATGCTATGGAGGTTTAGATACTTCTCTACATGGGTATGTAGATTCAGATATGGCAGGTGATTTGGATGGCAGAAGGAGCACCACATGATATGTTTTTAGTATTGGTGGAATGGCGGTTAGTTGGATATCAAAGTTGTAGAAGGTTGTTGCCTTGTCAACTACAGAACCAGAGTATATTACAGTCACAGAGGCTAGCAAAGAGATGATATGGATGACATGGTTCATGGAAGAGCTTGGAAAGGAGCAAGAGAGTTGCAGATTATACAGTGATAGTTAGAGTGTAATTTATTTGGCTAAGAATTTGGCCTTTCATTTAAGAACCAAACACATACAACTTAGGTACCACTTCATAAGATAGGTATTAGAGGATGGTGAGTTGAAGCTGAAAAAGATCCATACAGATAAGAACCCTACTGATATGTTAACCAAGCTGATAATAAAGGAGAATTTGAATCTTCATTCAACTTCTGTTGGTCTTCATGATTGAGTTGAAGATGGAGGAGCTAGAAGATGTTGTTGTACAGGTATTGGTGTAGCTTTTTATCTCCAAGTGGGAGATTGTTAAGGTGTGGAGCTAAAAGCTTCACCATGTGAGTGGATTGTAGAAGTTACAGGTTTACACAGTCACCGATGTTGGTCAAGAGCGACCGACGTCAGTTAGGAGTCGTCTAAGAGATGTCAGCATCGGTCAAAATCGGCCGATGTTGGTCACAGGCAAACAAGTAGGAACCAATGTCGGTCACCTGTGCGTCTAGAATGCTATTTCCATGGACAGAATAGAATGTTTGCATGATAGGATTAAGTGTTAGTCTTAAGTCTGCATCTCTATTTTGAGTAAGACTATTTAGAGCCCTTGATTTGGAGGTGCATCTAATGGCTGTAATTATATGCTCATGTTTCCTAATTATTATATAATAGGATAGATCTTCATAGCTTATTGTAGAGTGTTAAACAGTACAGAATTGTATATGTGAATCATTCTAGGTTGTTGGAGTTGATTGTAATTGAGAGAGAGAGAGCTCTTGAGGGAAAGAGATCTAGAAAGAGATCTGTACATCTGAGAGAGGTGTGGAAGAAAAGAAGTTTCTTTAATTGTATTCCTTTTGTAAAGAGTTTAATACAAGTTTTTAGGGTGGTTTCTTGTATCTCTTGTTCTTTGTTATTTCTGATTCTAGTTACTTATCATTCTGATTTAATTCTGTGTTTAGTTGCTTTCATATAGTAATCAACTTTGTTGGTTGATCCCCAACACTATTGGTATCTTACCTTTAATGTCCCTAAAAATATGGAGGTCTTAGTGTAGTGAGGGTCTAAAAACAGAGTCTAGGTCATGATTATTGGTCCATTCCTTAATTTTAGACAAATCTACATGGGGTAAAGGGAGATTATAGTATTTATTAAAGGTTACAAGAGATATAATCTATTTTCTTAGCATTCCCTTATCTAATGATATATTCATTATCAATTATATAACTAATAAAATGGGGGAAACATCTATTCAATGTAGTAGCTCAAGCTTTGCAACAATGTGGTGAAGGTTGGCTATCTAGACAATGACCATGTCATAGTGTCTTTAGATTATTATGGCAATTATTTACTCCTCTTTTATGATAGTCTTAAATTCTTCCACCATGATGAAGACTTTATACTAGTTCCTAATTCGTAAGGAATTCGGGGATGCAACATCTAATTTTGTGTCCCTAAAGATCTAGCCTTCATTATCCATCGATAAGTAGAGCTCAATATCCTCCTTCAATTGCTATTTGTGAGCTACCATGGTGTTTATTTCTATAAATTATTTACCTAGATGGTAAATGGTCTCTATGAAATCTTTTTCATGCTTAAGAACACAATCAAGTTCTCTTTAGATCAAATTATAACCAAACGGATTCAATTGGGTCAATTTTCTGTAGGGTTTAGGGTTTTTGAGCTTTAATGGTAGGATATATCTAAACTCTAGGTTATACATGCCTTGGATTTGATTTGGACTTTTTTCCTTTATACCTTTGCATTTTTAAGATCATAAGATCTTGTATTTTTTCCTTTTTTCTTGTGTGGCATCTATGTGGCATTGGACTGGGACTTTTGTGGTATTTTTCATAAATGCCTTTTGAGCACTATCCATTGGGATTTTAAAATGACTCTTTTATTTCAATATGTTAGATCAAAATCTAGGATTAACATGAGCCACTGATTGCAATCCAAGATCTCACCTTTTAATTGGCCTTTTGGATTTCATGCTTCATGGTTATGACACTTAACTTCATTATGAAATCTCTCATGCTTTGTATCTTGAGTCAGTCACTTTTTGAATGAGTATTAGCTATATGATGAGTCCACAGACCTTTGAAAATCCATGGGCTTGTTTGAGCCATTGGATCATCTATTAGTGACAAAGTATAAACCATTGATCATTTATTAGTTCTGCTTCAAATGGGCTCTCACCACATGTTGAGCTCGTGGGTCTTCAAAATTCTATTGAAAATTCTTTGGGGCCTTTTCACCATTGGATCATCATCTAACAATGAAATGTGAGCTATTGATTAACAAAGATACCTAAATTTTATGTTAGTACATGATTAAAGTAGGACATAGGCTTAAATTCTTTAGGCTAAGGATTTTTTTCATGTTTATTAAGCATGAAATAAACTTAGGCTAAGGGATTTATGCCTAAGTTTTTTTATTTATACATAAGGAGGCCTTGGCCTAAATATTGTAGGCTAATGTTTATGCCATGTTTAATAAACATAATGTATATTTTGGGATTAAACATTTATGCCAAGATTTTATAAATCATGCTCAAAATGGGCCCAAAATGATGGTCTAAATTTAGATAGTGTTTTATTTAATTTAATAAATATATTAAAGCCTTAGGTTAGAATTATTTACCCTAAGTTTTATATTTTTTTAAGTCTCTTTAAAATGAGACTTAGCATAAGTCTTTTATCCTAAAGTCTATGGAATTTGAAAAACATGTAATGGGGACATTAGGATATAGACTTAGATTAAGTCCTTTTAGCATATACTTAGACCATATTACCATTTGAGTGGAAGATTTCCCATTTTTGAGCACCCTCTGAGGGTTCCTAGTCATCTATGAGGCACTTCACAAGCTTTTTAGCAATATTTTTTGAATGCATTTTAACCTTGAGTAAGATAATTAATTAGCTTAAATTCGATGGTCTCACTGACATCAAATACATCCTTGTGTATGTCAAATTATAGTCTCAATAATAAAAAGTTTAAGTTAGCAAATTTTTTATTTTAATGGTCTTAAAGTTGACAGTCATGCAGGTGTCAAATATGTCCTTACAAACATCAAATGATGGTTGAGTGAATTCCAATTTTAATCTCATTAAATCCATAGGACTAAATTTTACGGTTCCACTTGTCACTTCTATGGGACTTCTGAGGGTTTTGGATTTAATTCATTCCATTGGATCAAAATCCATGATGAAGTGAGGGTCATGGGATCATGATCTAAAACCTTGCTCATGATTGGTTGTTTTTATTAGGCAGGTCCCTTTGCTTTTAATCCTCAAATGAGATAGTGTTGTGTGTTGATCATTTATGGCATTAATAACCTTTTGAATTTATAACTATGTCTCACTTTATTTGATCAGGCTCTCATGATGAAGCATGAATTGTTAGATGTAACATAAGGATGCACCTTTCTTAGGGTCTTTCCATCATTAGATCAATTTCCCATGATGTAACATGAACCATTGGATCAATCAAGATGCATGCTATTATAAGTCAAATCCTAGGTTTTCCTCACTCGATTGGATCAAATATCATGATAAAGCAAGGGTCATTAGATCCTACAAGATGTAAAGAATTTAAGTCAAGACCACGAAGATAAAAAGACTTAGGCTAAGGTTTTAAGACTAAGGTCTCGATTGTATTAATGAGTACATTGGGGCCTTAGGATTAAAACCTTAGGCTAAGGTATAAACTAAAAGGGTCAAACTAATATAAAATTAGACATAAGAATCCATAGTTTAGGCTAATGTGTTAAAAAGTAAGGTCTGTTAATATTAATAAATATAATAGGGCCTTAGGGTTAAAAGATTAGGCTAAGCTAGGAAATATCATGACGACCCTACAAGATGAATATTAGCTAGGCATACATAAGGGAATTTAAAGGGGGAAATAATAAAGGGGACCAAGGACATTATATCAAGCATTAGTCATTTAATAAAACATAACTACACTTAAAATATGAAATTTGCACTTAGGTCCAAAAAATGGATTTTTAAAAGATTCCTACCAATTGGTTCCTGTCGGTATTCAAATTCAAATTGAGGGTGTTTTAAAGGTTTTTGGAATATTAATTTCTTAGGGAGAAAAACCATGGAACCTACAATTAAAAGCAAAAAAGTCCATTTATTAGTATTATTAGTCAAAATTAAAGCAAAAAAGAACTAAGTAATATTGATTTTGATGAAGTGGATGATCTTCAAATTATATAAATGATCTTATCATGCCATATTTCATGTTCAATTCTTAAGATTTCTCAGGGGTCCCAATTATCATAAAAAGGGGGAGGGGGTATGTTGGCTCTAGCTAATGACAACTCATGGAGGAAACATAGAAATATATTAGAAACTAAAGACTCTAATTTAGGCAAATAATTAGGTCATCCACTCCATTTGATCAATATCATCATCCATACCAGATTATGGTTGAAACAAACTTTTCAATTGAAAACTTAGGGTCAAGCATCAACACATAACCATACTATGTGTGTGATTTAATTCCACTTACTATTTACCATGGGGATCAACAAAACAACTTTCAAGTTTTTAATCCTTGATCACTAAGACTTGACTTGGAGCATGTTTAGATGTTCATGAGGAACCATGATTTTTACTTAGGGAAGGCTTGGGAATTTCTCTACTACCATCCATGCATCTATATCCCTAACAGATATGCTTTTGGCTCCACTCAAATCCTTTCTCCACTATCATCCAAGCATCCATAGCCCTAGTGGAGATTACCAAAATCACCATTACTTGAAAGCTTATGATTTTGCATTGAACCCTTCTTTTTTATGTATTTTAGACTTTTATACTTTTAGCAACATTAGGAATCAGAATAGCTAAGTTTTTAGGATTTGGTCAAATGTTTAAGTTTAAAATACTCACCTATGGTTGCAGCCATTATCCTAAGCAAGGATGTTAATTAAGTGCTAGTATAACTATACCATGATAGTTTGATTTTTCACCCTACAAGTGAAAGTCTTCATAAAAATAGTTTGAGGTCAAGACAATGGTCAAGGTTTCATAAAATAGTTAACTTATTCTATTGGTCTTTACCAATTTATATATATTTCAACATTATGCTTACATTTTAGGACCTTGGTCATCTTATGTATGGGGCTCACACCTACATTTATAAATTTTGAGCATGTTTTAAGAAAACTTCATAACTTGAGCTCAAAATTGTCCAAAAAGACTTATTAAAACTGAATAATAAGGCAACAAAAAATAAACATACAATAGAAAGTAGGAAAGAAATAAATAAAAGGAAAACAAACAAATATATACATGCTTATGTACAAATAGGGGATAAGAAAGAAAAAACTTGAAATGAAATTAACTAGCCTATCTACTCTAAATTCTAACCATCTTACAGTTTATTGCATGAAGAACTCAAGAGGATTAAAGAAGTAGTGCTTGAGGTATTGCCCATTGGTGGACAATGTGAACCCTGCTCCTTGTAGATCTTTGATCTTGAAGGTGTTATTTCCTAATGTTTTTAAAATTTGGTATGGAACAATCCCCAAGGGTGTGAATTTTCCATGTTTTCCCTTAGGCTCAGATGCTTTGTTCTAAAGGAGAACTAGGTCTCCTTGTCTTAAAACCTTAATATTTGATCATTTATCAAACCACATTTTACTGTGGTTTGATGCCTACTAAAATTATCAAAGGTTTTCTCCCTTGCATCTTTCATCTGAATTATGTCAGGTAATATTGAGTTGGCAAGTTCTTAGCTCTCTTCCATGTATTCCTACATAAATATATATGTGAGAAACTTAAGGGTGATAGGAAAGATAGTTTATTGTCCATACACCAACAATAATTGTTAGGCTCTTAGGGCTTTCTTTATTCTTATCATATATACCCATAGTGCAAATTTAAGAAGCTTATGCTAGGTCTTGGGATTGTCTACAATAGACCTTTTTATTTCCTTCATTAGGTGTTTGTTTGTATATTGAGAGACTCCATTTCCTTGGTAATAATGGTTAGATGTAAACTTGAGAGTAATGCAATTAACACAATCCCATCTAGTCATCTATATAGATATGAAGGTAGATCCATTGTCGCACACTAGAGAGACTAGAGTCCCAAACCTAGTATAGATGTTTTCTTCCAAGAAGTTGATCACTTCTTTGATATTACATTGATCAGTGCTTACAACTACAATCCACATTGTATAATAGTCTATGGCTATCAGGACATATTTATGATCTTTAGATTAATTGGGGTTGATTACCCTAATAAATTCTAAGCCCCATTGTGTAAATGGTTTGTCAACCACAACTAGTTCTAGAGGCATTATTGCCTTTGGCTCTTTAGTGCTAAAAATATAACAAAAGTGACATTCCCTCACATTTTTTGAGCATATTTAAAAATAGGTGGCCAATAATAGCCAACTTTGAGAATTTTATGGGTTTTGGTTCTACCAGATGGATGCCCACTACCTAACTTTTCACGAAAAGTGCTCATGATTTGGGTGGCTTCTTCTTGTGAGACACATCTCAAGTGAACCCATTTGGTAGACATATTTGTGACCTTAAGATGAATTGGGGTTGATTACCCCAAAAAAGTCTAACCCCCATTATGCAAATTGTTTATCAACCATGACTACTTCTAGAGGCATTACTACCTTTGGCTCTTTGGTGCTAAAAATATGACATGAGTGACATTCCCTCACATGTTTTTGAGCATATTTAAAAAAAGTTGGACAATAATAACTAGATTTGATAATTTTATGGTTTGTGACTCTACCATATGGATGCCCACAGCCCAACTTTTCATGGAAAGTGCTCATGATTTGGGTGGCTTCTTCTTGTGAGACACATCTCAAGTAAACCCCTTCAAAATTTCTTGTATACAAGATCACATCCTTGATTAGGTAGTGGGAATATTTTAATCTTAGGGCCCTATTTTTCTCCTTAGATATACCTATAGGAAAAGTACCATTAATTATCAAATGTATGATTGAATCATACCACTCACTAGCTTGAAAGTTTTGTTGATCCACTTGGATAATACTTAGCCTAGGGTTAGTATTAACAATCATCTAGATCAAACCTTGGCACCTTGTCAATTTTTTTGTTTTCATCTCCAAGTCATAATCTTGTAAGACAAACATCCACTTACCTCTACATTATCCTAGCTCATTTTTAATTAACATAAGCTTGGTGGCATAGTTAGGTAAGATATCATGTACCTTATTTCTAAGGATGTAATGCTTGAATTTCTTAACTACCTTTACGAATGCATATGTCCACTTATCAATAAAGGAATAATTTAACTTATCATTCTTAATATTAGTGATCATAAAATCTATTGGGTGGTCACACCCATTAATATTTTGGGTTAGCATTGTAGCCATAGTGTGATCAGATGTAAAGGAATATAGGTAGAAGTCCCTTGAGAAGTTAAGACTTATAAGGATTGAAGCTTGGCTAATGGCCTCCTTGATATCATTTATTGCCTTTTTGTATTCTTCATTACATGTGACTTTATAATTCTTCTTTATCATGTCATTTAGTGGCTTGATAATCTCTGAAAAGCTAGAAATAAACTTTCTTACAAAATTTATCTTACCAAAGAATGACTTTAGCTCTTTCCTACTATTTGGAGGCTCTATTCTAGATATGGCCTCCACTCTTTTAGGATCTATAGAGATCCCATATTTGGTTACAACATGACCTAATGATTTACATTCTATAACACAAAAGATACTCTTATTAGGGTTCAAGGAAATTCCATACCTCCTTCATCTCTCAAAGACTTGTTGCAAGTGAATGAAGTGATCTTCCTTATTTTTAGAAAGAATTGTTATATCATCCATGTATATAATAGTACACTTACCAATTATGCCTTAGAAGTAAATGTCCATAGCTCTTTTTAAGGATATCCTATATTGATTAGTCCAAAGGGAATTTTATTGTAAGATAAAGTTCCCCACTTTTTTTGTGAAGGTTGTCTTCTCTATCAACCAACACCTAGATGTAACCTAAAAATCCATCAAGAAAAGACATCATAGCTTAACCTAAAACAACTTGAATCACTTTGTATATAGAGATAAGGGGATAGTTGTCCTTTTTGATGCTTTATTTATGTTTTTAAAGTCAATACAGATTCTAATCTCACCATTCTTCTTCCTGACTAGCACTAGGTTTGCCACCTGGGTAGAGTGCCTAATGGGGAAGACTATCCTAGAATCTAGTAATATTTTGACCTATTCTAGTAGAGCCTCTTTTATTTATACTTATAAATTAACCATAGGTGATCGTAGTGTTTAAATAACACTTCTCATTTTATAATTTAGAAAATTTAGAGCATGAGTTATAGGTTTTGGTAATCTAGTTTCCCATGGTGAAATAACAATAGAGAAAGACAAATTATTCCATAATATTTATATTATTTGGTGGTTGGGAGCCACCTTGGTATATTATTTATGAATTATAGAGAATATATTATAATACTTAGTGAATTCATTCCATATTTAAGCTACAAACTAATCTAAATGGATATTTATAATGAAAGTGAAACTAGAGTGATCTGGTATTAAAAAGGAGCATAGGGAAGGGTAGGGTGGAAAATAAACAAGTGATTATCTTTTTTATCCTTAAACATTTGATAAAGCATCAATTTCAAATAAGTGTGCATCAAAACCAATATATAATGTAAAATAGCCTAAGCTCAAATTTCACCATATATCAGGCCAATTCTAGAGGATAGTGTGAAGAATCACAAGTAAGAACTAGGTCCTCTTTTAAAGATTTACCACTATGATCAAATAGCATATGCACATCTAAAATTATAGTAAAATTTAATGAGTAAAAACTTGAGATATTTCAGCTAATCTATCATATTTCACAAATTAGAACCCTATGATAATAAGGTGCAACACATAATTCAAAGAGACCATTCAAATTTAAACCATAAATTGAAAATTGAGAGAAAAGATATATTAGAAATTAACATATAAAAAATGTGGAAAATCTCTACAAAATTCCTTGATTATATTAATTACTTCAAGTATATGAAATTTTCTCAAAATTCTCTCTCTCTTTATAAAGTGGTAATGTTTCCCTTTAATAGAAAAACTAGGTAGTATAGCAGTCAGCTTCTAAGATACATATATACAAAGCTAAGGACAACTGGCCTTTTTAACCATGCCCTAAAATACACTTGATTTTCTACGTCATACTAACCTAGAGGCAAATATTCCAACAAAATAACATATACCTTTACAATGGAATATTATATTTCAAAATGTTACAAAATTTTACAAAATAGAATATTATCTATTGCTGGTGAGCCCTCTGCTTGTTGTTGGAGGATGGTTATGGATTTAGCATGCTACTCATCAACTAATTCTAGATCTATAGTAGGTTTTAGGATACATTATTCCACTTGATCTACCAGGTCCTTAAATTCTCTTTTGCTTTTGGCCATGGATTCTTTAATGCTCCTAGCTTCATTTATTCTTTATCTAGAATTGAATATCATGTCTAGGATCTTACTATTATCAACCCTTGATTTGCCTTAACTTTTTCCTTTGATATCTTGATTTAGCAAAGTAGCCCTATGTTTGAATTCCTCATCACTTATGATTCTAAGGATAGTGGGTCATGTAGGATCTGCAAGCATATTCTTGAGAAGCTATTCAATTCTTGTAATTAGCTCCTTGTCATCTTCTAGGATCCTTTCCACATTATTGTGCCATGTAATTAAACTTTGAACCTTGTCAACCATAATTCCTATAATTTTTCTCAAGTGTCCTAAACTGAGGGTTTTGAATCCTAGGATTTGTTTCCTTGCTTGAATGTTGAGAAGATCAGCTAACTTGTCTTTGAGACTTGCCATTTAGTGACCAAACTCTTGGCTAATGCACTCTATTTCTCTAATGCACTCTACCTCAGCTTCATTATTTTGAGTGCTTCAAACATGTCATAAAATGACTCATCAAGCATCTTAGTCATTATCTTAGGTACTGATAGAACTTCCTCTATCTCCAACTTTTCTTTTTCCTTTTCTAAATTTAGGATCCTCTACTTCATGCCATAGATCCTAAATTTAGCCTATGTTGATTGGGCCTCAATAAAGATTTCCACATCCTCTTGATGAGTAATAGCTTCACGAAGATTTTAAGCTCCCATAAGGGTTAATATTGCAAAGGGCTCCACATTTTGGAAGGTGACTTAATTTGTTCCCACCAAGGCTATTTTGGTGGTAACCCTTTCCAATCTAGATATTTTTGGGTTAAATTAGATAATAGTTATTAACTTCTTGAATTTGGTAGGTTCTAAGACCTCCACATCAAAAATACTAAATTCCCATCGGGCATCCATCTTCTTGTTTTCTAGTCCTTGGGTGACCACAAGTATCCTTTTTTTCTTGTTCCTTCACCATGGCCCTTATCCATGGCTTCATTTCATCTTGTATCTCAATATCAACAACTCTTGACATAGACCATGATTGGGAGAGAGAAGGAATATTGTTCAATTTATCATTAATGAACAAGTCTGGGATAATTAGCCCATGGATGGGAAATTCATCACTAAATAAATGTATCTCACTTATGGGGTGAAAGATGGTCAATATTGGCCTCTTCTTTGGTCATATAGGAACCAATGCTATCTCTACTTTCCTTTTTTATTAGGATGGTAGAGGGACATACCTAGAGCATGATCATCTCTAGGATCTCCTACTTAGACATGGGCTTCTTCAAGCTAATTCTCCTCCTTGTCTATATCATATGCCTCTGTAAGCTCCTTGAAAGCACCCTCAAGTGTCTTTTCTGGTTCCAAGGTAATCATATCAATATATTGAATTGGGGAAGGTGGAATTTTTGGGAGTGTTGAATATGAGGGCCCATCCTTGGGTCTTTATTCTAATTTCACCTCTCTCACTTTCTCTTTGCCTCGGCCTTGTTCACCTTGCCCTTACTCAATTCACCCCTATGGGTATTATTGTTCTATCTAGGGTTATTC
Organism: Torreya grandis; assembly: GCA_037957365.1. Lineage (NCBI taxonomy): Eukaryota > Viridiplantae > Streptophyta > Pinopsida > Cupressales > Taxaceae > Torreya > Torreya grandis. Next base: position 377,458 of record JARHVA010003105.1, on the reverse strand, counting down.
TTGGGTTATTCCAGATGGTCTAGGTAGTAAGTGATACTACAAAGGATGCATTTACCATGATTCTCTTAATGGCTTGTCATCCTTGGTCAACTTGTGTTCATGTTTGATGTTGTGCCCATGTATCCTAGCCAACACCTCTTCATAATTCTTGGCCTTAATATAAATGGTGTCATGAACACTAAGTTGATGTAAATACTTAGGCTTGGGGAATTGATTTTCATTCAAATTCTTTCCCATTATGTTCTTTGGATCCCACATTTTGAGTTGATCTATTTGAAAACCAAATGAATCCCTATGTGTGGACATGATTTCCACCTATTTCCAATATTTCAATATGGTTTTCTAATTAATTAGGGGGAAGGGGTGTAGTATACCATTCCTCTTATCCTTACATATTTTATCAACTCCATTAATGAGTTAGGCATTAATTTCTTACTTAGAAAGCTTACTTGGTACATACACAGGCAGTCTATAGGGTTGGGAGATGATCCCCTCAATCCTAATGACTGTATAATTAGGGTAATACCATATGTCCCTAATCATTTTCCCATATTTATTGATGAGTGGATGTATCCTAAGCATGATAACACCTATGATAGCTTCCACTATGGCTAGAAAGATACGTTCACAAATGAATTGCATATGGTTCCTATACTTAAAGATATACAATTTGGAGTAGTGGTGTGAAATAGTAATCTCAACATTTGGGGACCAATTCGTAATCCTTGGGAATTAAATAGAATCATGTAGGGAGTATAGTAGGTAGGACTTCATATAAAATTGCTTAAATGTCTTCCTTTTTATAGTAGCGAATTTCTTGTTGAGGAAGACATTGATCAAATCTCTAATTGGAGGGGTGAGCTTTTCTTCCACCATGAAATACATAGAGGGGAACCATATTTTATTAACATAGGTGGTTGAGGGGGATCCATATACTTGGTTCACTAGGGTCATTATAACTTTGATGCCCTCCCTAAATTAGACTATTGGGATCTTTCCTTCAAAGTCCCTAAAAATATGGGGGCTTTGGTGTAGTTAGGGTCTAAGGACAGAGTCTAGGTCATGATTGTTGGTTCATTCCTTAATGTTAGAAAATTATACATGTGGGAGAGGGATATTATAGTATATATTAAAGGCTACAAGATATATATGATCTATTTTCTTAGAATTCCCTTCCTGAATGATTCAATCATTAACAATTCTACAATTAACAAAGATGGGAGCAAGGACATCTATACATTGTAGTACCTCAGGATTTTCAATAGTGTGGTGAAGATTATCCATCTAGATAGTGACTTGGTCATAGTTTCTATGTCTTACTATGGTAATTTTTTACTCCTCTTTTGTGACAGGCTTTAATTATTCCACCATAAAGAAGAGTTTGGAGCAGTTCCTAATTCTTAGGGAATTAACGGTTGTAACATCCAATTTGTGTCCTTGAAGATTCAACCTTTATTATCCATCAACAAATAGTGTTTGATCTCTTCCTTTAATTACTGTCTATGAGATGTCATGATCTCTATTTCTATAAATTATTTACTCAGATGGCAAATGGTCTTTGTGAAATCTTTTTCACACTCAATAACATATTCAAGCTCTCTTTGGATCAAATTGTGACCAAATGGATTCAATTGGGTTGATTTTATGTAGGGTTTAGGGTTTTCAAGATTTAATGGCAAGATATATCTAAACTCTGGCTCATATGTGCCTTGGACTTGATTTGGACCTTTGCCTTTATACCTTTACATTTTTGAGCTCACAATATGTCATATTTTATCCTTTTATGCTTACGTGGCATCTATGTGGCATTAGTTTGGGCCTTTTGTGGTATTTTTCATAAATTCCTTTTGAGCACTAGCCATTGGCATTTAAAAATGCCTCTTTTATTTCACTCCATTAGATCAAAATCCAAGAATAGTGTAAATTAATAATTGAAATCCAAGCTCTCACCTTTTAATTAGCCCTTTGTCTTTCAAGCTCTATGGTTGTGACAATTGGCTTCATTACGATCCCTTTTAAGCTTTGTATCCTAAGTCAATCACTTACTGAATGAGCATTGGCCACATGGCAATATCATGGGCCTTTGAAAAGTCATAGGTTCATTCGTGCCATTAGATCATCTATTAGTGACAAAGCATGAACAATTGATCTCTATTAGTTTCTTTTTGAATTGGCTCCCACCATTCATTGAGCTCATGGGTCCTCTAAATTCTATTGAAAAGTCTTCGGGGCCTTTGCACTATTGGATCATCAACAAATGATGAAACATGACCATTAATCTATAAAGATACCCAAATTTTACATTAGTACATGATTAAAGTGGGGCTTAGGCTTAAATTGTTTATTCTAAGGTTTGTTTCATGTTTATTAAGCATAAAATAAACCTTAGGCTAAGGGATTTATGCCTAAGTTTTCTTATATATACACAATGGGGCCTTGGCCTAAATATTCTAGGCCAATGTTTATGTCATGTTTAATAAAAATGATGTATATTTTAGGCTAAAACATTTATGCTAATATTTTATAAATATATCTTAAAATGGGCCCAAAATGATGGTATAAATTTAGATATGGCTTTATTGCATTTAATAAATATATTAAAACCTTAGGTTAGAAGCATTTAGCCTAAGTTTTATATTTTTCAAAGTCTCTTTAAAATGAGACTTAGCATAAGGCTTTTAGCCTAATGTCTATGGAATTTGAACAACATGCACTGGGGACCTTAGGATATAGATCTATACTAAGTCCTTTTAGCATATAATTAGACCATAAGACTATTTCAATTTAATATTTCCCACGTTTGAATACCCTCTGAGGGCTCTTAGTCATCTGCAAAGCACTTCACAAGCTTTTTAGCAATATTTTTGGAATGCGTTTTGACCCTAAGTAAGATAATGGTGTCATGAACATCAAATATGTCCTTTTGGATGTTAAATGGTGGTCACACAAACATCAATTTTAAGTTAACAAAACTTTTATTTTAATGTTCTTAAAGTTGATGATCGCATAGGCATCAAAAACATCCTCATAGATGTCAAATGATGGTTACACAAACATCAATTTTAAGCTCATTAAAGCCTTAAGATGAAATTCACTTGTCACTTCTATAGGGTTTCCAAGGGTTTTGGACTTAATTCACTTCATTAGATCAAAATTCAAGATGGAACAAGGGCTGTAGGATCGCAATCTAGAAGCTTGATCATGATTGGTTATTTGTTAGGTGGGTCCCTTTACTTTTAATCCTTAAACGCAAGAGTTCCATGTGTCGATCATTTGGGGCCTCCATAACCTTTTGAATTTTAAATTGTATCTCAATCTATTCGATCAAGTTATCATGATGAAGCACAAATCATTGTATGCAAGCCAAGGATGCAACTTTGTTAGGACCTTCACATCATTAGATTGATTTCCTATGATGCAACATGAACCATTGGATCATTCAAGATGCATGTTGTTTAAGTCAAAACATGATTTTTAAAAAATCCATTGGATTAAATATCATGATAAAGAAAGGGTCATTAGGTCCTATAATATGAAAGGAATTTATGTTAGGATCTCAAAGATAAAAAGACTTAAGCTAAGTTTTTAAGACTAAGGTCTCAGTTTTATTAATGAATATGTCAGGGCCTTAGGATTAAAACCTTAGCCTAAGTTACAAACCAAAAGGGTTAATAAAATATAAAATTGGACTCGATAAGCCAAGTTTAGGCTTATGTGTTAAAACTAAGGTTCCATTAGTATTAATAAATATAATGGGAACTTTGGGTTAAAACATTAGGCTAAGCTAGGAAATATTATGAAGACCCTGCAGGATGAATATTAGTTAGGCATACAGAATGGATATTAAATGGGGAAATAATAAAGGGGACCAAGGACATTAGATCAAGTATTATTCATGTTAAAAAATATAACTATGCTTAAAACATGAACTTTGCACTTAGGTCTAAAAAATGGATTTTTAAGAGATTCCCATCAATTGGTTCCCACCAGTATTCAAATTCAAACTAAGGGTTTTGCCAAGGTTTTGGAATATGAATTTCCTAGGGACAAACACCATATAACCTACAAATAAAATTGATAAACACCATTTATTAGTAATATTAGTCAAAATTAAAGCAAAACATAACTAATAAGCTTGTTTTGATGAAGTGGATGATCTTCAAATTCTACAAATGATCTTATCATGCCATATTTCATGTTCAATTCTCAATATTTCTCAAGGGTCCCAATTATAAAAAGGGGGTATGTTGGCTCCAAAATGACCTATTTATGTAAAATAATTCAGTAGAGACCATGTTTAATACACTAATTATAGATTAAAATATCTTTGGCTTCTATGTAGGATACTAAGCAAAACATAGTGGATAATGCAAAAATAACATCCAATTTAAACCAAAGTGGTGTTGACACACAAATAATCAATCAAAAAAAGGTGTGCCTTTGGATAGCATCATTAGTGGATTTCAAAATCAGGGAGTAGGAGCTTATACATCCCAACATCAACCAACTACTTCTAAACCTCAACCAATTTCTTCTTCAAGCACATAACCAATAAGATTAAGTAACTAGCCATCAAGCAGTGCTGCACCATAATAAAATATGTTGAATCCTACTCCTCCCCAGAATGTGATGAGTACCATTTCATAATATCAATAATAATAAAGTATCCTAATACAACAAAATTTGAACACATTGCCACCTTAACAAGGAGCAACCAATGTTTCACCTAGCCAGGTAGGAGTGAACATACCTCTTCCCTTATAGGCTAATATACCAATCCAAAATCAAATGATGTCTAATCAATATCATATTCATATTTTTCAATGATAGGTACCAAATATCCAACATACATCCTCTTCTCAATAGGTATTTATGCAACAAAGAGGTTCCATTGTTCCTCAAGTACCTTATAGGTAGCAATTGGTTTTTGTTTAGAATGTACCATAGGTTCAGAGACAAGGTCTTGGCTTAAAGTTTCCCACTCAACAATAAGGTTTGAATAGTTGATAACAAGTCCCTATTAAACCAAAATAATCATAGTGTGCTTATATCCCTCCATCCTAGCCTCAATATCCACAAAGTCAATCATACATATCCAATCTAAACTAGAATATCATACCATCATAGGTAAAATTTCAATAATTTCACCCTAATCCATGTATGTACATTCTTAGACCACTAACATAGGCCAATATTCCAGCAATTTTCCTTGAGAAATAATTAAAACAAATGAAGGATGCAATTGTCACCATCCAAGCTAGAAAATATGTTAAAATTTTTGAATTGGATGATGTGTGTTCATATCTTTTGAATGTAGAGTACTTACAAATTCCATTCCCTCTAAGATATGAGCCACCCAAGTATGACAAATACAAGGGGAAAGGTGATCCCAAAGCACATCTGATAGATTTCTTTTTTGCATGTCAGCTAGTGGCATATAGTGATATCTATCTATTTTTGTTTCCAAGGAGTTTAGCTAGGTAGACCTTGGAATGGTTTTTGAAACTACCAAAGAACTCAATTTTTGACTTTGATGATGTATCAGATAAGTTTGCATAACATTTATCATATAATCTTGAGCATGAGATTTCATTAGTTGACTTAACGCAAGCAAAGAAAAAACTAGGAGAAAGCTTCACAAGTTATCTGTAGTGATGGAGATCACTTACAATCTACTTTACCCATAGTCTACCAAATATGCAACTAGTAGTTATGTTTACCAAAATTATACACAATGAAATATCCTACTATCTAGAGTTGCAATGTGTAAATACATTCAAAGAGATCAACAAAGGTTTAGTGATTGAAAGATCCCTTATTAATAAAGGGATCATAAAAATAAACTCAACCAATTAGAACAATGCTCAAAACTAAAATCAGACCAATAATTAAAACCAAAATCCAAACCAATTGCAAGCATTGCTATTGACATAGTCCAATACCAATGATAGGCCAAAAAATAATAATCATAATAAGAATATTGTTGATAATGGAGTAATAGATGCATGCCATGTATAAATGGTGTAAACACCATCTGCTTAGCTAATGCCACCTTTCCATCAATAACCTCTTCAACAACCATAATACACACAATAAGCACAACCTAGGCCAATGCAAAAAATTCAACAACCACAACAGCCTTTGAATTTTAAAAACTCACCTCTTCTAAGGAGAAATCCACCTACTCATCATGCTTTTATCGAACTTGGAGAACCCATCAAAGTAATATTTTGAAAGCTCACAATATCTAACCTAATCAGATACCCTATTCTAAAAGAGTGATATCATGAGGGTACATACATGCTAGACTAGTACAAGCTAGAATAATTCTATGAGTTTCATAGGGTTAAAGGCCATAATTTATAATGTTGTATGAAAATCAGACATGTCATTCAAAATATATTAGAGAATGGAGATATCACATTGGATAATGGAGCTCCCACATCTAATCATAAAATTAACATCTATAAAAACCCATTTCCTGAACATAAAAATTATCTTGTGTAGTAACAAAAACAACAAAAACAAAGGAAAAATCAACAGAACTAACAAAGCCAAAGTAATGAATTAAAACCAAGGTTAGAATAGTGGCCATAACCAACAAACCTACCATGCCATTGTACATTAATATAACTTAGTTGTACATCATATCTTATAAGGTAGCATTAACACCATTTTCATCAATCCTAGACCAAATTTCAAATAGACAAGATCATTTCTAGTCATACAAAACCAATCTAATCATTTTGGTAACCCTTATTTGACTTGGGACCACACACAGATAAATTAGTAAGTAGGGATTTCCATAATAGGACCTTGAACTGATCACTCATCATTCACCCATGACCATACTTAAGTTCATTGACAACTAAGATGTATCTTATCTAGCCCCCTTCATCATCATCAGTTAACAATAATAGTCCTATATCTAATCTTGATTATGCAATCACAACTTGGCAGTCTAAAATTAACATACTAGGTCCACAACCACCTTTCACTTCACTTATCATCTAACCCACTATTCATCCTCAAAACAAGCCATATGATATATACCTAAATGACATGAGCTTCTCTTGTACCGTTGACATGAAATTCTTGTAAATGAGATCCATTTAGAATTGTTGAAAACTAATTAGTTTTAGATAACCCCACTTTGCCACACCCTTGATAGGAATTTGGATGATTACTTGTATTTTGTCATTTTATTGCTTTGTGTTTTGAGACTAAAACTAATTTGTTTTTTTATAAACCATGTCAAAACTAATTTTTTTATACACCACTCTTTTTTTTAAAGAGGCATTATGTTGGCCATTTTACACCACACTTGTGCTTGCAAATTTTGCTAAACATGTTTGTGTGTGTGTTACTTGTTTGAGATGGGTACCATTATGCTACCCACATAATTATCAAGTTTGAGCCTTTGAGTCTTTGAAACATAACATTGATCACATCATTAGAGCATGCTTACACCATTATGATACTCATTTTTTTCAAGACTTGTTTGACCTTGTATCAAAAACCATTATTTCAAACCAACCAAACCATGTCAAGTATGCCATTTGAAATTTGTTCATGCATCATTATGATGTCTAATATTATATAACTTGTTTATTCTAATCATATTTTTCAACCATTGAGTTTTCAATTAACCTTTCTAAGTTTTAATTCAAACATTGATTAAATTTTCTCTAGGCCTTGCTTCACATAGGCTGATACATAGATCTTTCTATTTTAGGTTACGTAACTAAGGTTAATCAATTGCCTAAATTTGAAAAATATCACTTGTTTGTTCATTCTTCTTATCCTCATCATTGTTTATGCCTTTATTTGGGAAAACATAGTCTTTTCTCCAGGTGACTTTTTTCCTTATGACTTATACCAACTGATCATGTTTATGTTTGATTCCATGTGTCGGGTCTATGTCAAAGTTGTTCCAACCTTGTTATATTAAATCAAATCATATGATATTTTAGTTCAAGTCTATCTTTTGAAATCATGTTTAGTCAAAAATCCTAGCATATCAAGTTTTTTTGAGCCTAGCTTTTGACTCCGTGTTTGGATGAAAGCCCTAACAACTCAACTTTTCCACTTTCCTACTTTAGACCTTGTTTAGAACACTTTTTCCTAGACTTTGATATGTTGGTATTTATTCATTGTTTGATATTTTTTGTGTATGACATTTGATGTTATACATTAGACATTAGACTATTTAATGTCAAGTTTTAGCATACCTAAAACTAGCCACCAATGGCTTCATACTAGACTTTAGACTGATTCTTAACAACCTTTGAAAATTAAGCCTAAGAATCACTAAATGTCCCAAATTTGCTAGTGAAACACTCATCAAGGCTCAGAATCCCATTAAGACATTTATAATTTGGGTATCCTATCATAAATAACAAAAACCTTTCATGGATTCATCTCTAATTATCCTATGGCATTACAACATGTAATTTGTCCTATAGACCTATTAAATGTGGCAAATACACACATACAAATAATTAATTTAAATCTTAAAATTTCTAAAATGCCTAAAGAAAAATAATTAAAATGTAAAACCAAATCAAATTCTTAATTTAATTATCCATGAGCAATTAATTAATTATAAGAAAATGAGATTCAAAAATCAAGAATATCCTAGGAATTCATAATTATCTTTTTGGGAGTTGTCAAATATCTTAAAATATCTCAACATGCCTATTTATTGTTAATCATGACCATTTCACACCTTTTAAATTTATTGTGGTTAATTAACTCAATAAAGTTAGGTTTGAACTAATTCTAAGATATAACTACACTCTAACTCACCTTGGGTTTGGGTTAGTTTCTAAACCTATAAATATAAGCCTTTGCCTCTCCTTTATGAGAGATTGAGCATAATAAAGTTAGAATGCAGGATTTGGTGCATGATTCAAATATATAGTATTATAATACCAAAATCAAAAGCTAAACCATCAAGCTACATTAAGCAATCATAAGATAACAATGGTGCTTAGGAGATAAGGAGTCACACAAATCCATTTTTTAAAGACTTCTTGAGCACAAGCCGAGTATTCCAAATGAACACATCATTTGGATCATTCAATGAAGGTAAGGAATTTTTATTTCTTTGTATTTTAATTGAGCTTTGTCATTTTTTATTTTTTCACTAAGCTCCCCCCACCATGATCTAGGAAAGTAAGTGTTATGCATGGTATTATGTTTTTATTCAAGTTTTCTTACTTGTTCTAACACATGAGCTAACACCGTTCTTGGATTTATTGACCATAGAATACACTTGGAAGGATTTATATAAAATTTATGTTGTTTTTAATTAATAAGTAATAAAAATATTAAGATGTCATAAATAAAAAGAAGACAAATTTCAATGTAAAATATTGAAAGACACTAGTCATCAAACATTGAAATCTAGATGGTTCATTTTTGAGATCAAAAGGCATTAAAAAAAAAACATAGTGGTCCTCATAAGTTGTGAAACCCATCTTATGTATAACATATAAATTGATCCAAATTAAATGGTAACCTAAATTTAGATATAGCTTCATAAAGTGGACAACATAATGTAACTCATTTATAAAATCATCAATTATCAAAACATGAAACTTATATTTTATAGTGTACTTATTGATTTATCTATATTCATTCCTCATCCTTATTATGCACCATTAATATTGGATATGAATATGAAAATTGGCTATGTATAATAACACCAACCTCCAATATATCCCATATCATATTTGCAAACTCGCTCTTCTGGACATATTAGTACTTATAAAGCTATATTTTTGGTAGTTTAATCCTTGGTAGCATTTGAATGGCATGGTCAAGATAAATCTTTGATGGTATCATTTTTAAGATTGCTCCAAAATTGATCTAGTGTTTATCAAAAATTACCTTTAAATATTTGTGTGTGTGTGTGTGCGCGCACACACACACACACACACACACACACACACACACACACACACACACACACACACACACACACACACACACACTTATTGGTTGAAATTATAATTAAAATAGTGTAGCCACAAACATATTTAATTATTTTAATGAATATTATAAACTTAATGAGAACTAACTAGCTATGGATATTTTGTATGAAATCCACATAGCTCAAATGTCCTATCTTAATAATGAAAATTCATGAAAAAATCTTGGAAATTCATATTTATAGTTCTTTAGGTTGTGATCTATTATACTCCAAAAATTATGTATGCCCCACACATGAGAATAAAACATATAGGATAGTCTAGCCTATATTATATGATTCTTTTGATACTATGAAATTTCATTAAAAAATTAATTATGCCACCATTTATAACCATGACCCAAAATTATGGAGTTGGATTAAAAATGTTTAAGCATGCTACCAAATTATTAATTATGAATTTATGTTTACTCAAGTCAATAAAAACTACCACCTTTTATTTCTTTATGAAACCCACTACCTTGAGGGTTTGTGGAGTGGTAATTCTTAAAATGCATGTCACATGATAGTTTTTTAATTAACTTATGAATCATAATTTGAACAACCTTAAACATTCCTACTACTTACTCATCATATTTTTCTTCATTGGAAACTTAAATGTATAAAAACTTATTCTTAACACATTTATGTACTTTTATGTATTTTATGTCTTAGTTGAAACATAAACCTTTTGCTCATGTCTCTTCAAAAACTTTATGAGTCAATTTGGTAGGATAAGGGAATGATTACTAGAGGAACAAAATATTTTATAGTGGTTAATGTCAACTATTTAAATAGATATATTTCATCTTGCATGCATGGTAAGACAACAAACTCATAAACTAAATCTAGATTAAACATACATACATTGAGTTGGATGTTATTATTAAGCCCACCCAATATGTCATTAAGGTTGTATTTTATGACATTTTTTAGTGTAAAAAAAATTTTGAATGTACTCCTTTACTATCCCTATTTGTCATAATTTTTATAATTTAAATTAATATTTCTCTATTGCGCTCTTGTTGTAGTGCATCTAAAATTCATTAATTAACAATGACTATGTAACAATAAGTGATGCAGAGCTCTTCTCACTATCCTGCAATTCCACTTACTTTTACTTGAAAATTTACAAATCTTGTTGGCCAACACTAGGCCTATTTTTCCAAATGGACCTAAACTCAATTCCCTATTTATCTTAGGTTCCAAAAACACATAAAATATTCAAACATATTGTTTCCACCCTCACAATCCTTTATCAACTCTCAATCCTTTCTCTACTAAACTCTACATACCTTTTACATAGTCCTACTAGCCCTATTTATGGACTATTTTCCTTTGTACAGATTTGTATTATCATTAAACATGAAACTAATCTCCTTTTATGATACCCTCTATTAAGATTTATATTCTCACAAAATTTCATTCATTACTTCTCTCATCTGACCACTTGCATTCATACATTTAGGCCCTTGTTTAAGCCTATTAGGTCTTGTGTAACCTATTTCACCCTTAGTCCTATATAAGTGTATGGACATATACCTTCTTGGACTATAAACTCTAATATCATTTTGCATACATAGAAACCTATAGTCTCAAAATGTTTTAGCCCATTTAACTAATGGGATCTTTTTATACATGCATTTATTTATCCAAACCCTAGAAATAAGGTTTTCTTAGTCTGAAGAACCTGAAAGCATATAAAATGCTCATTATTTCTTTATTCAAGGTTCCAAAAAGATTTATGAGTTTCCTTGAGTTTGAGCTATGTCTCCTTACTTTTTCAAGAATTAGAATGTCACATCCCAACCTCTATTCAATAATTCAAACTAGTTCTTTTTCAAATTATTCTTGCATGTTTAGCTTATAGGTTTAGTGAAAGACTATCATTGATTTTTAGATAGTAAGAAATATTTCAAGATTATACAAATGCTAATCAAGATTAAACATGACATTTAAACCAAACTCAAACACTAAAAGTCATTTCAAATGTATACCATGTCAGTTCAATAGGCTCTACACTAAGACGGTGTATGACTCAAAATAATATAGGGATTCATAAACTTATTACCAAAGTCACACCTTTAGGTTTTGATTTTTAAAAGATTATAATAAATTTGCTTAGATTTTTCTAGATTATAAATGTGTTAAATGACATCTTACATCCTGTTGTCACCTAAAAATATCACTCATTTTTGGCACAACATTTGAACTATTTTGGTCCTCCAGACCAAAATTGTCTCTTCCCTTTTCAAAATTTGTCGTGGGCATTCAAATTCCTCATTTTTCAAGATTCTCAAAAATCTATGAACTCTGTAGGCTTGAATCTATAGACTCTATAGGCTTGAATCTATGGACTCTATAGGAAGAGAAATCTACAGACTCTGCAGGCGTGAATCTACAAACTCTGCAGGCCAAGTTCAATAGGCTTCACAAGTTGATTTCTATGGATTCTATAGGAAAGAAGAAATCTTTCAACACTTGGGTGATCTTAGAGTTGGTTTAATTACCAGGTTCAACATTAGCAGCAAGATTTCAATCACTTTTAGGTTTAAAGGCTTCTACAATCAGGTTCAAAGGCTTCTACAATCAGGTTCAAAGTCTTCTAAAATTAGGTTCAATCAAAATAATGAGTTTTTGAGGCTTGAATCATTAAAGCGTTGAACTATTGAACCACTTTGGTTCAAAGGTTCAATGGGTTCAAGGTTCAATAGGTTCAATGAATTTGGTTCAACGAGGATCAAAAGGACTTAGCCAAATCAAAAAGAATGAAATGATTGAAGTCATGAACCATTAAACCACTTTGGTTCATCATCTTAGTTCAAATCTTGGTTTAAAGGCTAGGTTCAATTTAGTTAGTTCAATGATTTAGTTCACTCAGTCAGTTCATCAAACAGTTCAACATCTTTTGGTTTAATCAAAGGGTTCATCGGCTTGGTTCAAAGCTTGGTTCATTAACTAGTTCAAAGGAGTGGTTCAATGAAAAAGTTCAAGAGAGCCTCCCGAAGGACAAGTGCCCTTGTGGAGGGCACTTAGTTGACAAACAACCTTCGAAAGGGTCATTTTCAAAGAAGCTGGAAAGGTAAGTTCATTTAGAATTTTGTTTAAGGCAGTTGAAAGACAAAGGGATTTCCTTCAAAAAATAGACTAAGGCATAATTCCTTTAGACTTTTTTCTGAAGGAATTCCTTCAGGAAAAAGTTTGAAGGAATTTGGAGAAGCTGCAGGAGGAAAGCCTGAAGGAATTTCCAAATACAAAGCAATCAAAACAATTTCTATGGACTTTTTGTCTGTGGGAAATATCTGCAGACTTTTTGGCTATGGGAAAATGTCCGTGGACTTTTTGTCCACGAGAAAATGTCTACAAAATTTTTGTCTATGGGAAATATCTACAAGGAAATGTCCATGAGAAAAGCTCTAAAGGACTCCAAAGAAAAAGCCATCGAAGGACCCCAAAGAGCATGTGCCCTTGCGAGGGACTCTTAGCTACCAACTTAAAGGACACTCCCCCAAAGTCAAAGAGTCACCTTCCCTTCGAGAGGATGAAAAATAAAGGACTTAGCGACATTCCAGAATAAAGAATCTTGAAGGCCATCTGAAGACTGCCTGAAGGGTAGATACCAAAGTGGATCATTTCTTCAGGCCTAAAAGGCAGGTCCCCTCTAGGAAAGCTCAAATGGTGAATCTAAAGGAATTGCTGAGGAAAGTGACATGCTTGCAGATGTCAAAGTTATGACAATGAAATATCTATTGATCCTTGTAGTTTTAAATCTATGGGACCAAATGCATTTAAAGCCTTTGAGGCCAAGATCAGTAGGAAGCAATTAAGGAACAAAACATCAAATTAAATCCAAGACCCGATTCAATTAACTAGAAAAGGAGGAAGGACCAGAAACATTTGCACATTAGATATGTTTCTAGAAGTAGACCACCAGGTGGATATTAAAAGAGGCAAACTTTCAATAGTGTGACTCATTTCTCTACATTGAGAAAAGCAAATGGGTAAATGCCCCTAAATTCTAGCATGTCTTCTTAACAAATTTCAATGAAACATGATGTGTTACTCTTCTCAAGTCCTTCTTGAAGAGGCTATATAAGGGACTCTCTTGTTAGTGTAAAATAATCTCTTTCTGACAATCAGAAATAAAACTCTGCCCAAATTGAAAGGCATTATTGAGACTTTGAGCTTAGATTGTTGATCATATTTTGTTATTGGAATAAGAAAGCAGGTGACTTTTCAAAATTTGTGCTGTGATTTCTTTGTTTTTGGGGAAACTATTCTTATGTCTATTTCCTTAATGTATTTTATGTTCCTTTAATTCAACAAGCAGAATTAGTGAAAGTAGTCAGAAAGGTGTCCTAAAGTCAACTATGGAGAGACTTTGTGCCCCCATAATTGCCTTTAGTGTGTTTTCTTTTTGTTTCCATGTAAAGGACCTTGGGATGACTTTGTGCCCTCATTGTCCTTCATATCACACTCTTGGGAAATTTAAGTGGAGACTTTGTGCTACATCTCAATTTGTTGGTTACTATGTCCTTGGCTAAATTTTGCAATTACTACCAGGATTATTCTTATGGTTTTTTGAATAGTACTTCTGAAGAAGAAGAGTGCTTTCTATCGTTTCCCTTGAGATTTTTCCTTTGATTTGCATGCATCATCTCTAAAAAGAGAGAGATGGATGGTTTTTCCTACCCTTGAGTATTATTTTCTATTTATATATATATATATATATATATATATATATATATATATATATATATATATAGGGAACCTCCCCTTGATGAGAGGAGAGATTAGCCCCCTTTTGATGTGGTAAACCTACACATTTAGATGACCAATCTTCCTACTTTGGTTGATCAGACCTACTTTTTTATCAGTAGACCGATCAAAATAATATTCAACCAACAATTTTTGGTGACTCTGCTGGAGATATACATAATTATGTGCAATTTGGAACCTCAAGATTTAGATTGAAACATCACCTGTGTCCTACCTGTTGGTTGAATATTTTGTCAATTAACATACTGATAAACAAAATAGGTCTGATTAGCCAAAGTATGAAGATTAGTCATTCAAATGTGTAGGTTTACCACATCAGAAGGGGACTGATATCTCCTTTCACTAAGGGGAGGTTCCCTATAGGTATGTTATATATATATATATATATATATATATATATATATATATATATGTACACACACACACACACAGAAAATAATACTCAAGGGTAGGACAAACCATCCATCTCTCTTTCTTTAGAGATGATGTGTGCAAATCATAGGAAAAACTCAAGGGAAATGATAGACAACACTCCTCTTCTTTCAAAAGTACTATTCAGCAAACCATAAGAATACTCTTGGTAATAACAACAAAATGTAACAAAGGATGTAATAACCAACAAATTGAGATGCAGCACAAAGTCTCCACCTAGATTGCTCAAGAGTAAGATACGAAAGACAATGAGGGCACAAAGTTGTCCCAAGGTCCTTTACACAGAAATGAAAAGAAAACGCACTAAAGGCAATTATGGAGGCACAAAGTCTCTCCAAACTTGACTCTTCAGGACACCTTCCTAACTATTATCACTAATTCTACTTGTTTGAATTAAAAGAATAGAAGATATATTAAGGAAAAATACATAAGAAAAATTTCCCCAACAACAAAGATATCACAACATAAAGTCTAAAAAATCACTTGCTTTCTTATTCTAATAACAAAATATGAACAACAAACTGAGCTCAAGGTCTCAAAAGTGCCTTTTAATTTGGGTAGAGTTTCATTCTGATTATCAAAAAGAGATACATTTACTATAGAAGAGAGTCCCTTATATAGCCTCTTCAAGAAGGACTTGAGAACAATAACACATCATATTGCATTGAAATCTGTTAAGAAGATAGGTTGGAACTTAAGAGCATTTACCCATTTGATTTTATCAATGTAGAGAAACAAGTCACGCTATTGAAAGTTTGCAACTTTCAATGTTCACCTAGTGATCTGATCTTACCTTCATCATTCCTTCTTTTCTAGTTAATTGAATCAGGTCTTGGATTCAATTTGGTTTTCTATTCCTTCCTCACTTTCTACTATTCTTGGCCTTAAATCTTGTGAATACATTTGGGTCTATAGATTCAAAGGATCAATGGCTATTTTATGAGATTTGAAATTGATGTTCGCCCGCCCATCACTATGTTTTCAACGGTTAGTTCACTGCCTTGAATTTGATGTCTTTGGGCACGTCACTCCTTGGTCCTTCTTTAACTTTTCTATTTGGCACTTTCTCAAAAATAATCTTCCCTTTTGGGCCTTAAGAAATGATCTACTTTGGGTTAGGAAGAGCCCCCTGCAAGGGTATCTACCCTTTAAGCGGTCTTTGAATAGCCTTTGGGCTTCTTATTTTACAACTTCCCAAAGGGAAGGTGACTCTTTAATTTGGTAGCTAAGAGTCCCCCACAAGGGCACCTACCCTTCGAGGTCCTTCAGTGGCCTTCGCCTTAGAAGTCTCTCACGGCCTTTTCATTAGCGGACTATCTCTTGGGCTGTCTCCGGGGGCATTTTCTTGCAGACAAAAAGTCCATTGATAATTTCCCTGGGCTTTCTCCATGGGTATTATTATTTTGGACAAATTATCCATAGAAATTTTCTATAGACAAAAAGTCCATAGAATTTCCATTTTGTTCCATTTGCCTTTGAGAATTTCCTTTCGATTCTCTTCCCTCAGTCGATTCTTGAATTATTTCAGACTATTTGTCCAAAGGAATTCCTTCAGACAAAAGTTTGAAAGAATTATGCCTTGGACTTTTTTAAATGCCTTAAACAAAAATCTAAAAGAATTTGCCTTTGTGGCCTCTTTTAAAATGACCCTTTTGAAGGGTACTCTTGTCATCCAAGTGCCCTTTGCAAGGGCACTTTGTCCTTCGGGGGGCTCTTTGAACTTTTGCATTTGAACTGCTCCTTTGAACCGTCTGAGTGAACCATTTGGTTGAACCAAGCTGTTGAACCATTTGATTGAACCAAATGTTGAACCACTTCATTGAACCAAGGCAATGAACTACTTGGTTGAACCAAACGTTGAACCAAGCCAATGAACCAAGCTTTGAACCAAAATGGTTCAAGCCGATGAACCGATTAAATGAACCAAGCCTTTGAACCAAGTGGATGAACTGAGCATTGAACCACTTGATTGAACCTGCCATTGAACCAGAAGTGTTGAACCTTTTGAACTTTGAACTTGTTGAACCTTTGAACCAAAGTGGTTCAATGGTTCAACGGTTCAAGTCATTCTTTGCTTAGATGCTTGTCGATGGATATTTTTGATTGAACCAAGGCACTGAACCAATCCCAAAAATAACCAAGTGTTAGAAACTAAATTTTTTGGTTGAACTTGCCTCTAGAATCCTTTGAACCTATAGAAATCAACCTATAAAGCCCATTGATCTTGGCTTGTAGAGTCCATAGATTCTTTTTCTTACAGAGTTCGTAGATTTCTCTTCTTGTAGAGTCTGTAGATTCAAGCCTATAGAGTCCATAGATTCAAGCTTGTAGAGTCTATATATTTTTGAGAAGCTTGAAAAATGAGGAATTTGAATGCCTAGGACAAATTTTGAAAAGGGAAGAGACAATTTTGGTCTGTAGGACCAAAATAGTTCAAATGTTGTCCCAAAAATGAGTGATATTTTTGGGGGACAATAGCTGGCTCTAGTTGGGGAACTTCTATCAATTGCAAAAAGAATTGAAGGGAGTAAAATCCATAATCTCTAGTGTCTTCATGTGTACCATTGGGCCATGGAGTCATGCTACCCAGAAATGGAAGGCATCAAAAATGAAAACAAACAAAACAAAACAAAATTAAAAACTATACAAATATACATATGTACAAATGAAATGATCTAATACTTCAAGAATTGAAGTATTTTAGATGTTGCTTCTTAAGAGATAGTGAAAATAGTGTGCCATCTTAGTAAACTAGCAAGAAGACATTTTATCCCCAAAAACGATGATGGGCAAATGGAGCTCTCCACCAAGAAACCAATTTTTTGCATCTTCTTGTTGACTCTTTCTTCTTCTTGCCCCATGGCAGGATGTGGTCTTCAATTTGAAAGCTATAACTCCTTGCTCTCCCTACGAAGGGTTATTTTGCTTGATTTTGGTTTGCATTAGCATGGTCTACCATCATAACTTATTGTTTAGCTGGTCTAGTCCAATACATGATTGGATTGTCCATATCAAACTCTTGACAAATTATCAACTTAACATCTCCTTTGATGTGAAGGAGTTTGATTTATTCATCTTGAGCAATCTTCAATCTGAATAACAGAGATTCACATCTAGCTATGTTGTCAGTGTTGCTGACTTGCAAATTGCATGAAGGAAGAATATCTCCTTGAGGAGATATCAACATAGTCCCAACTCCATCATTGGTGGAAAAATTGTTGCCATTGGATTTCAGGATCGAAGCATCATCAGAAGCTAATCTCCTATCAGATTTATCTTCATTGGAGATGGAATATCCTTCCTTACTTGTACTATGCTCTACCAGTTCTCCTAAACTCTTGTTTGGATCAATTCCTAGATTGTCAACTATAGGACTTTCATCTATAGAAACATGAACATCCTCTGTGGTAAAGAAATAATTACCCTTGCCTAAAGACTCAAATAGAATTTGTGTTGTAGGAGATGATGTTTGGGTGACCACGTATTTTGCCTCCTTTTTAGGGAGCAATCTCATAATTATGCCTTGGATAGGGATCCTTTCTTTAGATAGGTCGATGCTTAGTTCTCCTCCCACGTCCTTACAAAAAATTTGTCCAAGCAAAATGCCATAGGATGTTGGGATGTCAGCCACCAAGACAGTCATCTTGATTCTCTTATTTGGAAAAGCTACAAATGCAAATTAGGCATCTTTGATTTGCCCTAGCAATGGTACTTGCTTGTTTTCCATGGAGAAACATCTCCCAAATGTTTTGGTCAATGTGAGACCTAGAGACTCAGCTACTTTAGCAGGCATGACATTGTCAAATGCCCTAGAATCAATGATGCAATTGTTAATTTGATAACCGTTTATTAACAGGGAAACATAGAAAGGTTCTATTTTCCTAGGGGCAACTGGAGGAGTAATTGAAAATATTATTTGGAATGGGCATGTTCTTTGGGGAATCAAGAATTATTTTCTTAACCTCTTGTCTTGCAGGGATGGTCTGGTTCTTGACACATTGGACCAACTTACCCAATTGATCAGGATTAGACTACAGATATTCAAATTCAGACATTTGTATTTTGGTCTTTTTGACATGATCAATTATGTCAAATGGTTGAATTTGACTAAGTACAGAGGAAGGCATTTCAACTTTTTGGGTTTTAGGAGAGATGGGAGGAGGGCTGGTTTGTGAAGTGGGAGTAAAAGGTGAAGGTGAAATTGATGTACTTACATTTTGGGTGATCACTAAATCCTTTGAATAGAAAGGGAGAGTGGTTCCACACTTGGCAATTGTAATTGTTGGTTGAGGTTACTCCTCTATCTTCCCTTTATCAGCTTGCTAGACTGATTGGTTCTTGGACCTAGTAAACATTGCACATGATCCATCAATAGCATCTCCTTTGCTTCTAGGTTCATCTTGGTAGTTTAGGAAACCAATGTGAGAGTCTCTGACTAATTCTTCTTAATCCTCCATGAAGAGATCAACATCATTTTCTTGCTCAAACTTAGGTTGGAAAGAGAAAACATGTTCTATTTCCAAATATCCAATTGTTGAGTTGGTTAGAAGAACTTCAAGGGCAAGTTTCCCTTGTGGGGGAGGAGGGTGATTTTGTTGCCCTTGATTCCTGGTAGCATTGGCCTGATATGACTAATTTGGGAATGTCCTTCTTGGCATATCTCTGTATGAAGGAGCAAAAGACATTCCTTGCACCATTTACTTTTTCAAGGCTAGCACTTCATTTGCCATCTTTTGCACCATTGGATCAGTGGTGCCTGTAGATGCATATTCAGAAGATGATGAAGATCTATTTTTGTTTGGATCTCTTCTTATCTTCCTTGCTAAGATGAGATCATCTTCTACCTCAGTGGCCAAAAGTTGAGCTATAGCAAGATCTATTTGACCAGCACGTCTCAAGAGAAAACTTACTTCAGGTAACTAAGAATTAATTGTAGGTTGAGAAATTATAGGAATTTTGTTCCTCAGTTTGTCAAATTTAGCTATGAAGTCTCTCATTGGTTCATGAGGCTCTTTCATCATCTGTGTAAGTTGAGCCAGAAGTGCATGTGCATCTTCTACAAGTTTGAATCTGGCTTCAAACTTAGCTTTGAGTGTATTCCAATTAGTCACTAATTGAGCTTGTAGATGATAAAACCAATTTGCAGTAGCATCTTGTAATGTTTCTATAAAAAGCCTGACTGCTACATCTTCAAACTCTACTTTGATTACTCCACAAGCTATGCTGAAGGCTGTAATGTGTTCATCAAGATGAACTTTTCCATCACCATTTAATTTGGGGAAATTCTTCCTTGAACTACGTGGAAGCTCATGTAGAGGTGGAGTAAGATTGAGAGGACCAAAAGCATTACCCTAGGGGCCTTTAACTACCATTGTAGGATTATGAAAAGGAGGAATAACAAATCTTAGAGGGGTAATTATTGGCAAAACTTTATCAACAATAGAAGTAGATACTTCATCTGGAAATGGAGATCTAACTTTAGTAGGAGGAAAGCTCTTGGTTCGTTGGAGATGAGATGGTGAAGGAAACATATCAAAATCACTTTTCTGTACCAACTAAAATATAGGGTCAATGATACCTTTAGCCCTTTGGCTTTGTGTATACCTTAAATCTACCAAATTGTGAAATAAAAATGGAAAAGAATTAACCTTGCTTCAATTAGAGATTGAGGCTTTAAACTGTGCATTCTTTCCTAGTTAGTGTGGAGGTAAATGGATAGATTATAAATGGATAATGGATTTTATTTCCCTATAGAGTTGCCAAAAACTATTAGTTGAATATTTTATCGATCAACGTACTGATAAACAAAATAGGTCTGATTAGCCAAAGTAGGAAGAATAGTCATCCAAATGTGTAGGTTTACCACATCAGAAGGGGACATATATCTCCTCTCATCAAGGGGAGGTTCCTTATATATATATATATATATATATATATATATATATATATATATATATATATATACAAAATAATACTCAAGGGTAGGACAAACTGTCCATCTCTTTTTCTTTAGAGATGATGTGTGCAAATCATAGGAAAAACTCAAGGGAAATGACAAACAACACTCCTCTTCTTTCAAAAGTAATATTCAGCAAACCAAAAGAATACTCCTGGTAGTAATAGGAAAATGTTACAAAGGATGTAATAACCAACAAATCGAGATGCAACACAAAGTTTCCACCTGGATTGCTTAAGAGTAAGATACAAAGGAAAATGAGGGCACAAATTCATCCCAAGGTCCTTTACATAGAAATGAAATGAAAACACACTAAAGGCAATTATGGAGGCACAAAGTCTCTCCACACTTGACTCTTCAAGACACCTTCCTGACTACTGTCACTAATTCTACTTATTTGAATTAAAGGAACAAAAGATATATTAAGGAAAAATACATAAGAACTGTTTCCCCAACAATAACGATATCATAGCACAAAGTCTAAAAAATCACTTGCTTTCTTGTTCCAATAACAAAATATGATCAATAAATTGAGCTCAAAGTCTCAAAAGTGCCTTTCAATTTGGGCAGAGTTTGTTTTGATTATCAAAAAGAGATACATTTATAATAGAAGAGAGTCCCTTCTATAGCCTCTTTAAGAAGGACTCGGGAACAGTAACACATCATGTTGCATTGAAATCTATTAAGAAGACAAGTTGGAACTTAGGAGCATTTACCCATTTGATTTTATCAATGCAGAGAAACAAGTCACACTATTGAAAGTTTGCAACTTTCAATGTTCCACTTGGTGATTTGATCTTACCTTCATCATTCCTTCTTTTCTAGTTAATTAAATCGGGTCCTAGATTCAATTTGCTATTTTGTTCCTTCCTCACTTTCTACTAGTCTTGGCCTTAAAGGCTATGAATGCATTTAGGTATATAGATTCAAAAGGATCCATTGCTATTTTATGAGCTTTGAAATTGACGTTCACACACCCGTCACTATGTTTTCAATGGCTAGTTCACTGCCTTGAATTTGATGTCTTTGAGCATGTCACTCCTTGGTCCTTCTTCAGCTTTTCTATTTGGCACTTTCTTGGAAAGAATCTTCCCTTTCAGGCCTTAAGAAATGATCTACTTTGGGTCAGGAAGAGCCCCCCACAAGGGTATCTACCCTTTGGACAGTCTTTGAATAGCCTTCGGGCTTCTTATTTTACATCTTCCCAAAGGGAAGGTAACTTTTAAATTTGGCAACCGAGAGTCCCCCACAAGGGCACTTGCCCTTCGAGTTCCTTTAGTGGCCTTCACCCTAGAAGTTTCTCACAGCCTTTTCATTAGTGGACTGTCTCTCAAGCTGTCTTCAAGGGCATTTTCCTACAGATAATTTCCTGTAGACAAAAAGTCCATAGATAATTTCCCCAAGCTTTCTCTGTGGGTATTATTCCCACAGATAAATTGTCTGCAAAAATTTCCTATGGACAAAAAGTCTATAGAATTTCCATTTTGTTCCATTTTCCTTTGAGAATTTCCTTTGGGTTTTCTTCCCGCAGTCGGTTCTTGAATTCTTTCAGACTTTTTGTTTGAAATAATTATGCCTTAGACTTTTTCAAATGCCTTAAACAAAAATCTGAAAGAATTTACCTTTGTGGCCTCTTTGAAAATGACCCTTCTGAAGGGTACTCTTTTCATCCAAGTGCCCTTCGCAAGGGAATTTTGTCTTTTGGGGGGCTCTTTGAAATTTTGCATTTGAACTACTCCTTTGAACCGTCTGAGTGAATTGCTTGGTTGAACCAAGCTGTTAAACTATTTGATTGAACCAAATGTTGAACCACTTCGTTGAACCAAGGCAATGAACCACTTGGCTGAACCAAACATTGAACCAAGCTGATGAACCAAGCTTTAAACCAAAATGGTTCAAGATGATGGTTCAGGCCGATGGTTCAAGCTGATGAACTAATTAAATGAACCAAGCCTTTGAACCAAGTTGATGAACTAAGCATTAAACCACTTGATTGAACCCACCATTGAACTAGAAGTGTTGAATCTTTTGAACTTTGAACTCGTTGAACCTTTGAACCAAAGTGGTTTAATGGTTCAACCGTTCAATCCATTTTTTGCTTAGATGCTTGCCGATGGAGATGTTTGATTGAACTAAGGCACTGAACAAATCCTTAAAATAACCAAGTGTTAGAAACTAATTCTTTTGGTTGAACCCAACTATAGAAGCCTTTGAACCTGTAGAAATAAACCTATAAAGCCCATTAAACTTAGCCTGCAAAGTCCATAGATTTTATTTTCCTGTAGAGTTCATAGATTTCTCTTCCTGCAGAGTCCATAGATTCAAGCCTGTAGAGTCCGTAGATTTTTGAGAAGTTTTAAAAATGAGGAATTTGAATGCTTAGGACAAATTTTGAAAAGGGATGAGACAATTTTGGTCTGTAAGACCAAAATAGTTCAAATGTTGTCCCAAAAATGAGTGATATTTTTAGGGGACAACATTACCCATTATCATTATAACTCTTATCCATTACAATTTTTGGTGAATCCACTGGGGATATAACCCATTATCATTATAACACTTATCCATTACATACTCTAGAAACTTCATTTCATGTCTTACCCATTATTCATTATAGCCTTACCATTTTCCTCCACCTCTATTATTTTATTTGGTCTGCAAAACCAGAGCTATTAGGAAAGAGTGCATAGTTTGAAGCCTCAAGCCTCAAGCTAAAGCTGAGCCAGTCCTTTTCCATTTTTTTTGTTTTGTAATCTAGCCACTCTATCCAAATTTGTTATCTCTATTTTTCTTAATTAAATCATGGCAGTTTCAGGCCCTTGGGGTAACTCTTTTGGCCCACTCAACTTGACTCCACCTCTACATGAACTCTCACATAGTTCAAGAAAGAATTTACCCAAATTTTTTAGTGATGGGATAGTTCACTCTGATGAACACATTACAACCTTCACCATATCTTGTGGTGTTATAGGGGTGGAATTTAAAGATGTGGCAATCAAGATTTTTATGGAGACACTACAAGGTGCTGCTATAGACTGGTTCTACCATCTGCAAGCTAGATTAGTGACTAACTGGGATACACTTAAAGCCAAGTTCAAAGCAAGGTTCAAGCCTACAAAAGATGCACATGCCTTGCTATCCCAACTCACTCAGATGAATAAAGAGCCTCATGAGCCTATGAGGGATTTTATTGCTAGATTCAACAAGCTGAGGCATAGGATTCCCATGGTCACCCAGTCGACACCTTAAAACCTCAAATGCTTCTTCATCAACTCACAACTACCTAAAGTGAGTTTTTTGTTGAGATGAGATGGCCACATAGACTTTTCTACTACTCAAGACTTGGCTACTGAGGTAGAAGATGACCATATCTTGGTAGGAAAGATAAAGAGAGACCAAAATAGAGGCAAACCCTCTTCATCTTCTAAATACTCACCCACAGTCACCACTGACCCAATGGTACAAAAGTTGGCAAATGAATTGCTAGCCTTGAAAAGGCAAATGGCACAAGGTATGTCTTCTACTCCTCTATATAAAGATATACCAAGGAGGACATTCCCTAATTAGCCATATCAAGGCAACACTGCCAAAAGTCAAGGGCAACCAAATTGTCTTCCTCCCCCATAGAGGAACCTTGCCCTTGAAGCACCTCCAACTAACTCAGTAGTTAGGTATCTAGAAATAGAACATGTTTCCTATTTCCAACTTAATTTTGAGTAAGAAAATGGAACTGATCTCTTCAGGGAGGATCTAGAAGAATCAGCTGGTGACTCCCACATTGGCTTCCTGAATTTTCAGGATGAACCCAAAAGTGAAGATGAAGCAATCAAAGGATCATACATAGTATTCACCAGGTCTGAGAATTAGTCAGCCCAACAAGCTGACAAAGAGAAGACAACAAAATGACCCCAACCAAAAATTTTAATTGCTGAGTAGAGAACCCCTCTTCCTTTCCAATCAAAGGACCCAATGATTTCCAAAGAAGTAAGTACATCAAACATCTCTGCACTTTCTACTTTGAGTTTGAAGATCAGTCCTCGACCTCCCAAAAACCAAAAGGATGAACTTCCATCCTCTCTTCCAAGTCCATCTCAATCATTTACCATGATTGATCATGTCAAGAAATCCAAAATTTGGATGATTGAGTTTGAATCCCTGCAAGCCAATTCTGAGAAATTAAACATTAGTAGAGAACCAAGCATGGACCTGTCTGAGGCAAAAATTATGGCCACCCAAACACCAGCCCTTATAGCTCAAATTATGTTTGAGCCTTTAGGTAGGAGTAATTACTTCTTAACCATAGAGGATGCTCATGTCTCAGCGAATGAAAGTCCCATAGCTGGCAATCTAGGATTTCATCCAAATAAGGCATTAGAAAAATTGGTAGGGTGTAGTACAAATCAAGAAGGATATTCCATTTCCCATGAAGAGAAATCTAATAAAAGATCAACTTCTGATGATGCTTGGATCTTAGAATTTGATGGCATCAATTCTTCCACAGCTGGATGCGGATCTCTGTTGCTTAGATTGAAAACTGCTCAGGGTGAAGAGGTCAAACTCCTTCACACCAAAGGAGATGCTAAGTTGATAGTTTGTCATGAGTTTTATGCTAAAAATCAAAGCATGTGCTAGATTAGACCAGCAAAATAGTAAGCTATGGTGGTGGACCATACTATTGTATTCCAAAGTTAGCAAAAGGAACTCTTCATAGGGAAAACAAAGAGTTATGGTTTTTAATTTGAAAAGAGTGTCTTTCCATGGAGTAAGAAGAAGAAAAGGCCAAGAGGAAGACACAAAAAATTGGTATCCTGGTGGAGAGCTTCATTTGCTCATCATCATTTTTGGGGACAAAATCTCTTCTTGTTGGTTTATCAAGATAGAGCACTATTTTCACTATCTCTCAAGAAGTAGCCTCTGAAGTACTTCAATTCTTGAATTATTAGATCATTGCATTTATACATATGTATATTTGTATAGTTTTTAATTCTATTTTATTTTGTTTGTTTCCTTTTTGATGCCTTTCATTTCTAGGTAGCATGAATCCATAGCCCAATGGCATAATTTAAGGCACTGGAGATTCTAAATTCTACTCCCTTTAATTCTTTTTACAATTGATAGAAGTTCCCTAACTAGAGCTAGTTGTTGTCCCCCAAAAATATCACTCATTTTTGGGAAACATTTGAACTATTTAGGTCCTACAAACCAAATTGTCTCTTCCCTTTTCAAAATTTGTCTTGGGTATTCAAATTCCTCATTTTTCAAGCTTCTTATAAATCTATGGACTCTGTAAGCTTGAATCTATGGACTCTATAGGCTTGAATCTATGGACTCTACAGGAAGAGAAATCTACAGACTTTGCAAGCGTGAATCTATGAACTCTATAGGCAAAGTTCAATGGGCTTCACAAGTTGATTTCTATGGACTCTACAGGAAATAAGCAAGCTTTCAACACTTAGGCAATCTCAGAGTTGGTTCAATGACCAGGTTCAACATTAGTAGCAAGAGTTCAATCACTTCTAGGTTCAAAGGCTTCTACAGTTAGGTTCAAAATCTTCTACAGTCAGGTTCAAAGTCTTCTACAATTAGGTTCAATCAAAATAATGAGTTTTCAAGGCTCAAATCATTGAAGCGTTGAACTATTGAACCACTTTGGTTCAAAGGTTCAATGGGTTCAAGGTTCAACAGGTTCAATGCATTTGGTTCAACGAGGATCAAAAGGACTTAGCCAAATCAAAGAGAATGAACCAATTAAACATATGAAACATTGAACCACTTTGTTTCATTGACTCGGTTCAAAGCTTGGTTCAAAGGCTAAGTTTAATTTAGTTGGTTCAATGCTTCAGTTCACTCAGTCGGTTCATCAAACGGTTTAACATCTTTTGGTTCAATCAAAGGGTTCATCGACTTGGTTTAAATCTTGGTTCATCAGCTGGTTCAAAGGAATGGTTCAATGCAAAAGTTCAAGAGAGCTTCCCAAAGGACAAGTGCCCTTACAGAGGGCACTTAGTCGACAAAAGCACCCTTCACAAGGGTTGTTTTCAAAGAAGCCACAAAGGTAAGTTCTTCTATAATTTTGTTTAATGCAGTCAAAAGATAGGGATTTCCTTTAAAAAAAGACTAAGGCATAATTCCTTTAGACTTTTTGTCTGAAGGAATTCCTTTGGGAAAAAGCCTAAAGGAATTTGGAGAAGCTGCAGGAGGAAATCCTGAAGGAATTTCCAAAGACAAAGCAATCAGAACAATTTTTGTGGACTTTTTATCCATGGGAAAATGTCTACAGACTTTTTGTCTGTCGAAAAATGTCTGTGGACTTTTTGTTTACGGGAAAATGTCTATAGACTTTTTGTCTATGGGAAATGTCCATGAGAAAAGCTCTGAAGGACTCCAAATAAAATGCCACCGAAGGACCCCAAAGGGCAGGTGCCCTTGTGGGGGACTCTCAACTACCAACTTAAAGGACACTCCCCCAAAGCTGAAGGGTCACCTTCCCTTTGGGAGGATGCAAAACAAAGGACTTAGCGACTCACCAGAATAAAGAAGCCTGAAGGCCATTTGAAGACCGCTCAAAGGGCAGATACCAAAGCAGATCATTTCTTAAGGCCCAAAAGGCAGGTCCCCTCTGGGAAAGCTCAAATGACAAAGCTGAAGGAATTGCTGAGGAAAGTGACATGCCCACGGACGTCAAAATTATACAATGAAATAGCCATTGATCCTTATAGTTTTAAATCTATGGACTTGAATGCATTCAAAGGCTTTGAGGCCAAGATTAATAGGAAGCGATTAAGGAATAGAACATCAAATTGAATCTAGGACCCAATTCAATTAACCAAAGAAGGAGGAATGATGAGGAAGGACTAGAAATATTTGCACATCAGATATGTTTCTAGAAGTAGACCACCAGGTGGATATTGAAAGAGGTAAACTTTCAATAGCGTGACTCATTTCTCTACATTGAGAAAAGCAAATGGGTAAATGCCCCTAAATTCTAGCATGTCTTCTTAACAAATTTCAATGCAACATGATGTGTTGCTAGTCTTGAGTCCTTCTTGAAGAGGCTATATAAGGGACTCTCTTGTTAGTGTAAAAGGATCTCTTTTTGACAATTAGAAACAAAACTCTGCCCAAACTGAAAGGCATTAATAAGACTTTGAGCTCAAATTGTTGTTCATATTTTGTTATTAGAATAAGAAAGCAAGTGACTTTTCAGACTTTGTGATGTGATATCTTTGTTGTTGGGGAAACTATTCGTATGTCTTTTTCCTTAATATATTTTTTATTCCTTTAATTCAACAAGCAAAATTAGTGAAATTAGTCAGGAAGGTGTCCTGAAGTCAACTATGGAGAGACTTTGTGCCCCCATAATTGCCTTTAGTGTGTTTTCTTTTTTTTCTGTGTAAAGGACCTTGGGATGACTTTGTGCCCTCATTTTCCTTCATATCTCACTCTTGGGAAATTCAGGTGGAGACTTTGTACTACATCTCAATTTGATAGTTATTACGTCCTTGGTTACATTTTGCAATTACTAATAGGATTATTCTTGTGGTTTTCTGAATAGTACTTCTGAAAGAAGAGGAGTGCTTTCTATCATTTCCCTTGAGATTTTTCCTTTGATTTTCATGTATCATCTCTAAAAAAAGAGAGATGGATGGTTTGTCCTACCCTTGAGTATTATTTTTTGTTTATATATATAGCATATCTATAGGGAAACTCCCCTTAATGAGAGGAGAGATTAGTCCCCTTTTGATGTGGTAAACCTACACATTTAGACGACCAATCTTCCTACTTTGGCTGATCAGACCTATTTTGTTTATCAGTATGCTGATGGACAAAATATTCAACCAACGGATCCATCATCCATGTCTATGAACTTCTTTCTATAATGTATTTACATTCAAGATAAATATCACTGTGACTTGAGCACAGTCCCATATAGAAAACACAAGATTCAAAGACTTAATACCAAATTTACACCTTCAAAGTAGATCCCACTTTTATATAATGCGTTATTAGATTTTGTGATCATAGGATATGTCACTCAAGAAAGGAGGTAAGTATAGAGTTAGTTCCAAAAATAATGAAATCAACTCACTTACAATCTAACATCTTTATCCATAGATCATGGGTGGAGGATGGTGAACAAACTAATTGAAAACATAAATAAAAATGAAATGAAATGATAATTTAAACAAAAAATACAAATTGCTTACCCAAATCTTTGATTATTTCAAAAGGTTTCTTCGTTGGCTTATTCGGATTTGTGATCAAAAGGTCTTCATTAATGGAGTGTGGCTATTTTCATCTCCTCTTGACACCTTGTTCAATTCTTGACTTTGGCTTGATGTGGCTTGATTTGTTTTAGCTTGGAATAATTTTGGCATTATAACATTATGTTTGCATTCATGACCAAATTCTTTCATAATAACACTACTATGTCTAAGCTCTCTAAATGAAGAGCTCTAAGAATGCTTTTATATGCTTCAAAATCACTTGAAATGGGTTAAATTGGAACCTTGGTTGAGTTTATTAACCTTGGTTGATTTTATTAACCTTGGTTGAGTTTGGCATATTCTTATGATATTATTTAGATATTCTCCATTTGAGACAAGTCATAAAGGTAATGAGTAGCTTCTACATGTTCTAAGATGCTCTTGATATTTGAATTTTCTTTTTTGGTAAATGATTTATTAGCTAATTTTCTCAAGGATGAATTTAACTAGGCTTTGATCAAGATTTTCACTTTAATTAATCCCATTTAGGCATTTTGTCATTTGTTATAATATTTGATTTAATTCAATGTGCATTTACCCAAATTAATTGATTTATGGGACAATTTGATTTATTGTATGGCTATAAAACCAAATTTGAGACATTTAGAAATTATTAGGTTAAATGATCAATGGTTGGTAAGAATTGGTCTAAATTTAGATAATAAGCCATTGGTGGCCAATTTTAGGTGTCTACATTTTGATCTTGTTTAGGAAGTTGTTTCAAAGTTGTAAACATAATAATGTCTTCTCAAATAATTAAAAATAGTCTATATGCCAAAAAGAAGATGATTATTGAATAAAAATGCTCCAAATGGTGTTTGAAATGCCTATGATGATGCCCCCTTGAAGGAGTGTCCATCACATATGTGGATGGATCATCCCTCAAAAAGAATCAAGAAGAAATGTGGAATTAACCCAAGGTTGAGATTAATCCAAATGAGAAAAAGCTTCCATTCATTGATTTAAAAAGTATTGATTTTCCTAAATGTAGTCATAATCAAGAATAAAAGTCAAAATAATGATTTACCCATAGGCAATTATAATCATTAAGATGACCTAGATTATTTGATAAAGATGATGTTTGATAAGATTGTGCCTTAGTAGGGTGTATTAGCAATCATAAGTCAATAATATAACCTTTAATATAGATTAAAGATGATCAAGCACAAACATAGATGTGATGGTCTAATGAATAAAAAAGCCATAAAAAACTAGCATATGAGAATGCACAAAGTGATGATGGAGATGGGTAGAAGAATGAGATTGATTGATAAAAAATATTTAGTTGTACTTGTCAATGAGGATATGCTCATCCTTACTAACAAAAATACAAATAGAATGGTCAATGGGTTGATTTGATCAAGATGGGTGGAAGGATTTTCCAAGGTACCAAGGAAAAACTTTTGATGATCCAATACTTATAGACCTCTTATAGATATTTGTTGATATATCATGTGATGGTAGGCTTCATGATAGAACACCATGAAGACTTGGATAAAATGTGCATAATGATTGACTCCCAATATAATAAAAAATTGAAAACAATGCACCAATGATAAAAATCATGATGACTATGTTGAGGTATGAATATGGATGGAGTCAAGCATAATGTTCTCAAGCAATCACCCAATGAATGCATATAGACTGAGTTGAGACAATAGTAACAAAAGAAAACAAATAGGCAATCAGACAAACAAACAAATAAAAATTACTCAAATAAATAAACATCTTGAAAGCAAAAGCAAATAAACAAAAATACTAAAACTAAAAGCAAAAGAAAGCATCTTAACAATGACCATGCCCCATTAGGGTGAATCTAGGATAATAGTTAAATAGGAAAAATGTTTTTGGATTTTTGGAATATTTGAATTTTTTTTAGAATTTTGAGGTATCTCAACTCGTTATAAAATGACATTATACTTATTCACAAAATCACAATAGTGTTCACTTAGGTTGCTCATTAAATGATGGGAGCATATGGAAAAGGGAGATTGAGTTGACCACAACATGAATTGAACATAGCCTACATAGTCCCAAAATGACCTCAAGTCATAGGAATTCCATCCACACAAAAGGTGTGGAAAAACCAACTACATCCCAACAAGTTCTCATATCCAGTAAATGGCCAGTCAAATGAAAACAACAATGGTAAGGTGATGCGGTAATGCATGATAAATATATTTTCCACTAGTTTTTCCATAGGTGGTTATAACTAGGATACAATAGATTATATCAATGATAATAATTTACCCATACGTGGTTATAATTAGTATCAAGATCAGTGAACACTGATTTGACCCAACAAGTGATATAATCAGACTCACATAAATAAACTTGATATAGGATAGAAAATGAAATACACCTTACCATATCAACTGCCACACTACTTTAATATACTATCATTGTAAACATGAATTTATTGATTATTGAAACTTGATCAAAATCCCCTCATAAAAAGTGCAGGAAGAACCAAAGTAACCAAGATCAAAGCATGATTGGATAGGATGACTAAAAATAGGCTTTGATCTAGATATGAATGATATGGTAGAATGGGATATGATAGAATAATGATTAATTAAGATAATGATTGGTTTGATAGATTGGATAAAATGGTAGGAGGGTTGCCCAAAATGATAAGGTGAATGGTTAGGATATGTTATAATGGAAAAAAGATTGATACCTTGATATGATATGGTACATGTTTGGTTCTGGCCTGGGTATGATAAATGATTCTATTATTCCTGCTAAAATGGAGATGCACATCCTGATCAATAAATGATATAAATAGAATAGTTAATCATCTAAAATTCTAGACTAAACCTCATTTGAATAGTTTGTCAAGAACTAGCTATATATTTATATGCAAATGATGTTTCTGTGATCTTCATCAGTCATTGAATATTGTTTCCTTCAAACTTTGAAAAAAGGTATATTTGTAGCCTCTAAAAAATAAAGTACGAACATGGATGGTACAGATGGATAAATGTTGGATGGTAGGTTTGATTGGGAATTTAGTGATGGATGATAATGGAATGAATGATGGTAGGGAAATAAATGAAGATTAGGATTTTTAGGCACACATAGTGTTATTGGTTCTAGATTTAACTTCTAAATATTCTCTTTATAAAACCACCAAATTCTTATGTTATTTAGGCCTAAGAGTAGCTACCATCTGATTAGGTTGTAAATAGGAAGTTATTTTGATTTGATCTTTGATAATGTCTTCATCAAGTAGCGAATAAATTTTTTACTTAGCTATTGGCACCTCGAAGAGGTTTCTACCAATGAATTTATCTTGATTATCATGTAGTGCCTCCAAGAAGGTTTTGCTACGTAAAATTGAATTTTGACTTTGAATATCCCTTAGTGCTTCTATAAAGGTTTCACTAGAAGATGCTAAGTTTTGACTTTGATTTCCCCCTAACACCTCTTAAAAGGTTTCAATAAGAGAGTGTTCTTTTATTGTATGATTATGGTCTTAGCCTCCTTGATATATTTAAATTTCTATGTAACCATGGATGTATAGAAATAAGGTGTGATTTTTTGATCCCAATCAACACTTTTAGGAGATAGAATGTCAGTAATATAGATATATTGGTTGTTGGTAATGGCATGTGAAGCAATAATGGAATGGAGGTTGGCAGCATAATCTTGGTAGAAGATACTAAGAGAAATTGTGTTAATGCTAAAGTAATCATCCTCAAAAACCATAAAAAGATCATAAATGTATTCATACTGATCTGTTAGGCATACATAACCAATATTGTAGTAGTCATGAATGTATTCTATTTCTAAATCTGATTCTGAGTCAAGGGACTCTTGAATCTGATGTTGAGACTAATGTCTATTCTCATTTTGATGTTAAATCCAATGTTGGTCCAAGAATAAAAATTGACTCTAATTATAATTCATTATTTGATGGGTACTTTGTTACAATGATATCTGTTTGAATGCTTGGTATTGGACAAGTAACAACCTATGATGGCTAACAAGCTCCATAAAGACTGGTTTGTCAAAGTGAGACTCTACAACAGTGGGAAAAAGGTTAAGAGAAAACTCCTTAAATATTGGCTTATTAGAGGGAGGATCTTGAAAAATAGGCATATGGTTGAGGCAATGATTTTCCCAAAGGTGGTTATAATCATTAAGAAGTGACTCAACAAAGACTGGCTCATTAGAGTGAGACTCTTCAACAATACATATAACGTCAAGAGGTGATTCATCATAGGTTGACTCATTTAAAATGGTTGATTCAATAAAAACATCACTTCTTAGTTGGTTCTCTTGGACTTTGTTTATAATCAATTATAAAATACTAATTTTGAACACAACTTGGTCTTTGAATGATTGGCTTGATTGGATAGGTAATGATTAGACTGGTTGATGTTACAACTGAATGATTAGTTGGGGTTGTGATTGGATTAACTAAATGGCTAGATAAAGTTGTGATTAGATTGGCTAAGGTTTGGATTGGATAATGATAGGGCATTATGGATCTTGATTTCTCACACAAGCCAAAGGATGAATTCCTTGAATGGTATAGATAGGGAACTGTAAAGCTTGGTTTTTGTCACAAGTAAAAATATGAGGTCCTAGAATGGTAATGGTATTCCTTAGATATTGTGGAGCTTGGTAGATCGTATAATCAAATGGAGGGTTAGGGGTAGCTGAGGGTTGTAGAAAAAAAGGGTGTCATTGAGGGTGATTGCTTGCCCAAGATAAAGCATCCAAGTCCTCCTCATAAACCATATCATCCCAATCAAAGTCTCAAGTTGGGTCATAAGATGGTTTTTGATTTTGTTCGATGTATTGATCATTGTAAAGAGGGTATGACCTATCTCTTCAACAACATTGTCTATAGTTGGGTCTTCAATAAATTCCTCTTCACAAGCCTCTTCATACCAATCAAGGTCTTGAGTTAGATTGTAAGCAAACATTTGGTTATAGTCAATTTGAGCAGCCATTATATCATAATTTAGATTGTATATGACTATACCATAAGTGTAGCTAGTAATATTTACACAAATTATGAAATCTTAAAAAAAAAGGATTAGAGTTATAGAAACTCTAAAAATCAATGTCTAAAAGACAAATGGTTCAAACTTGGTCTAACTTGGTCAAAAGTGGAGTTGTATCTCCAACATGGTCTGAGAATGGAGTTGTATCTCCAAAATGGTTTATCTATGGTGTGCTCCTATCTAGGAAGGCATTTCAATATGTAAGCATACTAACATCTTCTCAAATAAGGAAAAGGTCCTATATTCTTACAAATTCAATGGTAATGGATGAATCGGAGGGTTCCCCTTGAGAGAGTGGTAGAAAAAGGGTCAACAAATGATCCCTCAAAAGAAGGAAATAAGTGGACTAAATATATGGAATAATTTAATGGAAGGGACTAATTTTCCCAAAGGTGATTATAATCAGTGGCATATGGAACTAATCCAATAAGAGAAAATAAATAAGATGATTTGACTAAAGTTGGTTAGAATCATCAACATAGGTGGGATAAAAAAGGTGTTGATTTTCCCAATGGTAGTTATAATCATAAAAAAAAACTTAGGGTAACAAGAAAATGATTTTACCAAAGGTGGTTATAATCAGTAAAAGGGAAAACAATGATTTTCCCATAGGTGATTATAATCATTTCTAGGATAGAAACATGCCCTAGTTGGGAAGAAGAAAATGAATGATTTGGAAAAATGTGATAATAAATATTTAACCTTGAAATTGATGGAAACATAATGATTTTCCCAAAGGTATTTATAATCATTGGAAATGCAAGTGATATGATATACAATGATTTGCTCAAAGGTGGTTATAATCATTATACCCTGATAGTGGTAAACATGATGGCAAAGTGGTATAGAGTAAAAATTTGACTAATAAAACCTATTATTAGGGAGATGCTCATCCAAACTATCAAAGGTTAAAAATTTTCATTGTTTAATTACTTTATTTAGGAGATGTTTTGGATTAAATCAGGAATGATATTGGTGTTGATGCCAAGGATATATCATTATTACTTTACCATGTAGACTCTTCAAGCTAATTTTTGCTATAACAAATGATGGTAGGTATCTAAATAGAACATCATGAGGACTTGGTCAAAATATGCATAAGTAATGACTCTTGATCTAATAATCAATTGAAAATAATGCAATAGTGATAAAAATTATGATGATAACATTGATGCATGAATATGGATGGATTCAAGAATAATGCATAAGGAATCACCCAATGAATACACATACACTAAATTAAGGCACAATAATAAAGCAAAAAAATATATAAATAACTAAATAAGTAAACAAAATGATAAAAAACATAAGATAGAGAAACACAAGCAAATAATCGTTAACCATAATGTTAGTAAAAAACAACTTGACACAAACAAGATGAAGAACATTGCCCCTATAAAATAGGAGATAACTTAACAAACAAACAAGATGGGTGAATAGAATAAAAAGGAGGGGGTCATTGAGCTATCTCTAGATACACTATGCAATTGGATGCTACCTACATAGTTCCATGGACATGATATCCAATAAAAAATTCAAGCCAAATGTTGTTCTCCTGGGATATGGGAAAAAATAAAATGATGAGAAGAAAAACATTATGAATGTTATAGAATAACATGGGAATGATCTTGAATTATAGTAAATGCATGGGATATGAGGGTCAAGAAGGATGGGGAAACTAAATGATAAGTGGTTTCTTGCGACTTAATGAGGGTTTTCAGAATCCTTAAGGCAAATAAGTCAATTTTTTTTGTTTTGGATTTTTAAAAATAAATTTTAAAATATTTTTTGAATTCTATATGTATCTCAACTCAATCAAGAATGAAAAGATACTAAATTATCCAAGATCACAAAATGGATAGATCATTCAAACTTAAATTGATTATAAAATGGTAAGAGCATGGTAAAGGGTGACTGAGATGACCTCAACATAAATCAAGAACTACCTACATAGTCCTAGGATGGGACGTCAAGTCACCATAGTTCTACCTTACAACAGAGGATTTTGACTAGTGTAACAACCAATTCAAATAAAATAAGCAAAGTTGGCATGATGGCATAATATGACATACGAATGGCAAGATGGTACATCAATGCATGATAAACAATTTTTGCCCCTATTTTTCCCATAGGCAATTATAATTATGAAACAATGACATAGGTTAATGATACTATTTTTCCCATAGGTGTTTATAATTAGTATCAATATGGTGAGACACTAATTTTCCAAAAGGTGATTATAATTAGGCACAACTTGGCATAGAGAATGAAATAAGAAATGAATGATGCAACTATGAAAACCTATATCATACTACTCTAAAATACAACCTCTATCTAGAATATTTGAAAAAACTGCTAAAATTTGATCTAAATCTTCATGTTGAAAGAAAAACCAATGGAATGGAACCAAGTTCAAATGTGCTAGGTAGGTAAAAATAACATGGTTGATAGAAAAGGTATGGTAGAATGGAATGGTGCAATGGAAAAGTGATATAATGGTATAATAAAAATAAGAAATTTGATAATATGGTACAAATTTAAATAGTCCTCATAGATAATATACCAAGTCACTAAAGTGAAGTAATGCTTGAGGTGTATAATGTTTATAATCTCATCAAATTCATTGTTGTCTAGTGTAGCTAGCCTGTATGATTTAGTTCCATAGTTTACAATAATGATGAAAGGAACTACCCATTTTCATTTGAACTTCCCTTTATGCTTCTTCTTAATCATGGTATTCTTTTGGTTTTATTTAAGAATAAGATCACCAAGCTCAAATTATATATGTTTTACATGTTGATTGTAGTGGCCATAGAGTCAATTATGATATGTTTGAAGGTTTTTATTTATGGCCATGTGTTTCTCATCAAGTAAATCTAGCTCTTTCAAAAAATCTACTTGATAGTATTCATCATCTAGGACATGCTTCAAAGAGATGCGTAATGAAGGTAACTTGACCTCAATGGGAAGAATGGATTCAGTGCCATAAACAAGTGAATATAGAGTGACACTTGTTGGAGTATGGTGATTGATATGGTTTTCCTAGAGGGTACTAAATATTTAAGGGTGCCAATCATGGTTGACATCATTGATAATGTTTTTAAAGATGTTTAAAATGTTTTTATTAGATGCTTTAGCTTGGATGTTACCTTGTCAGTAATATGTTATATAGAAATGTTATTTAATCTTATACTCGACACATTTTTGAATGATTTTACATTATTAGGTATAATGTTAGAGGGGATATTGTAGCAACAAATGAGATGGTTAAAGATGAGTTTGGAAATTTACTTTCTAGTCATGTAAGTGAGGGGTATAACTTCAACCCTCTTAATAAAGTATTCTATGGTGGTAAGGATATGTTTATGGCCATTAGATGAGGTGGGGTTTATATTCCCAATGAAGTATATACCCCATGTAGCAAATGGCCATGGTATCAATATTAGTTTTAGATTCTTAGTAGGGGCATTAATTAGATTGGCACGATGCATCTTTTCACATACATAACTGGAACTACATCTATTATTAGCCACTAGTACCTAGTACATGAGAGAATTTTAGGTAGGATGGCCCCATTAGAGTGGGCTCCATATTTTCCTTCATGAAATTTTGATAATGTTAATTTATATTTTACCAAAGTTAAATAATGAAGTAGAGTTCCATAAAAATTATGGTAGTATAGGGTTGGTTTGAGTAAGGTATAACATGTGGCATTTTGAATAAAGTATTTAGATTGTTTACAAGATATTTTTGGTGGCATAATTTGTTTATACATGTTAGTGTAAAGGTCTAAATAAAAAGCAGATATAGGACCAATAATATCATAGATCATTATGATAGTTGATAGTTCATGAGTTGGTGTTAGTATATTTTCAATGAGGAATTGGTATTATTTGGTTGTATCTATTTGTCAAATCAAAGATCCAATAGTGACCATGCCATATATTGTTATATTATTGGCCCTTGGTATATGTTCCAATTAGACATCGATAATTTATTATTTGAGTGTTGACCATGACCTTGTATGGAACCAACTTGTGATCTTTGGTCTAAAAATGGTCTATAACTTGATTAATGTTTAACTGATAATCACCACAAACATTTAGATGTTTTATGTTATATTTAAATTCATATCAAAGCCCTAAAATAAGTGCTTCATACTCGGCCATGTTATTGATATAAGGAAATCTAATCTTGAATGATTTAGGGATTAGATCCCCTAGTGGAATAATAAATAAAAGCCCTACCCCTAATCTATGTGTTTTGAATGATCCATCAAAATACAAATTTCAATGATGTTCCTCAAGATGTGTTTTAATTATGGTCATAATGGATTCATCTAGAAATTAGAATGTTAGTGGCTATGTATCTGTAAGGGCTACTTTAACAAGCTGATCTGCAAGAACTTACCACTTGATGGCTTTTTGTTTCACATACTCTATCTCAAACTCACTAAGAAGCATGATCCATTTGGCCATATGGCCTTGTAAATATATTTTATCTAGTAGATACTTGATTATATCTACTTTTGAAATGATCATGGTCTTGTACTCAACATATAATGCTATAGTTTCTAAGATGTAAATACCATAGATAAACAATATTTTTTAATGAGTGTATAATTGAGATCATACAAAACCAATGTATAGATTAGATAGTACATGGAATGATCATTTTCATTATCATCATGTTAATCTAGACTTCCCCCAAGGCTTTGTCTATGGATGATAAATATAGAAGGAATGGCTTTCCTAACATTAGAGATAATGACTAGGTAGATTTTTAAGATAGTCCTTCAGTTGTTGAAAATATTATGGGCATTCATCATCCCAATGAAATATTACACCCTTATTTATCAATCATGTGAATGGGTGGGACTTATTATCCAGCTAAGATATGAAGTGTCTAATACATTATTTCTTGCCTTATAAACTATGGAGATACTTCAAATTGGTGGGTGGTGGTATGTTTGTTATGGCTCATACTTTGGGTGGATCAAATTCAATGCCTTTGCTATACATAATGAAGACAATAAATTTGATTGAAGTAACTCAAAAAAAACACTTATTTGGGTTGAGCCTAAATTTATATTCACATATTATCTCAAATATCCTCCTTAATACTACTAGATGATTGACCCTAGTCTTTGATTTATAGAGTATGTCATTGATGTACTCTTTAACAATTTCATACATCATATCATGAAATATGATGGTCATGGCTCTTTGATAGGTTGACCTATCATTTTTGAGACCAAATATCATAACTTGATAATAAAATATTCCCCACAAAGTGGTGAATGTTATTTTATGTTGGTATTCTAGTGTAATTTAGATTTGATTATAGCCTAAGAATCTATCCATCAATGAAAGCATTTCATAAACTCGTATGGAGTTTAAAATCATATCAATGTTTGGTAGTGGAAATTCATCCTTGGGGTAGGCCTTATTTATGTCTCTAAAATCAATATAGATTTTGATTCCTTTAAGCTCCTTGGTAATTGGCAGAACATTGTAAATCTATTCAAAATAGTCAATTGTCCTAATACATCTCACTTCCAAGTGTTTTTACAAGTCTTTCCTTACTAATAAAACAATGTAAGGATGCATATTTTGTAATTTTTTTTCATAAGCTTGACATTAAGATGTACAATGAGGTGGTTAACAACCAAAGTGGGGTCTAAACTAAGCATGTCAAAATAGGCATAAGCAAATATATCAACAAATTCTACTCTTCAATAAGGGATGCACCTAATTTGATCTATTTTAGGTCATCTAGAGTCTTGATATTTACCTTTGTATTATCCTCCATTATAAGGGTTGAATCACTTTCAAGAATAGTGGGCAAATATTTGAACTAATTTGTAATAGTATAGTCTTCTATTAGGACTAGATCTTTGAGTTCTCTTAGGCATGCTAAATCAGAATCCCCCAAGAGTAGGGATGGTCATGTGACAAATATGCTTGAAAAATATTGGATTATTTGATCAAAATCTTGATGTTCTTCAAGACTAACCATGGATCCATAGTCAAGTTCATCTTAGGTGGTCTCTTAGATGATTCGATCAAAAGCTCATTATTCTTCAAGACTAAATTTAGACCCATAAACAAGTTCATCATTGGTAGTCTCTTCATCTATTTTTGAATAAGGTTGAACACCCACATCTAATAGAACCTAAAATAGGTTTTCTCCACTAGATTGGTCTTTCTCTTTACTATTTACCTAGTCCAAAAGTGCCTCAAATAGGTTTTCACTTTGGGACCTCAATGTTTTATTTAATTATTTATGGCTAAGGGCATTCACCCATTCTCCAAAATAGGCTTCATGATCCAATTTGATTGAGAATCCTTATTTATGGTCTGCTAATGGAACATTGTCCCTAAGGCCTAAAAAACCATAGAAGGCCTCATCATTCTAAAACTCATCAACAAGCATGTTTGATTCTTATTGGCCCTAATCTATCAGTTGGGGATAATATAATGGAAGTGGGTTATCATGAATGACTGGTCAAAGGGTACAAATGGACTTATTGTTAAATAAATTGGTATGGGATAGGTCATTCAAATGGCTATGATTAGACTCTACTTTAATATCAACATTATCATCATAGTCAGAGGAATTAGAACTTGAATAAGATATGTGGGTTCACCCCTAGGTGGTTTAAATCTAAGACCATAGGTTCCTTTGTATCGAGTCATAGAAATTGGATCAAGTGTTCCCTATTGATATGGCCTAAAGCCTCTTCCATAGGCTTGGTTCTCTATGATATGATTAGGAATGGGGTATTTGGAATTTTTGTAATAATAGATCAATTTGTCCTTATATAACCATGATTCATCACATATAAGAGGGTCATATTCTTGGCTAGAGGCTATTATAAAAGTGAAAGGTGTTGGAACATGTAGATGGCCTTTTCCCTTTCTTTAACATTTTATGAGTTGTTAAGATTATGGTCTTCCAAAGGACTTTGGGTTTTATGGAAGATTTTTAATGTGAAAGGTGTTGTGGGTTGAATATTCTCTTAGGCCATTAGTCGTGATGGTGTAATGATTAGACATTTTAGGAGGTGGCATGTGACAAAGTGAATCAAGGGTATCAGGGTTAATGTAGTTAGCCTATAGAAAATTAACAAGTATTTATTTCCCCTTATCCTTCTTGATAATCAAATTCATGCCAAAATAGTAGTTATATATTTTAAACTTAGTCCCTAAATGCTTACAATGCTTGTATGGATGCAAATCTCCTAAAATAACAACCTCCATACCTGAATGGAAGAACTTGATACACTAGTGAAATGTTGATGGGATTACATGAATATTTTGTATCCAAGGTCTACCAAAAATAATATTATATTATAAATCTATATCTAACACATGGCATTGTGTATCATGGTTTAAAGGCCCTATGATAATTGACAAGCTAATGGTGCCTTGTGATTCTTGTTATTCATTATCATAGGCCTTGATGGTGATTTTTTATGCTTGGAGATTTACTATTGTGTACCCAAGAATATTGATGAGCTTAAGAGACACAATATTTAGACCTAATCTATTATCTATGAAGACATGCTTCACTTTGTACTGCATTATGTAAACTTTGATGTATAATGGATTATTATGAAGCAAGCGAAGGGATGACATATCACTTTGATTAAAGTTTAATTATTGTCCTAGAGCTACATGTCTAATAAAATATTGAAATTTATCTAGAGATAT
The DNA here is from genome assembly GCA_037957365.1 of Torreya grandis. NCBI lineage: Eukaryota > Viridiplantae > Streptophyta > Pinopsida > Cupressales > Taxaceae > Torreya > Torreya grandis. The sequence continues at coordinate 335,318 of JARHVA010003105.1, read as the reverse complement.
ATCATTGGGAACATGGCATTGGCCAATAAATTCTATCAATATTTTTTTTTGATAGTAGGTGTACACAACAAATCCAAAATAGAAATTTATGTAGGATTTTTTTGTAATTGTTAAACAATAACAAACATATTTTATTTCATAATGGTAAATGGATTGTTATTAGCTATAATGGGTGTTTATATGATGGGTGAAGTGGTAGATGGATATGGGCCTGGTATGGTAATCCTTGACTACCTAGTTGTGATTGTATAATTAGGATTAGGTACAAGTCCACTATTGATAACAAATGATGAAGGGGGACTAGATAGGATAAGTCTTATTTTCTAGTGCACTTTTTCATGGCCATGGGACAATGATGTGTTATTAGTATAAGGTCTAAAAGTGGTAATACCTACTTGTTGATTCACCTATATGCGATCCTAGATTAAGAAAGGATTATCAACATGGGTTAGTTGATTGGGAATGATTAAGAATGGTCTTATCTAACTGGTACCTTGTCTTGGATTAATGGAAATGGTGTTAATGTGACCTCCTACAATATGTCTTATAACCATGTTATAGTCATGTTCAACTACATGGTAGGTCTATTGGTTGTTGGCATCATTCTGGCCTTAGTTATATCCATTATTTTGACATTGTTGGTTTTTGGTTTTATTTATTTTTCATTGGTCATTGATATTATTGTTATTATATTGGTAATCATTATTATTATTGTTAGTTGTTATGTTGGGTAAAGGGATTTTGATAAATATTGAGGTTTTAATTAGATGTGGAAGCATCAAAATTTAATGTGATATCTCCATTTCCAACATATTCTTGATTACATGTTTAATTTACACATAATGATGTAAATTATGGCCATTGATACAATGATCATCATACAATTCATTTGGCCTATACTAGTCTAGATAGTTAACTCCCTTAAGAAAGTGATTCATAATAGGCCAGTTAATAAAATTAGTTGAAGAAAGATTGAAAAACATAGATTGAAGGGGTTATCCAAGGTTACTAGAGATACGATGATTAGGCCCATTTATCCTCAGAGGAGGAAGTTGAAAAGGCATAGGTTGTTATGTTTGTTGTGATGGTCTATGTTGTTATGCTTGTTATGTTTATTAAAGAGGTTGTTGGTGATGATTAATTTTTATATGTGGCATAGGATGAGTAGATAGTGTTTACACCATTTAGACATGTCATTAATTTTTTACTCTATTCCCTAAAACATTCTTGTTTTGATTGAACTTGTTGGGTTTGTCATAGTTACTAGCTTGGGCTGGTTACGATGCTTATGTTTGGACTTGGTTCTAATTTTGGCCATTATTTTGGTTCTAGTTTTGGTTTTAATTTGATGGGGTAATTTTAAAAATTCCTTTGTTACTAATGTCTCTTTCAATCAACAATACTTTATCAATGATCTCTTTGAAAGTGTGTGTACATTACAACTCTAAATTATAAGATATCTCATTATGTAGATTTTTGGTAAACACAATGGATACTTACATATCTGGTAGACTATGGGTAAATTGGCTTGTAAGGGATTTTAATCATTGTAGATAAATTGCAAAGCTTTCACTATCCTTTCATTTTTCATGCATCAAATCTACCAATGAAATCTCATGTTCGAGATTGTAAGAGAAGTATTGCATGAACTTGTTCAAAAGATCATCAAAATCATATATTAAATTCTTGGGAAACTTAAGGATTCATTCCAATGATTTCCCTTCTAGGCTCCTTGAAAATAACAATAATGAGTATGTCACTATAGGCCACTGACTGGCACACAAAAAATAATTCCATCAAATGGGCCTTGGGGTCATCTTTCCCCTTGTATTTATCAAACTTTGGTGGTTCGTACCCTGGAGGAAATGGTATTTGAAATCAATCCATGTTGAAAGGGTAAGAACATATGTCATCTAACTTAAAATTATTGGTATATTTATCTACTTGAATGAGGGTAATTACATCTATCATTTGTTTCATTTCTTATGCAAGGAAACTAGTGGGATCATGGCTTGAGGTGGAGGCTATGTGGTGAAAAGGGGATTCATTTAACTTGACTATAATGTAGGCATTTGTTAAGGAATGTTGGATTGGCTAAGAAATTAATCAAAAATATTCATGTGTGGATTAGGGTACTAATGTTCAAATTTCATGTGTTATGGTGTTATATTCTAATTGGGGTTGAGTATATAGGCTTGATGTTGGGAATATTATGGCTGAAATGGAGGGATATGGACATACTATGCTTATTAAAATTAAATAGGAACATGATACTAACTAGTTAGACCTTGTTGATTAAATTTTATGAACCAAGACCTTATCTTTGAAATTGTGGAAAATTTGGCACAAGAGGAAATTGTTACCTAATTGGTACTTGTGGAACATTGGAACCTCTTAGTGGAGCAAATCCTTGTTAGGAAGTAAACACATGTTAGAGATTAAAAATTTGTCATTGAACAATACTTGTACATTATTAGTTAGACATCATTTAGTTATAGATTAACATGTTAGTCTGTGACTAAAGGAGTATGTTCATCACTATCTGACAGGGTGGAACATTAGTTACTCCATCTTTAGGTGGTAATATGTTTTACCTATGTTGCATGGCTATGTTGGAAGGTGCCCATTATTATGGAATGTTATTTTCCACTTATTAGGGTAGAGTAATTATTATGACATGTAGTTGTGGTATGGAACTATTCATTAGTTGACTACTTAATCCTTGATGTTGTGTGCTTGAATAAGTAACTAGTTAAGGATTAGAGGTAGTTAGTTGAGTTTAAGAAGTATAAAATCCTACACCTACACCTTGAGCTTACAAACCACTCATGGTGTTGGTTAAAGGCACATTTTTTTTGACTATTTGTTAATGCATTAACACCACTTTGGCTTAAATTGGACATTACTTATGTATTGTCTACTAAGTTTGGCTCATTATTATACATAAAATTAGAAGACACTTCCTTAATAATTGGGGTATCAAACATGCTTTCTATCGAGGTGATTTTCACAATTGGGTCTAAACCCTAATTTTTTGGGCTATCAACTCAATTAAGACTCAAGTTAAAGGAACTAAATTAATAAGAGGTGCATTTGACATGGCTATATTAATAAAATTATGTGTTAGGTTTTGATAAGTCTTGTATGTTGTCTTTATTTGAATGAAGTGGTCCTCCATGAGGTCTCTTTGTATGAAAAGCATACAAGGATCTTGATATAACATCAACATAATGTCATTAGGCTTGATATAAGAGGCATGTTGATTGTTCTAATTGTAAGACATGTTATAAGGCATTCTTACTAGACTAGGCAAGTTTTCATGGGGAAAGTCTATAAAAAACTTAGCCCCTAACTCTGTAACTCTATTTGAGACCTCATCCTTATTTTATAGAAAGTGATGATCAACCAGATAAGGATCATAGGTTGATGACATTATAATGTAATAAAGTTGATATTAGACTTGTTCAATAACCAAAGGTACACTAGATAAATATTTGGCCATCTATTCTTGGTCTTGATCCATGTATAGAGGTGTGTTAATAAAATAATGGGCCAAAATATATTGACTATGTTCCCCTAATTGAGTGCTAGAAGGTGGATAAGAATTGGTCTCCTAAATGACATTATCTTCATAAGGGTCTTGAAAAAAGTCCTTTTGTGTGTTAACATTTCCATATCCTAGATTATACATGAATTCATTACGTGTATAGTGAGACATGGTCAAATCAATGAGGAATGTTTTGTGACAAGGGGGGAGAGTTCTAAAAACTCTTAAAATCTATGTCTAAAAAGATAAAAGGTTCAAACTCTATCTAGCTTAGTCGAAAGGATGGAGATGTATCTCCAAAAGGTCTATGCTAAGACTCAGTAAAAATAGTATAACATAAATTTTCTAATTTTAAATGTCTCACACAAATAAGGTCAAGTAAATGAACTAAAAATAAAATGCCAAACTCTAGGTAAAAAGATGTTCCAAATAGGTTTAAACTAGGAAAGGTAAAAGTTGTTATGTCTTTTGGCTAAATATGACATCAAAAGCTAGGTTCAAACAAGGCATTTTCTAGGATTATTGGTCAAATGTGGCATAAAAATCTAGGCTCAAACAAGGCATGTTCTAAGATTATTGGGCAAATGTAGCATTAAAATATAGACTTGGAAAAAATGGATGATTTTAATATAATAAACTTGGAACACTTTGGCATAAACTAGACACTTGATTATAGAAATGAATGTGATCAAATTAGTATGAGGCACTAAATAAAAAAGCACTTGGAGATAGATGGACTCTCCCAAATAAAGGCACAAATAATATATTTTTTGAATTTTGCGTCAAAAATTAGCCTAAGTTATGTAACCCAAAAGAAAAATATCTATGTATCAGCACCTGCGAGACAAGGCCTAAACAAAAATCAATTAATGTTTAAATCTAAACTTATCAAAGTTAATGAAAAAATCAACTTAGGAAAATTAGGTTTTTATTTACCAACAAGCTAGGCAAATTTGAATAGCATAGTGACAGTAAACAAAAATCCCATAAGACATATGTGATTAGTTTTAAATAATGGAAAATTGGACACAAGATAAGGAAAGTTTATTAAACAAGTTTAGTAGTGTAATGGTGTTAGCACTCTCTAAAGGTATAAACAATGTTTTTTGTCAAATAATTATAAAGATCAAAAATTTAATTGATTTAGGTAGTGTAACATTACCTATCTCAATCAAGTGACACACACAGTGATTTTGACACAAAAAATTTAAGTTAAAGTAAGGTGTCAAATGGATGGCATAATGCCTCTTCAAACACTAGAGTATTGTAGATAAACAAACTCAATTATGATGCGGTATGATAAACAAAATTTTAGACTCAAACACCAAGAAATAAAATTAAAAAGACTAAATACAACTAAGTATATCATCCTAGATCCTAACAAGGTATGACAAGTGGGGTTGACTAAAACTTACAATTTATGACCATCTAGATTGATCCTAAGTGTGGCTAACATAAAACAAGCATCACATTAAATGAGTTCATATCAATCAAATCACCATAAAATGGTCTATTACTTTACATAGAAATTCCATCCATGGATTACTTAGTGGAATCCCCTGGTGGACCAGATCTAACTCAAGACTTCATTATGAAAGGAGAGGTTAGCCGCTTAACCCCTATCTCTTGCAGTATGCATACCCTAATTTGTATACCCCACCATGAATTAGGGTTGAAACACTTTTAGGATATTAATCCCCAAGTTAATGCTTACCTAAATAACTCATGAAGAGGTAATGACCTCCCCTCCATAAGCCAAATTGCATGAAAGAAATGACCAAGTGGAAAGGTTTAGGGTTGATTTTAGATCACGTAGACCATGTGGGTCTTGAGGAGGCCTAGAAAATTTTATTTTCATGCCTTCGACTAGGCACAAATGTAATTAAAAGGTGATTTTGGTCACCCAATTTCCCTATAGGGGATGGGGGAGAGCATACATGTGATATTCATTTTGCAAAAACAAACAAGAAAAAAACACTTCTAATAAATTGTGATTAAAGTAAGTGTTGATTTTAGGCACTAAATTAAAATCTATGATGAATTTATTTACTTGTCCCCTTGGCCTAAGTGTGAAAGCTTGAAATAAATTATACAACATAACTTAAGCAAAACCACCTATGTTCATTTTAATCCTAAAATCCAAATGTTCAATATTTAGCCTACTTAATTTTTATACACCAAAATAAAGTGTTAAAGACTTAAGCATTCATCTTAAGAATAAAAAAATAAGTGTTTAAAAACATTAGAAATTATAATTCCTTTTAAGAACCAAAGATCAAATGTTTAATATTTAACAAGTTTATTTTATCACCAAAATTAAGTGTGAATGACTTAACTAATTCTTTTTAAACACTCAAAATGAAATGTTCATTAGCCTAAACATGAAAACTCATGTTTTATTCCTACCTTGGACCTAAAAGGGTTAGGGAGTTTCCTTCTAATTAGAATCACTTTCAATGGTGAGAAAATAAAATTACAAAAAATAGCTCTCATGTTTGTGTTTTAAAAATAGAGAGATCGATGTTAGTCAAAACTAACCAATGTTGGTTATAAGGTGATCAATGTCAATTGGTCTCATAGAGAACCATGATGGCTGTAAATAATTGAAACTAGTCTATTAAGACCGATGTTGGTCACCTTTGAACTTGAAGATAAAGCCAACATGAGATAAAAATGTTAGGTTAGCTCAAAAGATGATAAAAACACTTCAAAACCTACAAAAAAATGATTAGGCAGAGAGTTTAAATGCTAATGAAACCAATAAATCATAATTTGAAATGCTAAAAAGATTCAAAAAGTAAACTTTGTAAACCATATTTTGCCCTGCATAATGATCGATGATGGTCACATAGAACTTATCTTGGTTAGGCACAATTGATGAGGGCTTGGAACAACCAATGTCAATCTTTATGTAGATCTGAGTTAATTGAAAAATTAAAAATATAGAAAAAACAAAGCTAAAACTAAAATTTTGAAGAAATTCAAGAATCCATTTGAATATTTATGAGTGTCATCTTGGTCTCCTTGGTATGTTAGGTGCTTAGAGTCCCACCAGGCATGTCATTTGTGATCAAGGAATCCAAGAAGGGTGGTTAGATCATATGTTATAATAAGTAAGAAAACTTGAATTAAAAACACACTAACATGCATAACACTTACTTGCCTATATCATATGGGGGACCTTAGTGAAAAAGAAAAAAATAAAAAATCTCAACTAAAATGCAAAGAACTAAAAATTCTTTACCTTTTTTGAATGCTCTAATTGATGTGTTTATTTGGCTTTCTCAATTTGTGCTCAAGAAGTCTTTGGCAAATGGAGTTGTGTGACTCCTTTTCCCCTTGACACCATTGTTGTATTATGATTTATTGATGTATCTTGATGTCCTTGCTTGTGATTTTGACATTATAACACTATAGCTTTGAATCATACACCAAATCTTGGATTATAATTTTACTATTCTCATTCTCTCATAAATGAGAGCCAAATGATTATATTTATAGGTTTAGAAACTAACCCCAACCCAAGGTGAGTTATATTTTAGTTAGAGTTTAAAATGGGTTCAAACTTAACCTTAGTGAGTTAATTAACCCTAGTAGAGTTAAAAGGTGTCAAATGGTCATGATCAACAATGAATATGCATGTTGATATATTTTAGGATATTTGGTAACTCACAAAAAGGTAGTTATGAATTCCTAGGATATTCTTTATTTTTTAATTTCATTTTTTTTATAATTTATTAATTGGTGATGGATAATTGAATTAGGCATTTGATCTAGTTTTGCATTTTAATTAATTATGTTCAAGAATTTTAGCTTTTTTAAGATTTGAATTAATTATATGTGTGAATTTACCTCATTTAATAGGTCTATAGGCCAAATTTCATGCCATAATGTCATAGGATAATTGGAGATGAATTTGTGAGAGGTTTTTATTATTTGTGGTAAGATACCCCAATTAGGAAAGTCTCAATGAGATTTTGAGCCTTGATGAGTGTTGCACAAGTGAATTTTGGATGTTTAGTGATTCTTAGGCTTAATTTATAAAGGTTGGTAAGAAATGGTCTAAAATTCCATTGTGAAGCCATTGGTGGCCAGTTTTAGGTGTATCCATCTTCTATATTTAAATAGGTGGAGTACTTGGGTCAAATTATTTTATAGGGAGGAATCAAGGTTAACCATTATAAGATCAATTACATGATAGTTTGGAAAGTTCTAAAAACCTTGAAGAGCCTTTAGGGCTAACAACTTACTATCATCAATTTTTTAGATATTGAAACAACATATCAACCCCAATAAATACCTTATCAAAGAAGGAATCCTTTCACTATAATTATAATTTTCACCAAAACATTTGAGAATATAAAAAAGGACATGTGCACCACTCCAAGTTTTGTTACCCAATATTTTCCAAATGCCTTCATTTTTTAATGTGATATGTTGAGGTGTGGATTGGAGGTAGTACTTAATCAAGAAGGATGACCCATTGCATTTGAGAATTATTGGGTGAAAGTTGATAATTTTATAAGGCCTACCTATGAGAAGGAAATGATGGATATTCTTCATACACTCAAAACAATGGAGACCATATCTAATGAGAAGACACTTCAATGTGAATACTATTGGATCATTAATCTTACTTGGGTCTTCTCTATAGGTTTATAGTATTTTCATAAGTCATATTTATGTGTACATTTATTTTATTTATAAATTCATTTTATTATAGCCTTTTGAGGTGTCACTCACCTTTCTAGTCCACTTGTTGTATTTGGAGTTACTTTCATGTAACTCATCTAACCCACATGTCACACACATCTTCCTAACTTGTAAGAGTATTAGGGACACATGGCACACATGTTGGGTCTTGTACTTGTAACTCTTTTTATCTTTTAGCTCTTAATAAAGAGCTTTCCTTTCTCTTCAATAATTGATTCTACACTCTCAAAAAAATCTTGTTGATCTAGTCTTTCTCTTGTATCTATTGACCATTTTTTGCCCAATAGGCCAAAAATCGGTCCCCTTCTTCCCTTGCTATTCTAGGCCAATTCATTTTTCATTTTGCATGGATCTAGTGATTTCTACAGACTCTACAGGTTTTCTTTCAGTAGTTGAAGAACCAAGCGAAGAGGGCAAGATTTTACAAAGCTTTTTCATATTTTTGTCTAAATAAATTCACAAGGAAGGTTTGCATATTTGAACCATTGAACCATCACTTCATTTCAAGCTTTGGTTCAATCAACAGTTCTACCAATCTTGGTTCAAGCTTTGGTTCAATCAGTAGTTTAGCTGATCTTGGTTCAAGCTTTGGTTCAATCAATAGTTTAACCAATCTTGGTTCAAGCTTTGGTTCATCGATAAGTTCAAAGCAAATGGTTCATCGACAAGTTCAAAGCAAATAGTTTAATTAGCTCAGTGCATAGCCTTAAACCATTGAATCGTTGAACCAAATTTTGGTTCAATGGGTTGGTTCAATGGCTTGGTTCAAGGGTGTGCCCTATAGCTGGAGGGCAGTTCAAAATCCAAAAAAGCCCTTGCAGAGGGTAGCCAAAGGGCCCAAAGTAGAAAAGCCATGGAAAAAGGACTTATGAACTTTGCCAAGGATGGTGACGGGCTCGAGAATGTCAACTTTTACACTAGGGAAGCTAGAGCATGGAAAGCACCAAGTGGCAATCGCAGAGGACTTCAACATGTTTTTTACTAGCAGTGGAATGTGTCATGTGTCCTCTACAAGGCTTGGTGGAAGCTGACAAGTGGAAACATCTGTGGGTTTCTCCTATTGGCTTTAAGGAAGACTGTGGTGGGCTTGAATGAGTTGTTAGGAGCTATGCAAAGTATGCTAAGTGTCAGCATCCGCTAAGAACCAAAAAAGGGTCTAAAAGTTTCTTTAAGGTAGCTAAAGGCTCTGTGGAAGTGACCACGTGTCAAATTTTGCCTAAATCTCAAAAGGCCCTCTAATGTAAGCAGATGCTACCACATCCCATTATCAACTCAAAAAAAACCACCACGTGTCAACATCCATGTTTCAAAGTGTCTTCTAAGTGCCCAAGCAGTGGACTATGACACGTGTCAAAGGTAGATGCACTCTCAGTGAAAGGGGCAAGGCAGGGATCCAAAGAAGAGTCCAGGGGTGATGGGCCTGAGGACATCAAATTTAAAGCTATAGAAAAGCCATTGGTTTTTAAATGCCCAAGCACCAACCATGGAATGAGCCCAAAGAATGCAATGACCCGCCAAAATATCGCTACTGAGGGCTGAAGGAGTGGAAAAGGACAAAGAGCCCAGAGAACAAAGAGCAAGTGGACAGTGTGGCTAATAAATTCAAATCCTAATAGTAGAATGGCCATCACATAGAAGTAGATGAAGTAATCTAAGTGATGTAGGAAGGTGTCAAGAAGTTATTTCAGTGGTTGACACAGTGCCTACCATGCGGTCATCAAAGAGGCACAACAGTGGTCGACGTGATTGGTTTTCTTCAATATGTACTGTAGAGCAATAAAATGGCATGGCTTATAAATTCAAATCCTGACAGCAGAATGGCCATCACGTAGAAGCAGATGAAGCAATCCAAGTGACGTAGGAAGGTATCGATTCAAGAAGTTATTTTAGTGGTTGACACAATGCCTACCATGGGTCACTTGTAAAAAAGGGTGCCAAAAGGCCCATTTTCTTCCTCTATATATTGGAGACTTGTCTTTGAGAAATGATCTTCCACATTTATAAGGTGTAACCCTGGCAAATTTTTCATCTAAATTAATAAACGTATTTTTTACCTCTATCCTAGTTAGATATATCTATGTATGTCTGAGTGTTAGTTTGTGTTTAGTCATTACTTCTTGATGCTTCCACAAGTTCAACACCAACATACCTGGTGTCTATAAGGTGCCATTTCTATAGCTGACAAGGAGAGCTATATTTGGAAGTGCAAAAATAGAAGGAATTACTATCAGATTGCCTTTCATAGCACCTTTGGTGAATCTCTATTTTTTATATTTTCCATTAAAGCCTCCTTGCCAAGTTTCTTGCAGCTTGGTCCTTCTGCTAGTTTAAAGTGTATGTATGTGTTTGTCTGATTTTAAGTGTGAGTGTGAGAAGGTCAGATCATTTTGGTGAATCACCCCCTTTAGAGTACTTTGTTTTCCTACAATCTTCCTCCCTTTTCATCCCCCCATTATATATATATATATATATATATATATATATAGATATATGTTAGCACTTACTAGAACAAATCAGATGCATCAAAGGGAGCTAGCCCTTACCTAAAGAATCTCCCCTCCTACTTCACTAGTCCCACAAGTGAGAGGGGAGTTTCCATTGTTGTGTGTAGAAGGCAAGATCTCAACCTCCTTGCCTCGGGTGCAATCCACTGCATCAACAATTTTTGGCATGCCTGGTGGGATCAACTAGGACAAGTTGTATCCAAAGAGTTAAAGAATTTTTGGTGTGTTCTTCAACCGACCAGCCTTTGGAGGCTTTTTCATCAACACCAATGGTGACTCTGAGTTAAATCAACTGGTTAAGCAATTCTAGTACCATACCATCAATAAATTATATTCTATTATGTATAATCCCATTATTCAGAGCCATGGACCCTATTTTCCTTGGCCAACATGGCTATCATCATCACCAACCTTATGTTGATCCTTATTAGGTCCAATATGACTGGTCCTAGCCCTATCATAAGCTATATCAGCCTTATGCCTAGTCTCCTCAATATGTCACTTCTCCCACTCAACCTAATCTCTTTGCCAATCAACCCATTTCCACCTTCAAATGAGCACTACTGGGATACAAAAAATATGTAATAAATCTTGACACCAAAAGGGGATGTGGCCAAGAAATTCCTAATCATGTCATCCATCAAGTGAGGAATGAACTGGATCAGGTTAAAAATGAATGGGTTCCTATTGAAAGAGCTAATTAGCACAGGCTTACAAGTGAGATGCTAGATGTGAGTGGTTTGATTGAATCTTTGGAAGAGAAGTTGAGTATTCATGAGAGGCAACCTTACCAAGTCTATCAACCTGCACACTCACTGCCCCAAGCATCATATCAGTCATATACAACCCTTGCTTATAAGCCAAGTCAAGCCTATCAAAGTCCTTTCCCTAATTATGTTGAGGAGAGTTCTAAAATAGCAAATCTTGTGTTTAAGGCTAATCTTGATAGACAGATCGAATTGGCAAACCTTCAGATGTAGCAGTCCATCTTAGTAGTGAGGGAAGTGGAATCTAAATCTTCACTACCCTCTCACATTGTGGCCCCATCACCCCCAAAGGAGATGCCCAGTCTAAATTGCTTGAGTTGGAATAAAGTGGTTGAGTCATGGAATACTAAGGAGGAGAAATACATTGTCCAAGAGTGCGAGGTACAAAATGAGGTTAGTCCTTTTCAAGTCCCTTCCACCCTTCCTCACGAAGCTCCTTGCATTTCATGGCAACCTTCATACACTCCCCATGTCTATGATGGCTCCCATGAGCTCCAAGAGGTACAAAATGAGGATGATCTGGCTAGGCAGATTGATGAATTAGAAAGCAAGATGAGACTGCTTGGAGAAAGAGAGATGGAGCTTTTAGACCCTGTAGAGGAGCTGATGCCAAAAAACACCCCTTCCACTAATCCACAAGCTGATATCAATATTGATGAAGTGTTGGTAAAGTGGAGGGATGAAAACTAAGAAATTTTAGCCCAAGGTCTGCCCTCTCCTATTCTAGAGAAAACTCCCTCTTGTGTGCCAAATCCTTTTTATCAGAAGGCACTTTCTCATTCTAACTCATTCGATGCATTAATTGATCTTACCCTCAATCCCATGTGCCTAGCTTTTCAGCATGCCTCTTTTTAGATGTTGGGATATAAATAACTGGAAGCACATAATTGATTACCAAATACAAGCAACTTAATATGCGGAATTAACCAGAATCAACAAGTAACTAGAATTCAGAAATAACACAAAATATGAGAGACAATACACAACTTGTATTAATACTCATACAGAAAATAATACAATAAAGAAGATGCCACTTCTTCTCCACCACCTCTTCAAAGGCTTCCCACACCTCAAGTGAACAGTGATTCTCTCCTCAAAGCTCTCTCTCTTAGGTCCCAACACCCAACTCAAACTGTTTCTACCTCAAATTTCGCTTTTCAGACTAAAAAGAAAGAAACTAAAAGAAAGTAATGGACAAGGCTTGGAAGTACCTGGACTAAAGATTGCGCACCGTAAATCCAGACGTTTGTGAGCACTCCTCTTTGGCTGTGGAGGAATGACACCTGCAAGAAAAAAAAGGAAACTAGGACAAGAAAAACGTTAGACAGATAGGCAGTGGGTTGCCAAGCAAAAGGCTTGTTCCCAGAAGTGTAAAAACTTCCTTAAGGGAGGTCAACCCACTGTTTTGATGAGATAAGTGACTGATAAAAGACAGAATGCCAGAATACAGAAATGACAAAGAAAGTAGAAAGGAAAGAAGCAAACAAAATGATTACCTGAAAGAGCTGTTGGGCTGAAGACAGTCGTCGAGGTCGGAAATGTCGCCGGCGTCGGTTATCTGATCTGCCGGCATCGGCTATCCTGCCGACGTCGGTTGGGGAAGTGACCGGTGTCGGTCAGGGTTGTGGCCTGTAGTCGGGTCTGGGTTGCTTGCTGGACTGTGGACGGGTCTGAGACTGAACGGGGACAAGTTTGGATGAATTGGGGAGTGGCCTGGTTCGGGTTGGGTACCTGTTGCAAGGTCTTTTTGGCAGAGGGGTGAGGAAGTTGAAAGAGACACAGAGGACAGGGAAGAGGAGGATTCACAGAGGATGGGGCCTGAGAAGGCTTTGCAGCCTCTCAAGGGGGAAGGACAGAGGGAGCAAAAGACAATAGAATATAGATGAATGAATAAAATGAAATAACAAACCCAGACTAGCTTACCTTTAGCTTACTGAATGAAGAGAGAAGAAGATGTTGCTGGAGCCACAGAAGAGTTGCTGCAAGGAGAAGATGCTGATCCAGGGCCTTTTCACCTGTTGCTGCTATTGCACGAGGTCAAGACAGAGGAGAGATTAAAGCCAAAGTGTCAAGAGAATCCGTTTTCAAGCTCAAGAGTCCAGGGGGTGCAACGGATGCAGAAGGGGATAATGAAGGCTGCCGACGCCGGCAGTTTCGCCGACGTCGGCTGAAGGGTCTCCGACGTCAGCGGTCGCAGGATGGGCACAAAGGCTAAAAATAGCCTCTGCCCACTCTTGCATGCCGCCGAGCGAGGGGTCATGGGCAGAACGGTCACGAGGATGCCAAAATGGATGAGGGGGGATATAATGGTGAGATTTGGCCTAATAAATGCTAGGGGGAAGGTGGAGGGATTCAAGGGAGGATCCAAGGTGGCAAGGGTAGGGTGGAAAGGGGGCCTAATTTAATTAAAAATAGATGTTAATTTCTAATTAATAAGCCCTAGGTGGGTTAGGGACCAAGGAGGACTAGGTGGGAAAAAGGGCCAAGGGGGAGAACCAAGGTGCAGACACGTTTGCGGTGTCTACATTTGCCCCTTTTTATCTTGTTGGTTGTTCTGAACGAACTGCAAGACAAAAACAGGGAGTGGTTGCCCCAGGTGAAGGATGATGTATTCCCCCTCAAAGCAGGAGTCGAGAGAAGGAACCTGATGTCGGGTGCTGATTTGACAAAAGGTGAATGAGAAAGAGAGAGGTGAGTGAAAATGCTGCAAAAGTCGTGATTGCGCGTATACCACGTCACGGGATAGTCGAGTCAAATTGTCGCATGGTCAAGGGTTAAGGAGTGCCAAAATTGAAGTAACCGGGCCCCAGCATTTAGTCATCTGCTGATCGGGTTACTCAATCTAAGCTGAAGCTCCAAATGGTCGTCGTGTCCCAGGTATCCAGGGCTCAGGAAGTGCTCCCAGAAACACGAAAAAGTCACAAGTAGTGGGGATCAACTGGCTCGCGATCCTATACTTGTGAAGGGTCAAAAAAAAAGTCTGCAGACAATTTTGCTAACCAGCCGTGGAATAGCATACACGCAAAAACAACCAAGGCAACATTGTCTTGGAAGTGGTCGAGGTCGAAGGAGATAGGCATGATCGCCAATGGTCATTGGTCAAGAGGATGGATAGACGAAAGGATGCGGCCGAGCTAACCCCAGAAGACATGTTATCTGAGTGCTGCCTACATAGCCCTGGTGACAGGGCCTCAGGCCGATGTATTTCTCCCTAAAAGGGAGGGGGGGTCGGAGGGATTGATAGGTCTTGGTCAAAGTCGATGATTGGTCTTGGTCAAAGGTCTATGATTGGTCTTGATCAAAGGGAATGATTGGTCTTGGTCAAAGTTGATGAAGTTGGGTGTGATAAGAGTCAAAGAAGAGAAGGTTTGTCCATCACAGAGACGAACAAACGGGGGTGGTCGAGCTAACCTCAGAAGATGTGTTATCTGAGTGCTGCCTACATAGCCCTGGTCATAGGGCCTCAGACCAATGTAGTTCGGACGAAGGGAAAAGATTGATCGATGATTGGATGTGGTCAAGTGTCAAAATGATGAGGGCAAGATGATGCTATAGATGTCACATTGGTCGAGAGGCTTTCATCCCTAGCAAGTTTCCATAGTCGTGATGGATGTATGCTAAAAATGAATGGAAGTCTATTTATGCTTCAGCAAGTATTGGTTTATGCTTAACATAAATTGGGTCTGGTTGGTAGTTCCCATGTGTATTGGTGTCCATAGAAACTATGTGAAAAGGACAAGGATGATGCCTGATGTCATGTTGGAAATGTCGAGGCTGGTTTGAAAAAAATGTTGAAGTTGGCTGGGTTTAAGGATGAGTCGATAATTGACGTGGCCAAAGCATGACCAAAGTGTAGAGAAAAAGGTGAAAGGCAAATTGCTCTTTCATTGACAAGGACTAGAAAGGAAGCATAGATAGGGGTTATTAGAACAAAAGCCCCGTTCATGCATTGCGTCGATGACCAGTGTTGAGTTAGAACGGTAATCGAATCACTTTGACATTAAAGTGAGCTTGAAGTCCCTTGAGCTGGTGATAGAAGGGGGATAGGGTAACCCAGTTTAAGAGCAGGAATAACCTTGCCCCTTTTGTAGGAGACCCTGAGACAACTACAAGCCAATGTCCGTGACTCTTTTTTTTTTTTTTTTTTTTTGAGTCAGGCTGATCGATGCGGGAAGCCTGCATAGAGATGTCACTTGATGTAATGGTCATGTTGCGAAGTTGATCGATGCGGGAAGCTTCTAAGAAAAGTGCTGTTTATTGCCAGAGTAGTCATAGCCATCCTTCGAGGGAGTGGTCTATATTTTTGCTTAATAATGTTTGAAAAGTTGGCCTAGCTGTCCTTCAAGGGATCAGTCTAGTAATACAGCAATGATAGTACAGCTGTCCTTCGAGGGATCAGTCTGTCTTTTTGATTTGACTTGACTTGATTTAGTGACCATGGATATGTTTTGACATCTTGATTTGGATTTATTGATAGGAATGAGAGTCACGGACAAGACTGTAGAAGCTCAAGGACGCCCCTTTTTATTAGGACAAAGCATCACTGCATCCTAAAAGGGTTGTAGAGGACTTGTTAAAGGAGAATAGGGTTAAAAGGGATGAGGATTAAGAGGACGAGGATTGCTCAAGGGACGAGCTTAAGTTACGTGTCAAGTAGATGAGTACGCGACTAACAGAAGAAAGGTCGAAGATGCAACGCATTAAGAGGCTCAGGTTCTGGCCGTCCGTCGAGGGAAGACAGACGATAAGTCCCTGACCCATACTTGTGCGTGATGATAAAAGGTCCAAGCCAATTGGGGGCGAATTTACCTCGTTTACTTCGCTCCATATTGGTCACGTGCTGATTCTCTTTGAGGACGAGGTCTCCGATGTTAAAATCTCATTCTCACAGATTTTTGTCGTAGGCCCGCTTTATGCGACTTTGGTAGACATGGAGATGATTAAGGGCAGCAAGATGACGCTCATCGAGTAACTCAAGTTGAGCTAAGCGATCCTGATGAAAGTCGTCGTTGGAGAGAATGTCATGCAGGGAGATGCGGAGAGACGGGATCTGTACCTCGAGAGGTAAGACAGCCTCTGTTCCGTACATGAGAGAAAAGGGGGTAGCACCCGTAGAGGTTCAGATGCTAGTGCGGTAGGCCCACAAAGCGAAGGGGATATGAACGTGCCAATCCCTTCCTGTATCATCGACCACCTTCATGAGAATTTTGGTGAGAATTTTGTTGGAAGCCTCGGCCTGCCCATTTGCTTGTGGGTAGTAAGGCGAAGAAAAGCTGAGTTTGATGCCAAATGAGTTGCATAGTTTTTGGACAGTCTTGTTTTTGAAGGACTTGCCGTTGTCGGTGATGATTTTGTGAGGGACACCGAAGCAACAGATGATGTGGCTACTGATGAAGTCGACAATTTTGTCAGCTTTTGTGGAGACGAGAGGAATGGCTTCCACCCACTTGGTGAAATACTCAGTGGCAGTGATGATGGACTGATGACGAAGAGATGAGTGAGGGTTGATCTCACCGATGAGATCCAAGCCCCACTGAGAGAAAGGCCAAAAATCCTGAGTAACTTGCAAGGTGTGACTGGGGAGATGAAGCAGGTTAGAGTGCTGCTGACACTTGATGCAACGCCGAACATAATTGCTACAGTCTTGATGAAGGGTGGGCCAATAATAACCCAGGCGAAGGAGGCGCTTGGCAACTGAGTTTCCACTGAAGTGTCCACCACAAATCCCGTCGTGGACTTGCTTTATGGCTTGAGGAGCTTCAGTGGAGGTTAGACAGCGAAGAAGGAGGCCGTCGAAGCCTCGTTTATAGAGAAGGCCCCCTAGCATGGTATAGCGAGCTGTGCACTTGATGAAAGCTCGTCGCGCATTGCTAGAGAGGTTAGGAGGAGTGACAGAAAGAGACAAGTAGTCCACAAGTTGCTTATACCAGTCATCTTGTGGGCTAGAATTGACAGTATTGATATGGTCGATGTGAGGAGAGATGTATGAAGGCAAGGGTATGCGATGCACTGTGACAAAAAGGCAGGATGATGATGATGAAGATGGGATATGCGAAGCAAGAGAAGCCATGGTGTCGGCAAACTTGTTCGTAGAGCGTGGAACAGTCTGTAAGAGGTAATGGTCGAAAGATGCCAAAAGAGTGTCAGCACGATTCTTATACCTCTGTAAAACTTTGTTTTTATAGAGATATGAACTGTTAACTTGATTAACGACGAGCTACGAATGGCCGAAGATGTTGATAGACTTGATGTGGAGAGAAAGGGCAGTCTGAAGTCCCAAAATTAAGGCCTCGTATTCAGCCATATTATTGGTACAATCGAAGTCAAGCTTGAAAGATAGAGGCAAGGGCTCCCCGTCGAGTGGGATGAGGATGACCCCCGCACCCCCACCGAGTTGACATTTGGAACCGTCAAAGAACATAGTCATCTGGTAGACGGTGTCATCGGTGGAAAGTGTGGCGATAGACTCGTCAGGGAACTCACAGTGTGAAGATCGGTTGTCGGGAAGAGGGGCATCTACCAGTTGGTCAGTAATGGTTTGCCCCTTGATAGATTTCTGTTGGATGAATTCGAAGTCAAACTCAGCAAGCAGCATGAGCCACCGAGCCATACGTTGATTCTGGTATGGCTTGGAGTGCATGTACTTGAGAGGGTCAGTGTGAGTGACGACAAAGGTTTTGTGGTTGAGAAGATAGTGGCGGAGCTTGGTAGCGGAAAAGACTAATGCCAAACAGAGTTTCTCGATATGAGTATACCGAGTTTCATAGTCGACCAGTGTTCGGCTGATGTAGTAAACCGCTTGCTCACGATGATGCTCGTCTCGGTGCGCGATCATGGCACCTAACGAATGGTTGGTAGCAGAGATATAAAGGTAGAAGGGTTGGTCGTCCTTAGGTGGAATGAGGACTGGTGGAGAGACCAGATAGCCTTTGAGGGCCTCAAAAGCCTCTTGACAGTTCTCATCCCACTTAAAGGAGACGTCCTTCTTAAGGAGGTGATGAAAAGGTTGGCAGCGGTCTGAAAGTTGCGAGATGAAATGATGAATGGACTGGAGCTTCCCTTGTAGACTGCAAAGCTGCTTGAGATTGGTCAGGGGCGGCATTTCGAGAATAGCACGGATTTTGGCGGGATCTATCTCGATACCATGGAAAGAAATGATGAAGCCGAGAAGTTTGCCTAAGAGGACCCCAAAGACACACTTCTTGGGGTTGAGGTAGACATTGTATTGAAGGAGATGAGAGAAGATGATTGTGAGAATGGTCAAGTGGTCGCGGCGGAGCTTGGACTTGCTGAGAAGGTCATCCACATAGTCCTCCATGATTTTGTGGAGGAGATCGTGGAAAATGTAAGTCATGGCGCGCTGATAAGTGGCACCAGCATTTTTTAGGCCGAAAGGCATGACTCGATAGCAAAAAGTCCCCCATGGGGTGATAAAGGTAGTCTTGTGCTGGTCTTCCGGTGCGATCAGGATTTGATTGTATCCTGAAAACCCGTCCATGAGAGATAGCATCTCATGGCCGGCCGTGAGATCAACAAGCTGGTCAATGTTAGGAAGAGGAAAGTCATCTTTGGGATAGGCTAGATTAAGGTCGCGATAGTCCGTGCAGATCCGAATCCCCCCAGTTGCTTTAGTAACTGGGACGATGTTAGAGACCCACTGTGGATAATCGATGGGTTGGATGAAGGAGACAGAAAGAAGGCGCTGAAGCTCCTCTTTGACAAGAAGCGCAATGTGAGGATGCATCTTTCGAAGCTTCTGCCTAACAGGCTTAGCCTCTGGTTTGGTGACAATGTTATGGGTAGCAATGGTAGGGTCGATGCCAGGCATGTCGCTGTAAGTCCAGGCAAAGGCCTTGCTATGGTTGGAAAGGAACTGGGCATAGTCAAGCTGCTCCTGAGTGTCTAAAGATTGGCCAATCTTTAAGACGTGAGGAACATCGGAAGAAGAAGGGAGGTTGATGTCAATGGTGGATTCATTTAACATAACCTGGGTCTCGGAAGGGAGGAAACGCTGGACGAAAGAGTCATCGGCACCCATGTAGGAAAGGATGGCGTCATTGTCAACGCAGTGGACAGTGTGAATGGTTGCCGACTCATCCTCTACCATGCTAGGAAAGATGAGAGGGAGAGACCTGGGCACCCCATTGAGCTGATAGGTCAGGGGTTCCAAGCGGATGGTGTTTATGAAAAAAAAAAACTAGGAGGGATGGAAACTACCGACTCCGTAGGTGACGAAGGAGAAATGGGCGAGTCTGAAAGAGATTGGTCAATGGTTGGTTTGGGACAAAGGTCGGAAGGAGCCTGAGTGGGGTCATGATATCCCAGGCCATACCATTTCTTGGCATCGTGATCATTGAGCGGCTCGATGGGCTGATGGGAGCCCTGCTCATAACGTCCAAAACCAAAACCCTTCCATGCACACCTGTGAAGGTAAGTGTGTGCAAAGGCGGGATTGCCAAGAAACAAGAAATCAGATGTGAAAGGTCGAGGTGAAGAAAGAGAAGTGCCGTAGGTAGGGGCTTGATTAAGCCCCCCATAGACAAAGTTGGTTTGGAAGTGAGGAGGACTATAAGGTAAGACCGTCCTGATTCGAGGGTCGTAATTAGGACTGAGGTGAAGGCGTCCATACTCTTGTGGAGTTTGGAACATGTCGAGGGTCAACAAGCGGTATTCCCCAAGTGATAGTCGTTGGAAGATGTCTTCCATGGGGTCCTTGGTCGGCGCTTGAAGAGGAGGGGTGAGGGCAACCACCGATTACGAACTGGTCGAAGCTTCCGCAGATGGAGGCGGTGCCGAAGTGGACGGCTTGATGGGAATGAGGACGTCGTTAGGATGATAGGTGGTGTTGCAAGTCTTGAAGGGTGAAGGGTCAGCGAGAATGGTGTGGACTTGCCCGTCATGCTCAAACTTCACACAACGGTGCAGGGTGGAGGGGATACAGGCCATGGCACGGATCCAAGGTTGGCCCAGTAAAAGGTTGTATTGAAACTCTCCTTCGATGATATAGAAGAGCTCCGGGACTGTGCGTGGGCCTACGTGAATGTGGAGGATGACTGTGCCAATGGTCGTGGCGGTGGTGTCGTTAAAAGAGCGTAAGATCACGTCAGTTTTGGAGACGCAGTTCTTGGGAAGAGCCAGCTGATCAAAGGCATGGGTAGAGATTATGTTGATGCTATCACCGCCGTCGATCATAACGCATTTGATGCGCGTTCGATCGATATAGGCAGTGATGAAGAGGGCGGCGTCCTGATCTTCCGTGTTAGATGTGGGAATCTCAGAATCGCTGAATGTGATGGAGTTGACAGGAGATAAAGAATGGACGAGGGCAGCGAGTGGTTGGGGGTCCTCGGGTTGGACCTCCGCTACCTGCAAGGCTTGGATAAGGGCTTGACGGTGCTAAGGCAAAGTTTGGATAAGGTCGTAAAGAGACATCTTCATCGGTGTCTGGTGAAGCTGCTTCAGCATGGAGTTGTGAATTGGTCCAGAAGAGGAAGATGAAGAAGGTTGGGACGCACCAAGGATAGAAATTTTAGGCTTGGGCGCAAGGGGTGGCTTGACGAAGGGATAGGTCCAAGGAATGGCAGCTTTTGCTTTGGCCTTGTCCTACTGCGACCTAGTGGTTATACGGATGGCATTGATTTCAAAAATGGGAGGCGAAGAAGGGGTCATGTTTTGCTGGTGAGATGTTGACGTGTTTGAAGAAGTTGGACAGGAAGGAGTCAGGGTCTGGTCAAGAGTGTCCTCAAGGAGAAGAGTGTCCTTCTCCATATGGCGGCGGATGACGGCCTTGAGGGCACAACAAGTCTCGGTGTCGTGTCCTAGTGTACGATGATATAAGAAAATTTTCGTATCGTCGAACCAGGAGGGCTTGGACCCGAGAGGTTGGAAAGGCTTGATGGGCAGAAGGGTTATGTCGGAAGTCTGGAGAAGTCGACGTAATATTGATGAGTATGAGCCTAATAGAGGGTCCGTGCTATTTGATATGCGTGAGGTTGGTGACTTTTGCTTAGGCGAGGTTAGAATAGGTTTCCGTACCACCTTATGGGTTGATGGCGCGGTGACAGATGGAGATGGCTCTGGCCTGGTGATTGAGAATGCCTTTTTAGGAGAGGGACGACTGGAGGTAGGCAGAGGAAGCAAAGGAGGCAACGAGTTTTGGTTGAAGGTCGGAGTGGGAAGGATGCTAGCCAAGGTCAAAGGATGGGGGCCCAAAATAGATGGCAACGGTGACGGAGAAGGAGGCGTTCGTTTCTGTGGTCTAGCAGTCTTTTTTGACTTGGTTGGAAGAGTACTGCTGGTCGAGGTCTAGCCTAGGTCCACCTTCACTTGCGGGTGAGTGAGGGTGGAGACAGGACGAACGCGAAATGACTTGATGGGTTTGGATGAGATAGACGCAGGCTTTGGTTTGGATGGATTTGGTTGAGGTTTGAGGGTCTGGTCTTTGTCAAGAGTCTGACGAGATTCTACCTTGGGAGGATTAGCGGCATGTGATGAGAGGGCGCGGGTATGTTGAAGGGCTTTAAGACACTCCCACAACACCTGAGGTGTCACTTTCTACAGAGGGAGAAGTTCAATCTTCTCCACTAACTGGGAAAATGGCTGAGAGGAAGATGTTGATGGTTGCGAGGTTGAAGACGAAACGGGTGCAGGGTATGGTGAAGTCATGACAGATTTAGATGAGGACGAAGGAGGGACAGGTTCTTCCCTGGGTGGAGAAGAAACCAGGGAGCGAGGCTCCTCCAGCGGGGAAAGGGCAGGGATGACGGGGCCCCCCACTTGCAGCTGAGGGGTAAGAAGGGTCGGGTCCTCCATAGGCAATAGAACGGGGGATGGTGAGACCGGAGGTGCAGGTAAGGCCGAGGCGTCCTCCAAGATGAGAGAGGTCAATGGAGAACTAGCTGGGGAGAGAGGTTCGTCCACATGTGATGGACTGATTGATGGACTAACCTCAAGAGGTTGATTGGGGACGAAAGGGGAGACCGTATTGACTGTTCAAACGTTGTGCTCATGATTGTCGTCAATTAAGGTCTGGACGCTGTTCTGAGTTGGCGGATGATTGGGAAAAGGTTGTTTGAAGATGTCGATGGCCTGATTAGGGGGTGCATTTGGATTGTCTAAGATGAGATCCCCCTTTTCGAGCATGTCTTGTATTATGTTCTTAAAGGTTTTGCAGTTCTCCGTGTCATGGCCCTTAACACGGTGGAAGCTGCAGAAGTCATGCTCCCTATACCACGCGGGGATGGCGTGTGAGGGATCGAATTGCGGTGGAGGTCGGGCTTGAGGGAGATTGAGGGCCCCCTGCTTGAGAAGCTTTTCCAGCACAGACGCATATGATTCTCCGAGAGGAGTATATCGTCGCTGCATGTATCTTTGCTGGAATTGCCGAGTAGCACTCTGAGATGTAGAGGGCTCAGGCTGATTGGTCGAAGAAGATGAAGGTCTGACAACCACGGCATTAGCTGAAGCCTTGGATTTAGAATTGGATGATGATGGCTTGGCCGAGGAAGAGTCATTGGCCTTAGAGCTGGGATTCTTATTCCGCAACTTGACTTTGTTCTCCTCGATGGCACGCAACTCTAGTTTGCGGGCCATCGTGAAGGCCTCGTCAAAAGTGCAGAAGGTTTGAACCCTCTGGGTGGAAGAGATATGTCGGGCACAGGCTTGAGAAAAGAGTTCAATAAGCTCAGCCTGGGGCAAGGAAAAGGAGAGTTGGTTGATAAGGCCTCTCCATTGAGCAACGAAGTCGGCTATGGACTCATCCTCGAATTGCCGAATAGAATAGAGGTCCGTGATTGAGACTTTCTTGGTTATGTTGATAGAAAAGTGATCGAGGAATAGCTGAGCCAATTGCGTGAATGAGAAGAGAGAATGGCTAGGAAGGGAGCTGTACCAGTCAAGTGCAGCACCCAAGAGAGACATAGGAAAGGTGCGTAAGAGTAACGCATCGTCATGGCCAATGAGGTAGCAGGCGTGTCTGAATGCCCGCAAGTGTTGTTGGGGGTCTTCCTTGTTTTGAAAGCGAGAAAACTTCGGAAGCTCCCACTGGCTAGGATATGGTCTGATTGGGACGGAAGGATGAATGGGCTCGTTACAGATCTGCTCGTATGAAAGAGTGTTGCGTGAGCCGGAAACAGAGGTCTCAAGACTGGTCATCTTGTCCATCAGCATTTTGATGATGTCTGCCGACAGATTGACGGGTTGCGCGCCCCCTAAGTTGTAGGGCGCTTGGAAGAGGTTAGAGGAGGCGAGCGACATAGTCGGTTGTAGAATGTACGGATGACTAATCGCAGGGGCAGAGGTGGATGCTAAAGGTGGTTGGTTAGAAGACATAGCTGGGCCCGTTGTTGCCACGAGAGGTTGGACTGTGGTAACAGGGGCCAAGGGGTAGGAAGCCACCCTGGTGTTGATAGGGGCCAGGGTAGGCGGGATAGAGACAACAAGGTTTTGAAATGGAGTGGATAGCGGTTGAGCGGGTTGAGGTTGACAAGAGGCCGAAACCCCAGTGGAAGTGGGCCCAATGATAGAGGGGGAGGCCACACCTGGGAGATTGGTCAAAGTCTGGTCAGTGGTCAAAGCGATGGCTTGGGTGTCTGAAGGTTGAACTACGGATGCTGTCGATACAGCGGTAGTCGCGACAAGGGAGGTTGGCATTCCATAGATTGGATTGCCCAAGGAGTCTCGCGTTTGGCTATGCGCGAGATAATGTTGCAAGGCCTTGACGTTGAGGTCCAAGAATCGCTCAAAGTCTTGGTCCCCTTCTTGGACAATGGGAGTCTACGGCGGGGTTGGACGAACGGGAGTTCTTTCGGTCTCCGAGTTGAACTCCATTGTAGGCTTGGTCACGGACGGGGTGGACGGAAGTGGTTGACGGCTAGCGTGGTTGACAAGAGCTTTGGCTTGGCTTCGAGTCAAAACCATGCAAGGCAAAGAAGGTTCAGGTCTCAGGAACTGTGTTGCTCAGTTCCAGAAAACCAGGATGGAGTCTTTGACAGAGAAAAGACAGGCTTCAGGTTGCTGGTTTTGAAAAAAAAAAGGACAGTGACAGAGACCGACGTCGGTTTAAAAACCGATGTTGGTAGGAAATGAGGCCGGCGTCGGTCAGATAACCGATGCTGGTAACAGATGAAGCCGACGTCGGTAGCAGAACCGATGCCGGTGACATGGGAAGCCGACGTCGGTGGCAGAACCGATGTCGGTCACTGTGTTTTCCAGAGAGCCAAAAGGTTCTTTGAAAAACAAAGAAGAAAGCGTCCTCACACACTCAAACAAACAGATGAGAAGAGGAAAACAGAGAAAGACAGACAAGCCTAAGCGATAAATCCTAGGAATTAACCTTAGAAACTTGTGGGTTATGCCTTAGATGAATGTTCGGGGAGATTGGCTGAAAAATGGGTCCTAGAAGAAGGCAGTCTAAAGATGGTTTCAGGTTTTGCTTTAGGTGCTCAAAGATCTGTGTTAGGGTCTGGTACGTGGCCTGGTGCTAAGGAGCAAGCTCCCCTCACTTCACGATTTCAGTGGTTAGCTGGTCTCGCTTAGCCAAGATATACCTCGCCTAGAGTTTATCCTCCGCCAGAGAACGGAGTGGGCCTCCCCCTTGGTGATGAAATCCAAGTAGGGTCACCGGGATGGGTAAGGTATCCGCTGGGTGATGAAATCCCAGTCGGGCCTTGTCTCAGGTATGTTTTATGTGTGTTTTAGTGCATGTGATTCGGTAGTGTAACATCAAGTGTCTAGATTTATTCAATATGTGCCTAAGTTACTAGATGTGGACTAATGCAAGCACAAGCAGAAATGAAAGTGCAATATGTTTTAATGCCCAAGTCGAAATGTGATGTTGTTATGAAGACAAGATGGAGAAAGGGACGAGAGTATGATATTTAGACTAGTCTAGAATGCAAAGAAGAAAGATTCGTTTTAGTCCTTGCTTATAGTGTCATTTGGAATAGAAGAAAGAGATAAGAGAGAAGGAGCTTAAATGCACCTAAATGAATGAAAAAGAAAAAGGAACCCAAGAGGAACCTAGGGTCCCACCGGGCGTGCCAGAGATGTTTCTACCTCAAATTTCGCTTTTCAGACTAAAAAGAAAGAAACTAAAAGAAAGTAATGGACAAGGCTTGGAAGTACCTGGACTAAAGATTGCGCACCGTAAATCCAGACGTTTGTGAGCACTCCTCTTTGGCTGTGGAGGAATGACACCTGCAAGAAAAAAAAGGAAACTAGGACAAGAAAAACGTTAGACAGATAGGCAGTGGGTTGCCAAGCAAAAGGCTTGTTCCCAGAAGTGTAAAAACTTCCTTAAGGGAGGTCAACCCACTGTTTTGATGAGATAAGTGACTGATAAAAGATAGAATGCCAGAATACAGAAATGACAAAGAAAGTAGAAAGGAAAGAAGCAAACAAAATGATTACCTGAAAGAGCTGTTGGGCTGAAGACAGTCGCCGAGGTCAGAAATGTCGCCGGCGTCGGTTATCTGATCTGCCAGCGTCGGCTATCCTGTCGACGTCGGTTGGGGAAGTGACCGGCGTCGGTTGGGGTTATGGCCTGTAGTCGGGTCTGGGTTGCTTGCTGGACTGTGGATGGGTCTGAGACTGAATAGGGACAAGTTTGGATGAATTGGGGAGTGGCCTGGTTCGGGTTGGGTACCTGTTGCAAGGTCTTTTTGGCAGAGGGGTGAGGAAGTTGAAAGAGACACAGAGGACAGGGAAGAGGAGGATTCACAGAGGATGGGGCCTGAGAAGGCTTTGCAGCCTCTCAAGGGGGAAGGACAGAGGGAGCAAAAGACAATAGAATATAGATGAATGAATAAAATGAAATAACAAACCCAGACTAGCTTACCTTTAGCTTACTGAATGAAGAGAGAAGAAGATGTTGCTGGAGCCACAGAAGAGTTGCTGCAAAGAGAAGATGCTGATCCAGGGCCTTTTCACCTGTTGCTGCTATTGCACGAGGTCAAGACAGAGGAGAGATTAAAGCCAAAGTGTCAAGAGAATCTGTTTTCGAGCTCAAGAGTCCAGGGGGTGCAATGGATGCAGAAGGGGATAATGAAGGCTGCCGACACCGGCAGTTTCGCCGACGTCGACCGAAGGGTCGCCGACGTCGGCGGTCGCAGGATGGGCACAGAGGCTAAAAATAGCCTCTACCCACTCTTGCACACCGCCGAGCGAGGGGTCATGGGCAGAACGGTCACGAGGATGCCAAAATGGACGAGGGGGGATATAATGGTGAGATTTGGCCTAATAAATGCTAGGGGGAAGGTGGAGGGATTCAAGGGAGGATCCAAGGTGGCAAGGGTAGGGTGGAAAGGGGGCCTAATTTAATTAAAAATAGATGTTAATTTCTAATTAATAAGCCCTAGGTGGGTTAGGGACCAAGGAGGACTAGGTGGGAAAAAGGGCCAAGGGGGAGAACCAAGGTGCAGACACGTTTGCGGTGTCTACACAAACATAGAGTTGGTGTTCACCTCCAGTGCTCCATGCACACCACAAGTGCTCCACGTACTCCATAATTACTCAACGTACTTCAAGTAGATCTTCCCTGAACTTGTAACAACCTGCACCTCAATAGACCTTACTAATGGAAGGAACTACCTTGCCTTCCTCTTTGCTCTGAGCACACACCTGTACTCCAAGTAGATCCCACTTGATACTGCTCCCTGTTGTGTTGTTATCTTCTCTGATCTTGCACACCTACAAATCAATCTAGTTTTGCACACCTGTGAACCTTGACCTTGCACACACATACACCTATAGATCAATGATCTTACTTACCATGTAGATCTCCTAAAGTAGCCATGCTCACTTGATGACCAAGATCATACATACATGAAGAACCCTACTGATTCTCCAATCCAGCACCCACACTTGGTACTGTTGTGGAACTAGGAGGAACACCCTTGCTCACCTCACACATAGAAGAAGCAAACTTTACTCAACTCAAACTAGAACAACTTATAATACAATCCATGAGTCTATTATATAGATCTCATCCAAACAATAATTAGACATCTAATTATAATAATTAGATCCACAGCTTTGAGTCTAAAATTGGCTCTTAACATGCAAACACTTGGTTCATTAGATAACTACCTATAATATACTCATAGTCCAACCACACAAGTGACCGATGCCGGTCCCTATCTGCCTGGGGGTCACCGACACTAGCTGACTTCTGACCGACGTCGGTTGCCTTCTTGTCTCCTCCCTGCCAATGTCGGTTGGCCTGACTGACACCGGCGACAGTAACACTCCACAACCCTTCTACAACCTCCTCCATGTCTGCATCAGTGAATCTTTTAGCTCCATAACCTAACATTAGATATCTCCTCTTGTACATGAGCAGACCCTCCCAAATCTTCCCACACCTCCTCAAGTCTTTTAACATGATCTCCAAATTTTGAGCTGGAAGAAGGAACATCATGAACCAGCTCAGGACCTTAAAGAGGATAAAGTTGCTACCTATTCATAGGAATAATATTTCAATCCCAAGATCATGAGTTAGAATCAAATAGTGGAATCTTAGGGTAGAAAGGAAGAAGAAGAGAAAGGTTTTGCTCAAAACCTTAAAGAAGATGGGGCTGCCACTGCTCTTGATGATTATTGCAACTTCCAGGAAAGGATTTTCTAGGAAGATATGGATAGGTGAAATGTAGAATTGGAGTCCAGAGCAGGTTTCCTTGATGAATGTGTGATGGATGTTTTAGACCAAATAGTAGATTCCATGTCTGAATGCACTCCATCCATACACCTCAAAGAAAGCTATCAGGCCTTGCCTGATATGGATTATGCTTAGTTTGTGACTGACCATGGAGATTTTAGGAGTATAGATGAGGAGGAGATCACCTTAGGTGACATGGAGGAGCACGAATAATCTTTTGTTCATATTTTGAATGATTCATTTGAAGTCATTGAGGTAGGCTGCACTATTCTTCAAGGAGGCTATGAGCTGGATAAGAGTGGAGAAGGTAGCATTGGGGTTCAAACAAGTTTGCGAGGGGGCTACAGGATTTGAAATTTATCCCTCTAAGAGGTTCATGAATCTGAAGATACTTTCTTTGAAATCATCATTGAGGATGGTCATACCATGGAACCTGAGCATGAGGTAGAAGAGAAGAACCCAGTCAAGGGTGCGTATCAAGGGGCTTATGGTGATGAGCCAGCTGTAATTGATTTCTTAATGAGATACACCAGCCTAAAGAACCAATAGGAGGCAAGCTTCCAAGAACAAATAAAGTACATATACATTGGAAGCATGTTTGAATCTCCACTTGGGTATAAGCCAAATTAGGTGACAGGCAAGAGGAGCAGGTCACCAGCTCTCCTTTTCATTTAGCTACTTGTGTGCCACCATAAGTCTTCTTACCAGCAAGAGGACTTAAGAAGCTTTCCCTTTGACCTAGGATGAAAAAAAAATTTCCTAGTTAGCTGTATATATTTTCCCTTATTTTTTCTCCTTCTTTCCCTAAGTGCTTCCTGCACACGTTAGTAGTTTTCTTAGCTTTGTGTGTGTTTTTCTCTTTTCCCTTCGAGTTGAATCTACGTGATTAGTTTTAGATTTGTTAGGGCTATTACTGATCTTCAAGTTACAGTTTGACCTCGTGCCCAATGGATTTTTAAGGCAACTAGCTTCTAAGCATAACAGGTATGCTTCCCATGAGAGTCACCAATTTTTTGACCATTTTTTTCCCAATAGGCCAAAAATTGGTCCCCTTATTTCC
Source organism: Torreya grandis (assembly GCA_037957365.1). Classification (NCBI taxonomy): domain Eukaryota; kingdom Viridiplantae; phylum Streptophyta; class Pinopsida; order Cupressales; family Taxaceae; genus Torreya; species Torreya grandis. The sequence continues at coordinate 306,073 of JARHVA010003105.1, read as the reverse complement.
CTGCTATTCTAGACCAATTCATTTTTCATTTTGCATGGATTTGGTGATTTCTACGGACTCTATGGGTCCATTTCTATGGACTCTATAGATTTTTTTAGCAGTTGAATAACCAAGCAAAGAGGGCAAGATTCTACAAAGCTTCTTCATATTTTCATCTAAAGAAATTTGCAAGGAAGGTTGGCATCTTTGAACCATTGAACCATCACTTCATTTCAAGCTTTGGTTCAATCGGTACTTCCACCAATCTTGGTTCAAGCTTTGGTTCAATCAGCAGTTCAACCAATCTTGGTTCAAGCTTTGCTTCATCATCAAGTTCAAAGAAAATGGTTCATCAGGAAGTTCAAAGTAAATGGTTCAATCGGCTCGACATGCAGCCTTGAACCATTGAACTATTGAACCAAATTTTGGTTCAATGGGTTGGTTTAATGGCTTTGTTCAAGGGTGTGCCCTACAGTCAGAGGGAAACCAAAGGGCCCAAAGTAGAAAAGCCATGGAAAAAGGCGTGATGAACTTTACCAAGGATAGTGATAGGCCTAAGAATGTCAAATTTTATACTAGGGAAGCCAAAGCATGTAAAACACCAAGTAGCAACCATGGAAGACTTTAACATGTTTTTTAAGAGCAGTGGAACATGCCACGTGTCCTCTGTAGGGCTCTGCAAAAGTCGATAGGTGGCAACATCTATGGGTTTCTATTGTTGGCTTCAAGGAAGACTGTGGTGGGCCTGAATGAGTTGCTAGTAGTTATGCGAAGTGTGCCAAGTGCCAGCATCTACTAAGAACTAGAAAAAGGGTCTGAAAGTTTCTCTAAGGAAACTAAAGGCTCTATGGAAGTGACCACATGTCAACTTCCACTTAAATCTCAAAAGGTCCTCTAATGTAAGCAGATGCTACCACATCCCATTATCAGCTCAGTGAAAACCACCACGTGTCAATGTTCACATTTCAAAGTGTCTTCTAAGTGCTCAAGCAGCAGACTATGACATGTGTCAAAGGTAGATACACTCTCAGTGAAAGGGGCAAGGCAGGGAGCCAAAGAAGAGTCCAGGGGTGACGAACCTGAGGACATCAAATTTAAAGCTATAGAAAAGCTATTGGTTTTTAAATGCCTGAGCACTAACCATGGAATGAGACCAAAGAATGCAATGATCCACCAGAAGATTGCCCCTGAGGGCTAAAGGAGCAAAAAAGGACAAAGAGCCTAGAGAACAAAGAGCAGACGGATGGTGTGGCTAATAAATTCAAATCCTAATAGTAGAATGGCCATCACATAGAAGTAGACAAAGCAATCCAAGTGATGCAAGAAGGTGTCAAGAAGTTATTTCAGTGGTTGACATAGTGCCTACCATGTGGTCATTAAAGAGGCACAACAGTGGTTGACACGACTGGTTTTCTTCAATATGCACTGTAGAGCAGGAAAATGGCATAGCTCATAAATTAAAATCTTGACAACAGAATGGCCATCACACAGAAGTAGATAAATCAATCTAAGTGACACAAGAAGGTGTCAATTCAAGAAGTTATTTCAATGATTGACACAGTGCCTACCATGGGTCACTTGTAAAAAAGGGTGTCAAAAGGCCCCTTTTCCTCCTCTATATATTGGAGACTTGTCTTTGAGAAATGATCTTCCATGTTTGTAAGGCATAGCCTTGGAAAATTTTTCACCTGGCTCAATAAACTCATTTTTTTACCTTTATCCTAGTTAGATATCTCTGTGTCTATCTAAGTGTTAGTTTCTATTTAGTCATTGCTTCTTGATGCTTCCACAAGTTCAACACCAACATACCTGGTGTTTATAAGTTGCCATTTATACAACTGACAAGGAGAGCTATATTTGGAAGTGCAAAAATTGAAGGAATTACTATCAGAGTGCCTTTCATAGCACCTTTGGTGAATCTCTATTTTTTGTATTTGCCATTAAAGCCTCCCTACCAAGTTTCTTACAGCCTGGTCCTTCTGCTAGTTTGAAGTGTATGTATGTGTTTGTCTGATTTTAAGTGTGAGTGTGAGAAGGTCGGATCATTTTGGTGCATCACCTCCTTTAGAGTAGTTTGTTTTCCTACAATCTTTCTCCCTTTTTATCCTCCCCATTATATATATATATATATATATATATATATATATATATATATATATGTTAGTACTTACTGGAACAAATCAGATGCATCAAAGGGAGCTAACCCTTACCTAGAGACTCTCTCCTCCTGCTTCGCCTGTCTCACAAGCGAGAGGGGGGTTTCCATTGTTGCATGTGGAAGGCAGGAATTCAACCTCCTTGCCCCGGGTGCAATCCATTACATCAACAATATCCTTGATGTTCTTTTGGCCTAACGCCATTCTTGTCCTAACTTCTTCATGTTATTATAATTATAGATTCTTTGTGTAATATTTTAATACTAGTGTAGGTATTTTTATTGTTCGATGGTTTCCCTACTTGTCACATTCACCTCAACTTTGTGGTTTGATTTCACTTCAAGGTAAGATTATTCCTTAAGTTTTTACATTAATTAATAAACATTTTATATTCAATATTAGGCAATATTATTTCATGATATCATATCCCTATGGTTTTTAACATTGATCTTGAAAAATTTACAAATTTGGAGGTGGAAAAGAAGTTTATTTTGTCTTTTGAGATTCTATTTTTTTTATCATTAATTTCTTTTAATAATTATTTTTACCCATGGCATTATATTATGTCTTCTAACCTATATTTTTAGGTATTTAAAATAAGGTTTTTTCTTTCCTTATGCCACTTGCATTTATCTAACCAATTTTAGTCAATGCGTTTAAGCTTTGATTGGAAAACATGTTTTTTTGCCTCTTACTAACATTATCTTGTTGGATATTCAAAATGAGTTTTTTAAAGCTTTTATGCTCTCTAATCTGATAATTAAATTTTAGTTTTTTTAATCTCTTATAGCTTAAATCCAAAAAAAAATCTCTTCTAGTCTTCTATGCATTCTAGTTTAGAGTTGTAACTATTTTTTTTTTCAACTTAGTATTTTTATGGAAATATATAACAATAGAAATCTATCTATGTTTTATTCTCTTCAAATATTATTATCTATCTTATGTATTTTTTAATGATTCACTCCTCCCTAGTTAAGAGTTTTGTTTAGCTTTTACATATTTGTTGCATTATTTCCATTGAGTTTCTTTATCTCTTTAGTGCAGTTTTATTTAACATTTGTTATTCTTGTTATTCAATTTAAATTTTAAATTTTGGCTTACATTTTGTCCCCCTAGAAGTGTTTTTAAATGATGTGCTTCATCTTTCATAGTTTTGGCATCTTTCCAACAATGTGAAGTGCCCCTTATGTCCTTTTATGTTAGTTTTCCTCTTAGCAACATCTTCCTTATGTCCTGGTACATGGTTATGTGCATACTTTATATATTTAAACCTTTTTATGTATTTTCCTCTCCCAAGCTACGTCAGTTTTGGCAATTTGAGGAATATGTTTTATGTTAAAAAGTTATGTTTTAGAAAGTTGTTTTTTTACAAGTGGTAATTTCATCTTTTAATGTGATGTGTCAATGTATGGAATGGAGGTAGTACTCAAGTAGGAAGGATGGCCCATTGCATACTAAAGGTACAATTATGAAAGGTAATAATTTTACAAATACTACCCATGAGAAGGAAACTATGGATATTCTTCATGCACTCAAAATAATAGAGACCATATAATAATGAGTAGACACTTTAAGGTGAAGACATATCATGATAATTTTTATACTTATTGTAAAAGATGTTTTCATCCTAATAAGAAAATCATAATAAAAATATTTGAATATGACTCTAAAATCATATATAATAATGGAAATTATAATGTAGTTGTAGATGCACTTTCTATGGGGGATGATTTCATAGAGGCACTACTACGTGTAATGTCCATATGGTGATTAGATTGAGTGTATATGGAAAGATAAAAATGAGAGAATGACATTGATATAGAGGTTATAATTTATAAGTTATAGTAAGATCCTATTTTATCATACAAACTTATATGAAAATAGAATGCCCTATAGTCCAAATATAGATTGTACCTACGTAATAATTATGTCCTTAATCATAAGTTCCTTACGAAGCTCCATGATTCAACCATTAGGGGGAATTTAGGATTATTGAAATAATTAATAAAGATTTATTTGGGGAAGTAGCCAAGTGGGATACCCATAAATTTTGTATAAATGTATTATGTGTCTACAAAAAAAGGGTGAAAAAATTATGACCCTAGTTCTTTTGTAACCCTTATCTATTCTTAGACAAAGGTGGGAGGAGGTTTCCATGGATTTCATAACAATATTTCTTGGCTCATAATAGAAAATTTCATATGGTAATTGGGGAAGGCACACAAAAAATATGCCTGTTATTATGCCTTATCACATCCATTTTTATCAAACATAGTACCATATTATTTTTTAGATATAGTTCAAAATGTACATAGTACCCATAAAATCATAATAAGTGATCATGATCTTATCTTTGCCAATAATTTATAGACTAATTTATTCTCATGTTAGTGTGTAATTAACTCAAATATTATCATATTATCCTTAAAATGAGGGGTAAATAGTAGTGGTAAATAGTTTCCTAGAGGTTTATCTATTTTATTTATAATCAAATAAATTAGAGAGATGTATTTATTAGCAGCCAGTAGCAAAATGGTAGTATAACACTTCCTTCCATAACTCATTAGAATGTCTCCATTTTTTTTAAATTTATGGTCATAAACCCCATATATCAAATCATCCTTAAGGGTAAATCCAAAAATTCAAGATATTTAATAACACATTCTACATTAGTAGGAAGTACAAGCTGGTCTAAGAGAGAACTTGGAAATGCAATAGAACCTTAGGAAGCAACAATTAGATCATAACTATAGTGAAAGGCATATTGAATTAATAAATTGGGTATTTATGCACCTAAAATCATATAACAAAATTTACTTGAATCAACATAAAAAGATTAAAAAAATACAAATGATTAAAAATCTTATCAAACCCTGTAAAATTAGGCAATGTCACATACAAACTAGATTTACCTCAATCTCCATACATACATATAATATGTCATGTATCTTGATTTAAAAAGGTAATTAGACAAAGAGTATTTTCCTAGACTGAGTTACTCGAGCTAGATGAGGATGTTAGAGTTATTATAGAGTTTTAATATATCCTTCAAACATTTATGAGAGGTTATGAACAAGACATATTAAGGATTATTTGATCAAGTGGAATAATCTCACCAGTGAGGTTGCAACATGGGAGGATGAATCATTCCTACATAAAAAATATAGTTATTCAAATATGAAGGTTAAAAAATTGAGTGGGAGGGGTATTATATTCCCTTGACCTATATCATGTATAGGGATTTATGGAGTTGACTCAAAGTTAACATAACCTTTTACCTTGTAAGATAAAAATTCTTTGTATTTTGAGTAAGGTTGGCCTATGGAGTAACCATAGCCTAAGTAGGGTATATATAATATTTATTCTTTATAATTGAGTATCATATTATGAATCATGATTTATTACATGGTTTTGGAGGTTTCCCCATTGATGTTGCTTAGTTTAATATTTCTCTTTGTTGTCAACATTTATTATGGATATATTTATCTTTTATCATTATTGTAATCTATTATTATTGATATATTCTTGATATTTATATTTACATCCATTTTTTAATTATATTGATCTATATAAGTAATTTCATTACATTGTGTCTTCCATGTTACTTATTGTGTCTACACCATTCATTTACTATAGTTGTGTTATCATTATCCTTATCATGCATATATATCTTGCACATACTTTATACAAATATTTTCAAAAAACCATAATATTATTCTTAAATGACATGTTTTCATATCTTAATAATTAACAACACTACCATATTTTCATTGTATCATTTTATCTATTTATTGGCATTTCATATGTTTTCACATTACACTTATATAGTTGTCATATCCTAATGGTATATGTAATATATTTATTTCAATATATGATTTTTGTAAATTCACTCTACATATCAAAAAGAGGTCTTAAATCCTCCACAACATTTTTTAATTCCATATTTACTTTAATAAAATCATGGACCCAAGGGGCCTCACATTGCATATCAAGGTTAAAAGAACATGTGACTCAATGAATTAGTACCTAATATTTTATATTTATCTTAAATTAGGGGCATGAAATAAAGTAACATATAGGGTTCTAACCTCATTACCCATTTTATCTCCTTTATTGGTATGTTATACCCATTGGGCATTTTTTTCCATATGTAGTACAAAGCAGGTATCTTAATTATTATCTCCATATTTTAGCATTTTCATTATTTGGAAGTCACCCATGTGTGTATAAAAGATATGTAATTTTGTAGGTTCCAATATATATATATATATATATATATATATATATATATATATATATATATAACAAAAAATATTGATCATTAGGGTATTAGATACATCATTTATTAAAACCTACAAAATTACATATCTTTTATACAGACATGGGTGAGTGCCAAATAATGAAAATGCTAAAATATGGAGATAATAATTAAGATACCTACTTTGGAATAATATTTTGTGTTATATATATATATATATATATATTATCATTTTTATATTTTAAAGTGTGAAAGCACACACCTCAAATTGGTGGGAAATGTTGACAACCTATAATGGATTATAGTCATTTATTTAGTGTTATTTTATTTTTATTTAGTGCACTTATCTAAATATAAATTATTAGTCCATTTTAATAATTATTTATGTGTATTTGACTCTCAATGTATTCCTCCAAATTTTATGCATCCCCATTCACTTCACTTCTAATTCCTTTGCCTAATTGGTTATGTGTTAGGAACTCTCCTAGTAGCCTTGACACCTATCATGAATACCCTTAAGAGTCACAAAAATTTCTAGGACCACCAAAATAAACCTCACACCTATTAAGATCACCCCAAATTGTCCCTTCAAGATTGGACCCTCCCTTTTTCCTTTGTCCACATTTCCATTTCTTAGCCATTGGAAGTTAGTGTGCATGCTAATAATTTATTAATTTAAATTTAATTTTCTATATAAATTTAGGTGAGATTTCTCATTTGACCCATATAATATCTCTAAAAAACATTTTTATCACGTGTGCAAAGTTAGTACATATGAGTCACATGCTTGTTCTGTAATTCTTTTCATTATCAACATCTTTGTATCATTATATGGCTTGAAAATTAGATGAATAGTTAGTTCACATTAGTCACTAACCCTAATCCAAGAACCCAAATATGTTCTTATCTATTTTATGATATGAAAGGTTATATTGAAAGAAAAGAGTGAGGAAATTAAAGAATAGTAGTAGGCAAAAATCATCATCAAATAATATTCTAGCTAACAATCACATTCCAAGAGCATTTAGGAGTGGTCCTGACACCTATCATGATTAAAGGTGGAAGTTCCTACATTAATATATTATCATTTCCAAAGTTATGGGTTGTAATCATATTAGTTCTTGTTGTGCATTTTTAGGATTAAATTCTAGTATTATGTATTCCATAATTTATATATAAATTAGGTATTGAAATCTTTATTATACATATATTTTGGATGCTTAATTATAACTAGTTCATTTGTGATAATAACAATAATGAAAGGTAAGAGGAGTCAAAAATAATATGTATCATATTAATGGAATTAATTTTACTCTGATTTAAAATTTTGAATTAAAATATTAAATAAATGTTTATTATGAAATTTAACTCAAATAAAATAGTGAAATGGATTAATCACTATATAACCTTATTATATTTGTGTTTATCCATATAATTTTTTACAAATGATAAAGATGTTATATGGTTTAAATATTAAAGTAGTGAATTACATTTGCAATTCCTCCCCGTGTATCATTGAACTTTGCATTCACTAGAAAGTTCAGTGATGGATGTGAAAAAGGAAAAAATAATTGTCATTACATCAGGCAGTTATCTTTTTTATTTAAAAATTATTTAATTCTATTAATTTTGGACCTATCCATCAATCAGTAGTTAATAAAGGTCATAATAATACTATGGGGGGTTCGAAGAGGAATTTTCATAGTAATTCTAAAGTTAAACAGGGAATGGACAATCCTATGGAATAGGGTAGGATTTTTGTAGATCATGATTTTGACATTGAATTCATTTAGGTTTTGGTAGGTCATGAGGATAGATAGTGAATAAAGGTCATAATAATACTATATGGGATTTGAAGAGGAATTTTCATAGTAATTCTAAAGTTAAACAAGGAATGGACAATCCTATGGAATAGGGTAGGATTTTTGTAGATCATGATTTTGACATTGAATTCATTTAGGTTTTGGTAGGTCATGAGGATAATATTGTGGATCTTGACACAAGTGGTTAGGCTAACCTAAATAAGGATATGTTTTTTGGGGAGGCTACAAAGGTTTCTATGAGGGGGAATGAGGATAAAATAAAGGAGGTGGTCCAAGGCTTACACATTCTTAGAGAAGGAGGCATGAAGGTTGAAATCAATGAAACTAATTTTAAGGTTAACAAAGGTAATGCAAAGTTTTAAATGAATTTGGAAGCTAATGAATCTAAATTTAAGGAGTAGGATAGGCCAAATCAAATTGGAGAGGAAGTTGAAGTACACAAGGCCTTTCTTCATTGGTTAACTAAGGATCACACAAGGCTCAAGGAGTTAGTCAACAATATCAATTAAGAAAAGGGAAGTTATTATTCCAAGGCTGATTTATATGAATTTAAGAGGTAGATTAAGGAAATCAATGCTGGAGTTGAGAGCATTGAAATACATAATGACAAGCTTAGGTAGAATCTCAATAATCTTGTACAATTTAGTTATTTGGCCATACATAATTGCATGAAATGTATGGAGGGCCTGAAGGTTATTATTAAGAAGTAAAATGAAGTAGAAGAGAATACTAGATTGGATAATAAGAGGAAGATCTTGGTGGTGGATAGAGATTTTGTTCCTCATATTCTATAAAACATTAATTTAACTATCAATAAGATTATAGAGAGATGACTTGATGTTTTATATGGGTGGAAATGTATTGTGCGCTAAAGCACTCTTTCCCTTTTCTCCTATTTTTCTCAGGTATTATAGTTTATGTGGTATTTTTCTCTCTCTTTTATAGGTGTATTGATATATCTAGTTTCTTTGACCATGCATGCATGTATTAAGTAAAGGATAGGGTACCTATTTAAAACCCTTTTTACCATTAATAAAAAAATAAATCCTTACAACTATTTTTAATTAGGCCCCCTTGATTTATTATTATTATTATTATTACCAAAATATATATGAATAAAATTATCATTATAGTATTAATTACTCATGGAGGTTATCTTGAATATATTAACTTATCTAGATGGGGTATAAAATCATGTTAGATACCATAAGACATACACACAAAATACACATATAATTATATATATATATATATAGAGAGAGAGAGAGAGAGAGAGAGAGGTTCTTGTCTAAACTTTAAAAATAACATTAACTCTCTTCCATAGTGAAATACCCTAATCACTCGCTCTATATGCTCTTATATAAATAAGAAATAAGCTATGCATAGGTATGGAGACTAGTTAAATTATAGAATAAATGTTCTTAAGATAATAATATAATATTAATAGCATAAGGTGTTGAGTTGTGGAGCTAAAAACTTTACCAAATGAGCAAATGAAGAGGTTGCTGGGTTACACAGTAATCGATGTCAGTCAGAACATGCTGACATAGGTCAGGGGTCGACTGACATCTACCGACATCAGTTATGCATCGACCGACATCGGTCATCTCTAGACAGATAGAGACCGACATCGGTCATCTGTGTATTTCTAGAATTCTATGTTTGGAGAATAATTAGTTTGCATGTAAAGACTAAAATTAGTCTTGAGTCTGCTTTTCTATTTTTGGTAGGACAAATTTGAACCTTTGATTAAGAGGTGCATCTATGGTGGAGAATGCATGGCTCATGAACCCTAGTACTATATAATAGGGTTAAATCCTCATAGCATGTAGAAAGTAAGACACAACAACAATTGGGTTGATTGTGATTGTAATTGATTGAGAGAGAGAGAGAAATCTTGAGGGAGAATTACTATACATCTTAGAGGTGTGAGGAAAAGAGAGATTTCTTCATTGTATTTCCTTCTGGAAGAGTTTAATACATATTGGTTATTTCTCATATCTCTTATTTTTTGATCTTTCTGATTTCTAGTTACTTATTACTTTTGGTTTAATTCCATGTTTAGTTGCTTATACAAAAGTAATCAAGTGTATTCCAAGATCCTAAAAAGTGGTATCAGAGCTTGTGTTTACACTAACAATTGGTATCAGAGCAGGTTAGTGTTTGTTGATTACAGAATTCACTCACAGGGGTTTTTGATTGAGTAGGAGTAAAGCAATGGCAGAAGAAAGTAAACTAAGAATGGAGAAATTCAATGGCAAGAATTATCAATTATGGAGGATGTAGATAGAAGATTATCTGTATCAGAAAGATCTATACTTACCATTGGGTGGGGTTTCAAGCAAGCTCACAGATATGCAAGATGAAGAATGGAATGTTCTTGATAGAAAGGCTCTTGGATCTATAAGGTTGAGCCTGGCATCTTCTGTGATTTCCAACTTATCACAGGCAAAGACAATGGTAGAGTTAATGGATACTTTGGAAAATTTATATGAAAAGCCCTCAGATTTGAATAAGGAATATCTTATGAAGCAATTATTTAATTTGCAAATGTAGGAAGGTGGATCTATATCTAGTCATCTTAATGATTTCCATGCAATAGTAAATCAGTTAAATTCAATCAAAATAGTCTTTGATGATGAAATTAAGGCTCTCTTAATCTTATGCTCTTTACCTAAAAGTTGGCATAGTTTGGTAATGGCAGTTACTAATACTCCATCTGCTTCAAATATCTTGAAAGTTGATGATGTTATTAGTGTAATCTTGAATGAAAAAATTCACAGGAAAAGCATAGGGGAAACATCAGGTAATGATTTAAGTATTAAAAGTAAGGGAAGACAAAGAGAGAAGGGCAAGCAAGGGAAATCAAGGTCAAAGATGAGAAGGAGATCCAAATCCAAAAATGGAGGAATAACCTGCTGGAATTGTGGAAAGAAAGGGCATGCAAAGAAAGATTGTTGGTTGAAGGATAAATAAGAAAATCAGCATGAAGGTAATAAAGAAGCAAAATCTACATGTATTATTGCACAAGATGCTCTTATATTTTCTTTGGATAGTAAAATAGAATATTGGGTTTTAGATTCTGGTGCCTCTTTCTATGCAACCCCAAATAGAGAATTTTTTAATGATTATGTCCATGGAGACTTTGGAAAAGTTTATTTAGGGGATGATGAGCCTTGTCAAATTATTGATAAAGGAAAAGTGCAGCTGAAATTGTAGAATGGAAACACATGGGTGTTGAAGGATGTCATGCATGTACCCATCCTAAAGAGGAATCTGATTTCTATAGGAAAGTTGGGTGATGAGGGTTGCACAGTAACTCTCACAGCTAAATCTTGGAAAGTTTCCAAGGGTGCACTTGTATTAGCAAGAGGTAAGAGAGTAGGTACACTTTATCTATCTACTTGTATTACTAATTATTCTCCTTCTATTCTATCTACTTCAGATGTAGATACAAAGTTGTGGCAATGTAGGCTTGGTCACATGAGTGAGAAGGGAATGAATGTTCTTAAGTCAAAAGGTAAGATTTTAGATTTGAAAAGCATAGATATATATTTCTGTGAGCATTGTATTTTTGGAAAATAGAAGAAAGTGAGGTTTCTCAAAACTGGGTCAACAAAGAAGAAGCACAAGTTGGAGCTTGTTCACACAGATGTGTGGGGACTAGCTCAGGTAGCTTCTATTAGAGGATCATAGTATTATGTTTATTTCATTGATGATGCTACAAGAAAGGTATGGGTTTATTGCATAAAGAGGAAATCTAATGTTTTTGACACATTTAATAAATGGAAAGCTTTGGTTGAGAATGAAACAGGTTTGAGATTGAAGTGCCTTAGATCTGACAATGGTGGTGAGTACTGTAACAATAAATTCAATAGTTGCTATTCTATGAATGGAATAGATAAAGAAAGGATGGTTCTAAGGAAACCTCATCAAAATGGAGTTGCTAAAAGGATGAATAGAATAATAATGAAGCATGCACGGAGTATGAGGTTGCATGCTAGTTTGCCCTTACAATTTTGGGTAGAAGCTGTAGATACTATGATTTGCCTAATTAACATAGGACCTTCTACTGCACTAGATGGTGGAATTCTAAAAGAGGTGTGGATAGGTAAAAAGGTAGATCTTTCATTTCTTAGAGTTTTTAGTTGTGAAGCTTTTGTACACATTGATAAAAAAATAGAAAGAATCTGGATGCTAAATCTATGCGGTGCACTTTCATTGGTTATGGTTTTGGAGATTTTAGATTTTAATTGTGGAATTTAGAAACTAACAAAATTATTAGAAGCTAGGATGTAGTTTTCAATGAGAAGGTGATGTACAATGATCAGCTCAAGAGGCTGAATAATTCTGAGTAAGGCAATCATGATTTGGATGAGGTTATGATCCAAAATGAGCTCATAGGTAAAAATCATCACTCACAAGAAAACATAGAAACTAATGTCAGTCATGTGGAAATCAACATTAGTTAGGTAGAGACCAATGTTAGTCACATGGAAATTAACGTCGGTTAGGTGAAATTGATGTCGGTCAGGTTCAAAATGACATCAACCAAAGATGATCGAGATCGGTCACTGACAGAAAGAAATTTGGGCAGACAGCAAGTTGTCAATGAGTCTCAAATGCCCATAAGGAGGTATGAAAGGGTAAGTAAACCTCCAATTCATTATTCCCATTCTTTACACTACTTGTTGCTCGCTGATGGTGGAGAACCATAAATTTTTGATGAGGCAATGCATGTAGAATCTAGGAAACAGTGGGAGCATGGCATGAATGAGGAAATTGATTCCTTGGAAGAAAACCATATGTAGGATTTGGTAGAGTTGCTAGCCAGAAAGAAAGCACTAAAAAAAAAATGGGTTTATAGGTTAAAGGAAGGAGAGAATGGACAAATGAGACATAAGGCTAGGTTGGTAGTAAAGAGATTTGTACAGAAACTAGGTATTGACTTTGGTGAAATTTTTTCTCCTGTAGTAAAGATGACTTCTATTTGGACTATATTGTCTTTAGTTGCTATTGAGGATTTGCACCTTGAGCAACTTGATGTTAAGACAACATTTCTTCATGGAGATTTGGATGAAGAGATATATATGGATCAGCCAAAAGGTTTTGAGGTCAAAGGTAAGGAGAAACTTGTGTGCAAGTTGAAAAAAAGCTTATATGTTCTTAAGCAAGCTCCAAGACAATGGTATTTGAGGTTTGACATGTTTATGATAGAGCATGGCTTTAGTAAATGTCAATCTAACCATTGTGTTTATTTTAATAGATTGGATAATGGTAGTTATATTATCTTGTTACTGTATGTAGATGATATGCTTGTTACAGGTTCACACATGCAAGAAACTACTGAGCTTAAGGTAAAATTAGCTCACTCATTTGCCATGAAGGATTTAGGAGCAGCAATGAAAATCCTTGGCATGAGTATTAAGAGAGATAAGAAAAATCATAGTTTGATTTTGTCTCAAGAGGATTATGTGAACAAGGTGTTGGAGAGGTTCAATATACAAGATGCAAAACTAGTAAGCACACCTATGGCTAGACACTTCAAGTTGAGCAAATAATAGTGTCCTAAATCACATGATGAGGTTGAGTACATGACTAGAGTACCATATGCTTCAGTAGTTGGGATCTTGATGTATGCAATGGTATGTACTAGACCTAATATTGCCCAAGTAGTGGGAGTTGTCAGCAAGTTTATGGCCAATCCAGGAAAGGAACACTAGAAAGCAGTTCAGTGGATTCTCAGATATCTGAGAGGGACCAACAGTAGACATTTATGCTATGGAGGGTCAAACACTTCTCTACATGGGTATGTAGATTCAGATATGGCAGGTGACTTGGATGGTAGGAAAAACACCATAGGATATGTGTTCACTATTGGTGGAATGGCAGTTAGCTAGATTTTAAAGTTGCAGAAGGTTGTTGCCTTGTCTACTATAGAGGTAGAATACATTGCAGTCACAGAGGCTAGCAAGAAAATGATTTGGATAACTCGATTCATGGAAGAGTTAGGAAAGGAGCAAGAGAGTTATAGATTGTATAGTGATAGTCAAAGTGTAATTCATTTGGCAAAGAATTCATCCTTTCATTCAAGAACCAAACATATACAACTTAGGTACCATTTCATTAGACAGGGATTGGAGGATGGACAGTTGAAGCTGAAAAAGATCCATATGGATAAGAACCCTGTAGATATGTTAACAAAGCTGATAACAAATGAGAAGTTGAATCTTCATTCAACCTTTGTTGGTCTTCAAGATTGAACTTGAAGATGGAGAAACAAGCTAGAGGATATTGTTGTACAGGTACAGGTGTAGTTGTTTATCTCCAAGTGGGAGATTGTTGAGTTGTGGAGCTAAAAGCTTCACTAGATGAGCAAATGTAGAGGTTGTTGGGTTACACAGTAACCAACATCGATCAAAACCTACCGACATTGGTCAAAGGTCAACTAACATCTGCCAACATCAGTTATGCATCGACCGACATCGGTCATCTCTAGACAGACAAAGACTGACATCGGTCATCTATGCATTTCCAAAATTCTTTTTTTGGAGAATAGTTAGTTTGCATGTAAAGACTAAAATTAGTCTTGAGTCCACTTTTCTATTTCTAGTAGGATAGATTTGAACCTTTGATTAAGAGGTGCATCTAACGGTGGAGAATGCATGGCTCATGAACCCTAGTACTATATAATAGGGTTAGATCCTCATAGCATGTAGACAATAAGACACAACAACAATTGGGTTGATTGTGATTGTAATTGATTGAGAGAGAAAGAAAAATCTTGAGGGAGAATTACTATACATCTTAGAGGTGTGAGAAGAAGAGAGATTTCTTCATTGTATTTCCTTATAGAAGAGTTTAATATAGATTTGTTGTTTCTCGTATCTCCTATTCTTTGTTGTTTCTGATTTCTAGTTACTTATTACTTTTGATTTAATTCCATGTTTAGTTGCTTATACAAAAGTAATCAAGTGTATTCCAAGATCCTAACAAGTGGTATCAGAGCTTGTGTTTACACTAACATAAGGAAATCAAGTTAAAATCTTGATTGATACTCTTTTATAATAGTATTTTGTGGATAATTTTGTACTAATTACTAATTATCCATGAATTATACTATAATGAATACTAAAAATGCATCATAAAACCATAAAATAATGTGTGAGTAATTAAATACACTAACCTCCCCCTTAGGATGTGTGTTGATGAATGTAAGTATTAAGGAATCAATGAACTCTCCCACCTTTATAATACGTTCCTTTACTCCCAAAATTTTCTTTAGATAAAAAAACTGGTCCTCAATCAAGGATTTCATGAAGATGTTTACAACTTGGTCATTTATTTGGAAAAACTTAAGATAAATGACATTATATTTTACCAAATTTTTGATATAATGTTTGTGTATCTTGATGTGATTTTTATTTTAGTTTTCCAATGGGTTACATGACATTTGAATAACACTTTGATTATCAAACAAAAGTGGGGTAGGTTTAGTCTATGTAAATATAAATTGGAAAACAAGTGTTAAATAAAAAATGACTTACGATTCAAAGCAATAACTCCATTATACTCGGTTTCCATATTAGACAAATAAATAATAGTCTACTTATTGTAAGACTAAGTCATGAGACATACTAAGAAATGATATATGTATCTTACAATTGACTTGCAATCATCTAGATCTCTTTCCAAATAATTGTCTCTATAATTGATAATTATTTTGTTCCCACCAGAAGTGTAATAATAAATTGACTGTTTTACACCTAACTTGTACTAATCCCATTATTATTAGTACTGTGAAGATATCTTAAAATTCATTTTGTAGACTTTTAATGGATTTTATGGGGGTCCTAATAGTAGTGTGATACCAAGTTAAATATATATATATATATATATATATATATATATATATATATATATATATATATATATATATATATATATCAAAATGTGTATGGGTCAAGTACAAAAGACTTCCCACCAATCATCTTTAGAGTGTACCATCAACTGTAGGATAAGAACACTTGGTGAGAATATTGACTCCAAATTTATAAGGAGTTAGTGTGGACTTATAGTTTTTCATGTTGAATCAATTTAGTATGTCTTGTGAATTATTGGATTGATTAACAAATATTCCTTTCTTAGATTGTGACATTTTAAGCCAAGGAAAAAATGTAACAAGTCTAATTTAGTAATTTCAAAGGAATTCATTATCAGAGATTTCAAATCATGAATCTACTTGGTAAGAATACCTATGATGATTAAATTGTTGACATAGAGGACCAAAATCAAGAATTTCCTATCTACTTTCATGGTTTAGACTGTGGGGTTTGACAAAATCTATGTAAATCTATAGTTGATTAAAAATATGTCCATATTTTCATACCAAAATCAAGAATAATATTTAAACCCTCACAAATAGTTTTCAATATGCAAAAAATACTAGATTTATCAATGCTTACACACCCAAGAGTTTGGTACATGTATATTTATTCATAAAAGTCTCCATGAAATAAGAAATTTTTTTCATCCATATAATAGACTTATCATCCCTATGTTCTAGCCAAGGAGAGTACTAGCCTGACAAAATTCATCTTGGTAACTAGAACAAATGTTTTAATATAATTAACACCTTCAAATTGTTGAAACCCATTCTATAAAATTTAGGATTTGTATCTATCAATGGACCCATAAAGTACATAGTGTGGTAAACCCACTTACACCTCATTAATTTTCTTCCTTTCAAAAGAGGAACCAAATCCTATTTTTTCTTCATCAGTGAAATAAGCTATTTTGTCATAGTTACCTACCATTTATGATTCTTAGAATCTTGATGAGAAGTTGCTAGATCATATGTCACTAATAAATGTGCTAAATGTGAAACACCTTGTGGTTTTTGTGATCTCATCATGCTTGGATCTATTGGATGCCATGCTAATAAACTAACCTCATTGTAGAAAATTTGAATCCATTTTGGTAAAACCTGTGTTGGTTGAGTAGGTAAATTTTGAATGTTTTTTTACATTGGTGGAGGTTTTTATTATCCCCCTATGGATCACAACATTAAATATAGTAAATCTTAGAATGGAAGTCCTATAATGTATTTATTTTTCATAAGATACATTATAATTTATGTCTAACCCAAAAAATGGTAGTGAAGGATGAGTTGTATGATATTTTGTCATCAAAGATTAGGATTATTGATCAAGTAAAACATCCTACCAGTAAATAACTTTAGTGGTGCCCAAAAAAATATTGATAAAAATTCAAATCTTCAAAATAGATGAAAAAATACAAGGATGGCCCTTTTATTCCATTGATTTGAATTTTTCATCTAGAATGTGTGCCCATGTATTACATCCAGAAACATGGAAATAGTAAACATCTAGTTTAACACCAAACCATTTTTATTCATGAGTCATATTATACACTACAAAGTGTGGAATGTGATTTTGGATATAAATTTCACATTGAATTGCCTCATCCTAATACTATGAAGGTATGTCTTTTGAATGTAACATGCAATTAGCCATTTCATTTTTCAATTAGTTTTTGTGCTCAACTTACCACTTTGTTGAGGGGTGTAGGGTAAATTATGTCAAATTTGAATGCCTATCTATTCACAAAATCTAATTTTTTAAAATTTTTGACAAAAATTGTATCCATTATGTATTTTTAATTTTTTAAACTTTTCTCTTTGATAGGTTATCAATAAGGTTTTTTTTTAAAAAGGTTATACTTCACTTTTGGTTTTTAGAAATTAGACCCAAGTTTTATAAGAAAAAACATCAATAAATGTAATCACATATTTATGTTTCTAAAAATAAACATTGGGGAAGGACATAATAACCCTATGAACAAATTGTCATTTTTCACTTTCACTCAATGATATTCCTTTTGGAAATGGATCCTCGCATTATTTTCTATGTACACAACTTGGATAAATTACATATTTGAAATAAATGTGTGGCAAACCAATACCCATATGATGATTATTGAGGTATTATAATGATCAAAAACTTGAAAGTATTGGTTGAAAAATATTCCAAGAACACACAAATAATAATGCTATCTCTAAGAAGAAATGTTTTATTGCTCAAAATTGTAGATACAACATATGCCTATCTCTAGGAAGAGATGCTTTTTTTTTCCTTTTTGGGATAGATATCTATTTATACCTATTTTTAAAGGAAGGAGGAGGATGTGGAAGGTCACTAATATTGAGGGAGATGAAATGGTTCAACTTCCACAAATTACAACAACATAAAATTTGAGAAATTACTATTTTTAAAAACTTACTATTTTTAGACTACATTACTAAAATTGAAATTTGGGGCACTTACATTTAAATTTTGGGGGTTAAAACCCACAAATCATAGATCCATGACATTTAACAATGTTCGCCTTATTCTTATCTTTCTAACAATTAAAACAGAGAGTTAAACATAGCTATGGTACAAACGTTATGGCTCCCAAAAGTTGTGCCACCAATTAGGGTAGGATCATCACCCAAATTATCACCTGAGGTGTTGCCTAGATCATCACCTAAAGTGTTTTCTAGATCATTCCTCCCTCTTTGAGAATAAATTGTCTACATTGCATCAATAGTCATCATCAAGTGCGGTAGTTGTGTCTTGATCTGATTCTCTATGAGCCACTCACCTTGGTGGCTAATCTTTCCTCTCTTGACCATTAGAGCAAAAATATATAGACCAAGATCACTAATTTCTAGTTGTTCTACTATGTCTAAAGTGTTTAATAGAGGTGGATGATATAGAATGTATAAATCATTTGGTTTCATGGGTTGGAACCTGATGCATAGTTGGAATGTATTGTGCTTTGTGGGGTTTTGTAGGGCCTAATTGTTCACCAGTTCTATCTAACCATTAGTCTGTGGATGGAAGGCTATGAACTTCCTTAGCTTGGTATCCATGAACATCAACCCTTTTGGATTTTTGTGGCTTGACCACCATGAGAATGAATTTATTGGTACTAATCAAGGAGATATATGTGGAAGGTGGTACCGTAGGTACCCTATAGCACTACATTCCAAGAGTGAGGGTGATACTTTAATTTTAGATTCCATTTTAATCATACATGAATAGTTGACCAAGGAGTACATTGCAAACATCAATATTGACCACATCATATAAGACCTCAACTTGGAAAGGTTTTATTAGATATGAAAGAAGACACTGGTGGGTGACATAGAGGTTTCTCCCTAGACTCAACCATCCAATATTATATAGCTTTGGGTAAGGCTTCATGGATAGATTTAGAATTTTCACAACATTAGTAGAGATTAAATTCTTTTGACTCTTACTATCAATAATCAAATGCAGAGGCTTACCTTTCACCCATAACTTAGAGTGAAATAACCATTCCTTGTCATTTAGCCTTTCCTCATGGGTTTATGATGAAGCAATGATGGAATCAAGCTCAACATCTATAATATCTTCTTCATCCTCTTTGACTATAGATTGTGTATGATGTAGAGTAGTAGTGTTGAGGATTGTGACTCAGAAAGTAAGGACTTGATGGCTTGACATTCCTCTTTGGAGTGAGTTCCAATTTTGTGGTAATTGCACCATTTCCCAGTCTTTCCCTTCTATGGTTGCTTATTTTAGAATTCCCTTTTCCATTTCAAAGGCTGACTCTTCATATTATTTCTTTCATGCTTCTATTTAATCTTCACCATGAACTTGTATGCTTCACTAAGGGTTTAAAAATTGAAGAGTTCCATTTGCCCCTATATGTACCATTATAGTCCACTAAATTATTTGAGAACCTTGTGTTTCTCACTTTCTTGGATGCCCAATATCATAGATAGGTAATGAAAAATGTCAGTGTAATCTTGAACAGCCTGTTCCTTACCTTGGCAAAGTTGTTTCCACTATAAATATA
The DNA here is from genome assembly GCA_037957365.1 of Torreya grandis. Classification (NCBI taxonomy): domain Eukaryota; kingdom Viridiplantae; phylum Streptophyta; class Pinopsida; order Cupressales; family Taxaceae; genus Torreya; species Torreya grandis. The sequence continues at coordinate 285,950 of JARHVA010003105.1, read as the reverse complement.
GATAATCATATGCTCCAATGGGTAAGTATTCTTTCTTTATAACTTGTATGAAATCATTCTAGGTAGGTTCTACCTCAAGGCCAATATCATCCATACCGAATGTCTTCTTTTACACTTCCCACCAATTTTTGATAGACAATGATGATTTTAAAAGAGTAAAAGTGATATTCTCTTCATTAGTGAATTTATTAATATAAAAATAGGAAGATAATTGATCCAACCAATTTTTTACTACATCAACATTGATTTTTTCTTCAAATGTAGGGATATCAAAATTCACCTAAACTTTGAAGGGTGTTGGGGAACTAAAAGGATGTGGGGGTGTAGATGAGGAGCCAAAATTTCCCATCAAGATTTATTAGAGAATTTGGATGAATTGTTTTAGTATCTATGATTGTTATTTTTGGAGGGATTAATTCACCATTTACTTTAAATGATTAGATGTCTTAGTTTTATCTACCATTTGAGGTCATTTTGAGTGAATAGATGAATAGTTTATTGGATCTTGTATTTTACACCCAAACTTCTTGTAGTATGACCTCATCCTCGAGATCATACACTCTTAAGGAAAACCACTCTCATACCACTGATATAAAACTCAAAAGTCTTTTTGAAAAATATTTAAAGAGCACACAAATAATAATGTTATCTCTAAGAAGAGATGTTTTATTACTCAAAATTGCAGATATAACATATGCTTATCTCTAGGAAGAGATGTTTATTTTATTTTTTGGGATACATATCTATTTATACCTATTTTTAAAGGTAGGATGAAAAAGTGGAAGGTCACCAATCTTGAGGGATATGAAATGGTTCAACTTATATGAACTACAACAACATAGAATTCAAGAAATTACTATTTTTAGAAACTTACTATTTTTAGACTACACTATTAAAATTATATTTTGGGGCACTTCCATTTGGTTTTCAAGGGTAAAAACACAATAAGAATATCTACATGCCATATCACAGTGTTCCCCTCATTCTTAGCATTCCAATGCTTCAAACAGGGAGTCAAACAAAGCTATGGTGCAAAAGTTATGGCTCCTAGAAGTTCTGCCACCAATTAGGGTAGGATCATTGCAAAAAATTGTCACCTGAAGTGTTTTACAGATCATCATCTGAAGTTTTGTCAAGATCATATAATTATTGACAAATGAGATGACCATAAAAATCATGCCAAATTTTATTCAAGTCATTATCATGACCAATCATGACTTGTGAAAGTTGAGTGAACTCAAAGTTATCAAATTTTTATAAGCATGTTTGATGATCAACATTTCTAGTGGATACAATAATACATTGGTCTTTTATAATTTTAATGATAACATCAATAGGTGTAAACTCAATAAAAAAAAATTCACCTAAATGTGTGATCTAATATATATAAGAGATATTAGTGTAGATGATATTTTGTGATTATTTATCACCTTAGTCTTATACACTTGGCAAACTTAGACCTTGGATATTCCTCTTAGTTATACATATGCCTTTATTCCACAAGCCTCACATCTATTCTATATTATGCCCCTTGGACTATTTATTAGTCTAACTAGCCTTATATTGGTGACATAAACATCTCATCTTTCCCATAATGTTCAAAATGTAATTATCTTACACCTTTACAATTTTTGAGTCTATGCTTTCTTTCCTTCTCACTAGACATTAACATCTAGGATAGATAGTAGTGTCAACATTAATGTCCTACTTAGATGTAAGTATCTATTGCACTAAATTCATCCAAATTAGAAATATAATGTATTAAAATGGTTTACCTAAGTGTTTAAATGTGAGTTATCTCCTAATAAGATGGGTATAAATATAATATCAAACCTCATTTATTCCACACCTAGTAATGAGACTAAATATCCCTAAAGTTACCCAAAAATTTCCTATTCTACTCTATTCTAATATCAATAAAAAGAATAGCCCAACTACAGGTTTAAAATACTAAATGAGTAGTTATAAGGCCATATTTAGCAAGTTACAAGCTAAGCCAATGTTGTACTTTCTTTACACATATTACATGATTCACATACAAGCTAACATGTAGGGGAAAAATATATGAGTTTGTATCCCTCTTTTGGATTATTATCTATGTAAGTATCGCCCTTTGATATTGGGGTCATTGTGGTTCATCTCAACACTATGCGCACACTAACACATTTTTTCCCAGTGTTACTTTGAAGGTGGAAAACTAGGGTTTTGCCATTTCACCAGGATTGATAGTCCATGACCTAGATATAAATGCACTAGATCAAAGGTAAATAAAAACTAGAAACATTCAGGTGATCACATCCTATTTCAACTAATATTCTATACATGATACTAGTATTGTTTATGTAGGTAACACCCTCTAACAATGGGGTCATTTTGTTTTAGCTTGACACTATGTGCCCACTAACCCATTTTTCCCCAAGGTTACTTCAAAGGTGGAAAACTAGGGTTTTTCCATTTCACCAAGATCAATAGTCCATGACCCATATCTGAATGTACCAAATCAAAGATGAAGCCAAACCTAGAAACATTCAGGTGATCACTTCCTATTTCAACACTAGTTTTAAACCTAGAAAATAAAATTGACATAACCATCCTATGTTGATGTAAGTGTCTAGAGAACTAGAGGCAACAAATCTAGAATCTCATGATTGATCCAAAACTATCTTCCTACCTACTTTTTGCCTTTATCAGATCTAAATTTTCATTAGTATTAAAACCAACTATGTACTCCCTTTTATGTCATTTATATATCTATCATAGTTTTACTTTCCACTAATAGCCTATCTTAATTTTATAAATTCAACATATGATACATCTAAGTTTAGCACATCGATTGACCTATCGTAGATCTGATATTTACCCTTGTGCCCTATCATTTCTATATCCTTAACCCTATCTACCTAAGTAATATTTCTCAATCCAAATTATGGTTAAACATTTGGTGAACCTAATACTTGAACATCAAACCATAGACCACTTAGATTTTTCTAATTTTTGTTATTGTTGTATTATGTTTCAAATTTTAAACTTCTCATTTGTGAAATAATGGAAAATGTTAGTGTAAAAACTTGATTCCAAATGGAGAATGAAGAAGCAGTAATTAATTATCTTAATAATAATAAATGATTAATATATTTATTTTTATATGTTATAAGAGATAGAATAAGCAAATAAGATAAAACCAAGGTTGCCTCAACTATTAATACTGAATCCTTAGTAGCTATTATAACTTGGTCCACACTACAAATCAATACGTCTAATGGGGGAATAGATTATGTTGTTGATGTGGTTTTAATACACATCATAAAGTCAACAAGGTAACTTATAATGTTTTAGGATATAAATGGAGATAAACTTCACTTTAAGGCATGAGTTACAGGTATGGGTTGATTGACTAGGTGGTGGAATAGTAGGCTAAGCATGCAAGTTGCTCAACCATGTGTGAATGGGTGAGTGAAAACTAATATAAATTTAAAACCTAGTTGAGTTAGATGGATGGAACCTATGCTGAAGTGGGTAGACCTCAAAATAAAATCCAAAAAAGGGAATGGTAGGGAAGAAAATAAGGCTTTGTAATTTCAAATGGATTACTTTCAAGTTGTTCTCTTTGTGTACAAGTGTCTTAATACCAATGATTGTATCTAGTCGCTACTACACATAATGTACAAACACAGTAGGGAAATATAGGTAAGAAATGTTATAGTAAACTCTAAGGTCTCATCTAAATATTGCTTCTATCCAAAGTAGCTATTACACACCCTTATTTAGAAGATTATAGATTGGACCAAAGGGGTATCTAAGGTAGTTATTGCTCATACTTATAATAATACATCAAAGAAAATACTTCTACATAAATAATTAAAATAGTTAACCTAATTACATATAATCAATCATAATTTCTAATTATATAATAGCTATTTCTCATCTTCAATCAACATACATCTATAATAATAATAACAACATTTCTAGAGCTTTTGTGTACTTCAAATTACTGAATGAAACAACCAATTAGTTACACAAAATTAGAATAGAAAGACATAAATTAAATTATGTGACAATCAAATTATTTCTTCTAGTATTGATAAATTTCCAACCCATAAAAAAAAATATTACAAGTATAATTAGATTTGGGGAGGGGTCACCTCATCCTCAAAATCCATGAAAGAGTCTAAAATTACATGTTAATTAGAAATAGAATGAATGTTCTAATTAATACAAGTTATGCCTGTATGTTTAAACTTAGTCAAAAATGAGTCTTTTGAAATTAGACTCATTCTTGAAAAGACATACAAAGTTTGCATGCTTATAAAATTGTTCAATTAACTATTATATTTCCTAGTTACACTATTAATTTACATGCAAAATACATATATAAACAACTAAATAAACTAATGATTACTAGTATGTGGATCTTGCATGGTCAAATTGATAGTCATTGGAGGGACTGTAGTAAAGGATGTGGTTAAATTAAAAAACCAAATTGTAGCATAATTATTTGTTTACAACTCTTGGTAGTGATTTTACCTAGTTTTATACTATGAACTTATTACATCTAAGTTCAAAATTGAGGGTCTATGCACCCTAGTAATCTGTGCTAGTAATTGTGCATGATCTACCTTAATGGCTCTAAATACCACCCATAATATCTCCTTCTCTATTACCTTCTTTTTATAAAATCATATTTTATATTTAATTTATTATAGTGTGTATCCCTAGAGACTTTACTTAAAATGGGCTAACTCCTATTGTAGCATCTAATCAAAACTAGCCTTGCTTATTAACTTACCTAAAGGATCCCAAGCTTGGGAAAGTTTTAACTCATGCAAATTTTGAAAAACCTACTTTTCATGATCTATTAATTTAAAAATCAAATCTTGTGTACTTGATACACAATCTCTAACTCTTGATTTCCTAATGATCACCATATTTAGAGCATTGGCTACTTCCAATGGTGTCATGAAATTAAGAAGGATAAAATACTTATTGGTTACATACAATACAAGGAAATTCAATTTATTTTCATCTTATTTCATAGAATTAAATAATTTAACCATTTTAACTATGTCAGGGGATAATTCATCCCTCATCAAACCAATAGTCTCCAATATATTGTATAGCCTTAGAGTAACATTATATACATCACCCTTAATTTCTCTAAGAACATGAATAATTTACTGTTATTCTCTTAGCTATTCAAACTCATGTTATAGTTCCTTCCTAACTTGCTTTATTCCCTCATGAAGTTATAACAATTCCTATATTTTCTTGTAGGTAGGCCATGAAATCCTTATTATATGGATACTGCCAAAGTCTCTCAGTATTTACCATTAATAATGAGAATATATCTTCCCTTTCCTCCAAGATCAATCCTCTACTAAAATCATCTTATATCTTCCTATTTCTAACCCTATGTATTATCATTGTTTATTTTTTAAATATATAGCTCATAGTGTGGAGCTCAGTTATTGTTAGATTGGGTCTTTGGGAGGCTTAGGATTTTAGGTTTGTAGCCCACTAGGGAATTACTAGTTGAGTAGAATATACTAATTGAGTGTCCTCAACAATAATATTTGTCAAAACATCCCCTAAAGATTGTACTAAGGCTTCTACATGAAATGGGTCTAGTAATGATCATGAAATGGTCTCAGACTAATCTATGTCTCTAAACTAGTGCATCCGATGAATAATATAAGTGGGCTTCTTCTTCTTAGATTTGGTAGTGGGAGTAATGTATATAACCTAAGTTATGGTATAGGAAGGCATATGTAATCCCAATTGAGTAAAAGATACAAACAATTGGGTGCTAGTAAGGGATCCTAATATTTTTAGAATGTAGTTTTTAGATTTAGGAGTATGGGCCACTATAACTAGAAAAAAATAACAAGGGAGGTAGAAGTAATATGAGCTGTAGAGACCATCCAAATAGTAGAATCAATGGGACTCATGGGAAAAACAATAACACTAGAATAAATAAAGATTAAAAATTCAAAGGTAGTACTATAAATAATAGTATCTAAAGAAATAAAATTAATAGGAGAGAAATTAACAACCATAGGTAATGAGGAAATGATATGAACTAGGGAATTCATCAGAGTAATGTCCTCACATAATTTTTCTATCTTTATGGGTAATTTTCCTTTTATTCATTGAATACTAAAGATATAGGCCTTTTTCAGCTCCTCATCTTTAGGCTCAGGGTCTTCTTGTAATGATGTCCCAATAAGTGTGTCCATAAGATATTTGAGAACTCTAGGCTTCCTCTTGTAACAAATTGTTAAGTTTTAGACCAAAGGAGGAGCATGCTAAGTGGAAGTGGGTGTGAAACCCACACTTGTGTTAATTGAAGTTGAAGATTCAACATGGAGCTTAGAATCATAAAAATCACAAGAATAAATGCAAACTGGTTTGTTAGCTCTCTCAAGGGAACTTGCAGTGGTAGTAATTTCTTCCACCTCTTTCTCTAACTTAATACTTGTCATTACAATTGGTGGTGTTTGATATGGATCTTCTAATGAAGATATTGACACTATAGGGGCCTCATCTACACCTTGATCCTAATTGATGGATGTCATCACAATGGGTGGTGTCATGGAGAAGGTTTTGTGGCCTTGTGGTTATTGATAAATCTAAGAGGCCCAGTAAATTGTAGTTAACCACGCATTAAGAGGTAAGAGCCTAGTATTTACCACTATAATTTTTTATAGAGGGATTTTCATAGAAAGATCTCAAAATCTTCTCCATTAATACTACTAATTTTTATCTCTATATAATTTTGACATCATCCTTTACATTCAAAAATGTGAAATCATGCTCAAATGGTTCATGCTAGTAAGGGATTATGAAACCTTAGATGTAATTTTGGATTAGGTTGTGAGGATCCCAATCTATATGTGGTAAATTATCCAATGAATAGTACTCTCTATTTTTACTAATTTATCCAAAAAAAATATGATAGTGTATCACATCCAACTAGTCATCAAGGAGGAACCATGAAACACACCTTTCTTCCTATTCTTCAAATCCTCATCTATGTTCCACCATAGTTGGTAAGCAATATCTTGTTTAGATAGTTTTTTAGGAACATACTTTGTGAGACACAAAGGGTCAACTTGTTCCCCATCACCATGATTATTATGTAGTCAAGGTAGATCCAATAATCCCCTCTTATCCCCAATGCTTTGATAATGCTCTATGATACTCTGAGAAGGGGTTCTGTATGAATTACCTCCATACTTGAGGGTAAATATTTTAATTAATCTTGACTATATTCCTTTTATATGCATAGATGTGGAGGAAAAAAAGGAGTTGCATACCCAATATTTAATATAATTTGGTGATTGGCTATATAGAGATCCATTATGCATGTAAATGATGCCCATGACTACGTCTAATAAATAGAACATCATATATAAATTACCATTCATATGATTATTTTTATTTTTGAACATTTGAACCTATATTTTTTCATTTATAATATCTCCTAGAGAAAAGGTCAACTCCAAATTCATCAATAAATCTAAAAATGGTACTCACTCTAGGTGGATGAAGTTGATATTGGGGTGATCATATAACCTATTAAATAAGGATATTATAATTCATACTCCCATTTATAATTTGGTGATAGACACTAGCTCCTTGTATTTGAGATTAACCACTTCTCATAGAACAATCCACTTCCTAAGTGTGTTCTAAATTGTGGTCATTTTATTCCATATCTCAACCTAGTGTCCATCAAAGGTGGCATCTATAATAGGTAGCTATAGGTACCTCTAGAAAACATCCCCTAAGATGCAATCCATGACTATCTTATGTCTTATATGGTGTAGGAAACCATTATTAGTCGCATTTCCTAAGAAAAATAGGTCCCTTAATAGGTGGATGTAGGGGATCATCTTAGGCTTTACTAGAAAAAATGAAATTATTGATGTTTTAATGATATCAAGTCTTTTACCAACTATTAGTATGGGGTTATTAGAGCTTCTTTTCATGAATGGGCATCCACATCCTCAATTACATCCTAGATAGATGAATAATTAGCATATTTATCATTTAACATGGTAGAATCAAATATGGTATCTATATACTATGTGGAGTGTTTGATGGATAATTTGGAAGGTGGCATCCCTCATATGAATACTTTGGATGAACAAACCATTCTTTCCTAATAATTACATAGTTCTAGTCTTTAATTTAATTATTTACTCACTTTTTACAATTAATTTGCACATAAACATGGATATCTAAGGATTTGAATTCTCTTGTGAATGAAAATTCATTTGAGATATTCAATAACCAATAGTTATATGTCTCTTTAAAATTCATTCATGTAGAATTGAGTATTAGAATTTAATTCTAGTTCATGTGCAATTAATGTTTAACATATCCAAGCTTATTTTACTCATTTAATTCAAACTTTATCACTTTGCTTTGGTAGGTATGCCATATAGGCTTTCTACATGTTCAAATAAATACCATGTTGTATCCTTGGACAAGTGTCACCTTGTCTATTATTTTTTGCAAAATCAATTATGCCATGTAGCATGCATTCAGAAGTTGGGTGTTGGGATTTATGTTGAGACTAGGCCAACCAATTATTATGACACTTTGGCTATGTGAAATGTGAAGGTTGCAATGGAAAAAAGTTCTAAAAACATTTCGTGAAGAATAAATCTTGTGAATAAAACTTGTGAAGAACACTTTCCATGAACACAACTTCTAAATAGTTTTTCTAAAGACTAAATTCTAAAAACAACTTTTGAAATACAAATTTTAAATAAAATTTATTAAATTTAAAATATACAAAAACAAATTCATGTCAAAATATGCGAATGAAAATTATGAAAACCAAAATGTGATAACACAAATGCTAAAAACCAAATTATAAAATAGAAGTAATGAATAAACATGTGAAGAACAAAAATTGTTGAAGTCCATGACTAGCAAAAAATAAGAGTTAGAAACATAACCTGCAAGTGTAAAGTATGTGAAGGTAAAGCATGTTATGCAAGAATGAGGACCTAGAAGTTCAGATATGTTGAAGTAAGCGATGAATGTTGTGATGAATAAAATTCATAAATAGAAATTTTGAAGACCTAAAATTCGAAATGCACAACTCACAAGTGTAAAGACCTATATATATGTAAAACTTTCCAAAGACCATTAATATGTTAGTACAAATAAGTCACACAATGAAAATATAGATAACAAAGAAATGATTAATTTTTTCATATTGAAAAATGATCATTTGTATAGGGAATAAGGAATTTAAAAACTTGAGCCTACTCAATACACATATAAATGTTGATGAAAAAGGATTTTCAAAATAGAACTAGACCTTTTAAATTTTTAATGGGTCCCAACTTAGGAAAAAAAGAGTGGGTGTGTGTTGAATATAATAAATTGTGACTCACAAAGGGAGTACTCCCAAGTATTCAAGAACCCTAGAATATTTGGTTAGAAACCCAAAATCAAACATGAATCATAACCAAAGAGAATAATTAAACCAAAAACATGAAAGAGACTCTCAATTTATTCATACAACATAATATTCTTTCCCATACCTTGGATTTGTGTGTGATGAAGTGATTTTGTTTTACCCTTGCTTGAGGATTTCAGTAAGGACTTGGAGTAAATTGTATGTTTAATTTTGATTTTTTTAAAGCATATTGAAATCAAGGGAGGTCAGGAATTGCTCTACTACTATCCAAGCATCCACAGGCCTAATAGAGATGCCTTTAGTTCCTCCTTTCTTCCCTCATGTTTTTACATTATGCATGATGCATTGATCTTATTCATCTTGTAAGTCTTTGATCATTCTTTAGGATACATTGGTCCTCTTTTTTTTATGAGTAGATTAAGGAAGGTAAGAACCATTTTAAGATAGTACATGTGAAAAATTAGTTTACCAGGATGTCCCTACTAACTACATCTGTATTAATTGTTATTACCTTAAACAAGTATTAACATTGGAAGTGTATTTGATCCAAAGAGATGAGAAAACTTTCTAAATTTATATGGAATAATGAGAGAAAATTTTACATACTTAATATAAGTATTAAATTGTGATATAACCATTATTAATCCATTTATTGCATGTTTGAATTCTAAAAATCTCAAACACAAGGGTGTAAAACCTATAAATATAACCAGTTTGTATACTTTGTTTTATGTCCTTCCCACACTTTTTCTCCTTTTGGAACCTTTCTTATGGATTTAGCATGAATAAACTAAATATTGGATAAAACTCCTAGTGAATTAGATATTGGCTTAGTAATAATAGAAGAGGTCAATCTGATTGTCACAAAAAATGAAGACATCAATTACATAAAATATGGAACTAAACTAAAGGAAAACAAAATGTTGAAAATAGGAAAATCTAATGTAGAAAGAATAAAGACTACTCTAGAGAAATCAAATGATAGAAAACAATAAATTTGACTATGAAATTAATAAATCTAACCTAATCCTACATATACATTAACACTTATGGTCATTCAGGGACATCTCTAGATGGTACAACCATGAATTAGTGCTTCAAAAACTACCCATTAACTAGATATGTTGGTCAATTACCTTAGAGGTCACTTAAATAGAAATCATTGTTACCTAAGATCTTTGATATCTAGTAAGGTCTAGTCCTGATGTTTACTAAAATTTAGCAAGGCTTCATTCCTTAAATCCTCCATCTCTATTATATCTAATAAATGAGATTCATATTTCTTGTTAGGTTCCATGTATTCCTACATAAATTGATATGTTGTAAATTTGATCATGATTGGAAATATTGGTCATCATCCATATACTAGCAAGTAAGGTCAAGATTTGAGGGCTTGCTGAAATCTTGTTTAGTTTTCCCATAGTGCATATTCTAGTAAATTATGCCATTCTCTAGGATTGTCTACAACTAAATTTTTAATTATAGATCAATCAGGTTCTTATTTGTTGATTAAGTCAATTTTTTTCCTTGTGGGTAATAATTGGAAGATGTAAGGATGGTGATTTGATTATCATAGGCCCATCTAGTGAACTTATCTAATTATAATATTGGCTCATTGTCACAAACTAAGGAAATGCGGGTACCAAACCTAGTTGTGATGTTTTATTCAAAAAAAATGATTACATCATGTGCTCTAGAGTGTTTTGTAGTTATTATTTCAGTCTATTTTGTGTAGTAATATGTGGTTGTGAGCATGAATTTGTGATAATCTAGAGAATTTGGATTGGTGACACTAATTAAATCTAAGCCCCACTAAGAAAATGGAATTACTTCAATGATAGGATATAATGGAATTATTATGTGTAATTCTCTCTTTGCCAAGACTTGGAATTCATGGTATGTTCTTACATGGGCATGTGCATCCTTGAAGATTGTTGGCTAATAGTAGCCCATATAGAAAATCTTATGTGTTATGGCATTTCTAGATGGATGATCACTACCAATATTCTAGTGTAAGTTCCCTAAAATATCTTGAGCTTCCTCTCATGATATGCATCTTAGGTAGATTCGTTAATAATTAATTTTATAGATGATTCCCTTTTTGATCATGTAGTGAGTAACTTTGAGCCTCAAGGCTTTCTTTTATTCTCTACTAGATTTTGGGGGATAAATACATGTGACTAAATATTGAATGATCTCAGTGTACCAATCTCCTTTAAATACCTGGTTTTGAAAAACCTCCTCAATGGTGATGTATAGGTCAAGCTCAATCATAAGATGAATGATGACTCATTATCTAACAATTTTGCTAGGCTTTATTTATATGTCAAAGTCTTACAATTTTTCCATCCATTTGTCTTGTGTTCTACCAATTCATTCTTTTGTAAAGAGAATTTGATAAAAAGGTTTAGCACAATAACGATAGTCTTATTTCTCAAAACATAATGTCTAAATTTATTTATGACATTAACTAGAGAAAATATTTGCTTATCTATAATGGAGTACTTGAGCTCTACTTCCTTAAAAAAAAATCTCATTAATGTAATAGGATTCTCAATTTCATCCTTATTTTGGGTAAGCACCATAACAATTGTATGTTTTGAAGCAATTAAATATAATAAAAATTCCTTATTGAAGTTCAATCTTATTAACACTCAAGCTTGAGATATGGCATCCTTGATGTCCTGAAAGGAATTTTAGCCCCCTAATGTCCATTCTAACTTGGTGTCTTGTTTAAACATTATATTCATAGGTGTAATAATTTTTGTAAATCCTAAGTTAATCTTCCTAAAAACATTTTTATTTTGAAGAAATATTTGAGCTCTTATTGTTTGGGAACATAATCTTGGAAATCCATTGAAATAAGTTTAGATCAATGGTGATCCCATACTTGGTCATGATTTAACCTAGAAAATTACCTTGGGTACAGCTTAATATTCTCTTTTTTGGGTTTATCAAGATACCAAACCTTTTGCATCTTTGAAGATTGACTATAGGTGTCCTAAGTGATTAGTCTTATTCTTTTAGAAAGCAATGAGGTCATCCATGTAAATGATTATGCATTTACCTATCAGCCCTTAAAATTCATGATTCATGGATCATTAAAAGGTATCTCCTACATTAATTAGGTTTAAATAGATCTTCTTGTATGGATTAGTACTCCACTTCATGGTAAATGTAGTCTGCATCCTATCTTCAAATTCTACCAACACTTGGTTATATCCTAAGAAACCATACATAAAGGACATCATTTTAAAACCACTTACTAATTGGATTACCTCATTTAGGGAATAAAAAAGTTAGTTTTATTTCTTATACTCATTATTTAGGTTCCTTAAATCAACACACAAACTGATTTCTACACTCTTTTTCTAGATAGAGCCATGTTGACAACTGAAGTTGAGTGTTTGATAGGGAACACTATCCTATCTTTAAAAAACTTCTCTATTTCCTTTTGAATTAGTTCCAAGATGGGATTAACCAATATCTATCTTTGTTTTAATGGCTTATGGTATAAATTCAGTGGGATTGTATGAGTGATGTCCCTAGTATTGAAAACCTTCAAGTCTTCATAGGTCCATCCAATAACATATTTATACTGGATGAGTAAATATTTCACCCTTTTTATTTCCTCTAGGGAAAAAATGAGACCAATATTGACATAGTGTGGATCACTCTCATCCCCCATGTTTCCTTTGTTGAATTATAATTCATTGGCTTTAGGTTGCCTCAAATATTGAGCTTGTGGATCCATATAGATTTTTCTATCCAAATAAACCATCCCTAAAGGAACATGATTTTATTTGAGTTGAATAACTCCTTCTCCCAGTTCTTCTTAGCATAGTTAACTAATTTATTTATCATCAATGATTTGAGACTTGAATTTACCTACATTGGTCAAAAATTAGATAATTTGTTTATCATCATTATACACTTGTAAATTTTTTATATTTTCAAGAACTGATGGACAAGGCATAATTCAATAGAAAATTATTGAACCTTAGACTCCTATAATGGTGTTAAGTTTGCAACTGAAGTAGCTAGTGAGTTAATAGCCCAATTTTGTTCTCTAGGAATAGATACTATGTTGAATGCTTAAAATAGCTCAATAAAATCCTAGGATTGGTATTTGTATCTCTTAATATATGATAATTCTCATTGATATTTTTTTTAACTTGATTAATCACAAGATATGAATATCCATATATTAATCATTTCTTAATATTTTTTTTGAGAGTGAATTACAATCCTATAATTAGTTATTCATACTCTACTCTATTTTTAGGGGATAGAAATTTTAATCTTAAGCTTCTATGTAATTATTACCTATTGTCTCAATTGATTCAACACCAACACCCAATCCTTGCTTGAATTTTGCACCATAAGATGAAGAGTCCATAATTGGAAAGGTGCTTGTAATTTTTGGCCTTTACACCTCATTACTCAGGTAGAAGTATCAATCCAAAGATTAGGATATTTATAACTTACTTATTCATTCTTAGCATTGTATTATGTGATGGGATACTTCATTCTTCATTCTTGATTGATTCAAATTTGATTTGAAATAACTCTCTAAGGTAGTGATATGTGAGAGAAGTTTTTTTATTCAAGTCAAAGGGGGTTTTTTTTTGAACTAGGGTCCCTATACCCTAGGATAAGTACAAATAAAAAAGCAACCACGGTCTACCAAAGACCAAACAAGGAACAAAACCAACTAGGCCTAGAAAATAACCCCAAAACCAACAAAGAACAACCCAAAAAACATCCAATAAGATTTCATATTTTTAAGGTTTGTATCAATCTAGATCAATAATTTATCTTGGTCCATACCATAACTTCCAATAAGATTTCATATTTTTAAGGTTCATATCAATGTAGACCAATAATTTATCTTGGTCCATACCATACTAATATCCATTGCTTTTACCCTTCTTTCCCTTCCTTTTGCTAATGACATTAGACTCAAAAAACTCACTAAGGTGAGCTCAGAGATTTTTAACATTTTGTATGCTCTCATACATGGTATTTTTACTAAAATTAACTAAAAAACTTATGTTATTATGAATTTTCTCATTCTTCTATTCAAATATATCCAACCTAAATGATGAATTTTGAATTTGTTGATACTCCTCCTTGGTTGAAAAGATTTGACTCATCCTTGAGTTTTCCTATTGTAAGGAGTTAACCTTACCTTTCAACTTTGTGTTCTCTCACATTAAACATTGCATAATATTTTTTGAAGTTTAATCTCTTCCACTATATTATCTAAGCTCTTTTTACCTTTAATTAAGGTAACCAAATTATTGAAGGCCTCATTTTGATCCTTAAAATGTTTATTTGTAATGTCCCCAATTTTCTATTGAAATGATTTAATTAATTAATTAAAGTATTATGGAAATAAAGTTGACTTCTTCTAGAAGTTTCCTGAAAGGCTTTAAAAGAAGGGGAAGGCAAATCATTTGGATCATTATCTAATATCTTCTTTTGCAAAATTATTCTGAGAAGCTTGAATCGGTGATTCAGCTGGAATCTCTGAGGACGAAACCCTTCAGTAGATTGGCAAGGAATTGGACGAAAACCCAGTGCTTTGTCAGAGGTGGATTCGAGACGGAATCCAGATTGTGCATATTGGTCAGATCGGAAGCTTCAGAGGCCATTCACAGAGGATATCAGGGTTCAGCCTATGCAAAGGTCTCCAGGTATTTATCCTATGTTTTGATCCCAGGTTTATATATTTTATAGTCAGAACAGGTTTGGTACGGATTCCGTACGGATAGACAGATCGGCACCAGGCCGTACTGGCAGATCCGGAAAAGGAAAGGGCACAGTTCGGCCGCAGGGTTTTTCAGAGACCGGCATCGGCATATAGACCGACATCGGCCGATCAGCGACCGACGCCGGCAGACAGGCAGTCACAGGCAGTCACGGGAAGGCAGAGATCGCCCGCCAGGCGACCGACGGCGGCAAGATATCGACCGACGCCGGCATCATCCTCACCGACATCGGTGACTGTGTTTTTACACAGCGTCCAGATTTGTGCATACTTCCAGGTTCTTGCTTATGTTGGGTTTCATCATACCCTTTATAATATTGCTGTGTACTGTAATTTTTGTTTATTCACTGTTGAAGCAAATCTGGGCAATATATTTTTGTATCTGCATTCTCTAAAGTTAAATAATCATAATTATATCTTTGTCTTGTAAGACCCTGTACATTTTGTGTCTCCAAATTGAGTTGGGGATCTTTCAGTGGTATCAGAGCCATGCATCTTGCCAGCCTGTAGGGGTAAAACTGTTTAATTTCTATGCATCCTGGTAGATTTGATAGAAGCCATAGATATTTTACTCGTAGTAGAGCTCAGTACGAGCAAGAGTTGGGTTTAGGACAGCCACCTATCATGGCCGAAGAACAGAGGAATGCCCATAGAAACCTGGATGAAGAAGAAAGGGAGATGATGAGGACTCTCATCACTACCCAGCCCAGGATTGTTCAGGCTCTAGACCGATTACAGGATACCATGGAACGTTTAGAGGTGGATAGACACAGAGGGAGAAGGAATAGATCAGCTTCAGTGACTAGTAGTGATCATACCCCTCACTCCAGTCAGCATAGTCACCATTCCCGTTCTTCAGTTGGGAGTTCCCGTCATTCCTCTAGGCGACATCATCATCATACACCTACTCCTAATAGACCATTACTGCCTCAGTTTGTACCAGGTGGACAACCAGCACAGGTGGAACCACCAGAGATGGGGTTCCAAGAGTCCGTTTTGGCAGCCACAGCAGAGTGGAGAGCTTTACCCCCAGAGGTTAGGGAGGTTTTTCCTCTTCCCCAGTATTGTGCACAGCGTAGAGACACAGCGAGACTCAGGGGAGATCGGGGTAATAGACCACCACAGCAACAGCATAATCATGACCTCAATAGAGCTACGGGGAAGATTACATTGGCTTCATATAATGGCTCTGGAGAGACTAGTGCAAGAGCTTGGGTCCACAAGCTGGACATATATCTTTCTTTGAGGCCCATGCCTGAGCGTGAGGCCATTCAGTTTGCAGTGTTACATCTAGAGGGGATTGCATATGATTGGTGGCGCCATGGATTGGTCACCCAGGATCACGCCTTAGTTCACTCCTATGCTGAGTTCACTGAGAGACTTATTGCACGGTTTGACCGTAAGGATACAGAACTTTACTACAGGGAGTTGGCTCATCTTAGACAGAGTGGACACGCAGAAACTTATATTAATGAGTTTCAGCGTATTGCAGTTATGGTACCTGATATGCCTCAGAGACGGAGTGTGATGTTATTTATTGAGGGGTTACAGGATAGACTTAAGGGATTGGTACGGGCTTTCCAACCAGCCACTCTTAAGGATGCCATTGATGTGACTTTGAGACTGAATACTGTTCCCACTTCTTATCAAGGTGATAAGAAAATAGCTGCAGAATCTCGGCCTATACAGAAGGCCAATACACCACAAATTAAAGAAGGGCCATCCTCTACAAATCCTCGGATGAATCAGGAGACTAGGAATGACTTGAGGAGGAAAAAATTATGTTTTTCCTGCAAAGACCCATGGGAACCAGGGCACCGTTGCATGGGTAAAGGAAAGATTCATTTGATTGAGGTAACTTCTGAGTGTGGAGATGAAGAGGTTCCTGACACGGACACTGAAGATAATATTGAGCAGGATCAGATACAGTTGGAGTTAGACACCCCAGAGCCTTTGGCATCAGCGAAAGCAATTATGGCTACTCTCTCCAGTTATCCTAACTTTCATGCCTTTCGGTTGAAAGGTACACTTAAGGGTAAGTGGGTCGTGAGCTTGGTAGATACAGGTGCTACACATAACTTCATTAACCGGAAGTTAGTGGGAAGGCGTGGACTACAGTATGAGAAGTTTGGTGGTTTGGGGGTAAAAGTGGCAGACGGTGCAGTTTTGGGTTGTACCAAACGGATTCCACAGCTCAGCATTCAGATGGGGGATTACACTCTGACAGATGATTTTTATGTGTTTCCTTTAGAGGATTATGATGTGGTTTTGGGCATGCAGTGGTTACAGGGTATAGGGCGCTACATTATTGATCACCGCCGTATGCAGTTGGAATTCCTTTCTGGGGGAAGGAAGATTATCTTGAAGGCAGCACCAGATGGAGGACCGAAGGAGGGGTCATCTCATAGGATGGAGTCTCACTTTACAGGTGATGTGGTAAATAATTCTATTTATTGCAGGGCATTTTCCTTTCCAATTATAAGTCAACATCCTTATAGAGATTGTGAAAGTTTAATAATCAGAGTAGCGCAGCGACCTTTTTCTAAGTCTAAGGTATGTGATGGTGAATTTGCTACTTACATATTGAGGATTATCACTCTGCTCTCCAGGAGAAATAAGGTGAATGTAGTCACAGATATTATCCAGCGTGGTGTTTCTGACAGAAGAATTTGCAAATTCTTGAGATTAATATGGCATCCAGGTAGTTGGTATTGGGTATCAGGGGCGAATTGCTTGAGGACAAGCAATCTCCAGGAAGGGAGGACTGTAATGTCCCCAATTTTCTATTGAAATGATTTAATTAATTAATTAAAGTATTATGGAAATAAAGTTGACTTCTTCTAGAAGTTTCCTGAAAGGCTTTAAAAGAAGGGGAAGGCAAATCATTTGGATCATTATCTAATATCTTCTTTTGCAAAATTATTCTGAGAAGCTTGAATCGGTGATTCAGCTGGAATCTCTGAGGACGAAACCCTTCAGTAGATTGGCAAGGAATTGGACGAAAACCCAGTGCTTTGTCAGAGGTGGATTCGAGACGGAATCCAGATTGTGCATATTGGTCAGATCGGAAGCTTCAGAGGCCATTCACAGAGGATATCAGGGTTCAGCCTATGCAAAGGTCTCCAGGTATTTATCCTATGTTTTGATCCCAGGTTTATATATTTTATAGTCAGAACAGGTTTGGTACGGATTCCGTACGGATAGACAGATCGGCACCAGGCCGTACTGGCAGATCCGGAAAAGGAAAGGGCACAGTTCGGCCGCAGGGTTTTTCAGAGACCGGCATCGGCATATAGACCGACATCGGCCGATCAGCGACCGACGCCGGCAGACAGGCAGTCACAGGCAGTCACGGGAAGGCAGAGATCGCCCGCCAGGCGACCGACGGCGGCAAGATATCGACCGACGCCGGCATCATCCTCACCGACATCGGTGACTGTGTTTTTACACAGCGTCCAGATTTGTGCATACTTCCAGGTTCTTGCTTATGTTGGGTTTCATCATACCCTTTATAATATTGCTGTGTACTGTAATTTTTGTTTATTCACTGTTGAAGCAAATCTGGGCAATATATTTTTGTATCTGCATTCTCTAAAGTTAAATAATCATAATTATATCTTTGTCTTGTAAGACCCTGTACATTTTGTGTCTCCAAATTGAGTTGGGGATCTTTCATTATTCTAAGATGTCTTCCCTTTATTCTTGGGAACATAATTAAGCTCCATGTTCACATTTTTGGTTGTTGAATTCTAAATTTATTTGATTCCCTATTCTAATTCCTTCTAATGATCTCTAGGATTTTCACTTCCTTCTTCAACATTAATAAAATCCCCCATCAAATTTCCTTTTTAACCACACATGCCCTAAATTCCCTGATTCCCCTATTTCCCCTAACTAAACCATGTAGGCTTAGATGTACTCCATAGTATTTTTTAATGTTTTTATGTGGATTCTAATTATTTACTTCATACTTATTAATTCTATTCTATAGAGGTTTCTTATTGTTCTTTGTGACCTTGCTTGGACTCTCAGGGTCTTTTATCTAGACCTTTTAATTTTTTTGATATCAACATGCCCCTCCTCTATATTTTCCTTCTAGGGCTATGATATATTAGAGTTTATTTGATTCATACCCTTAAAATATTTGAAAATAAGGTAGATCAGTCCCTCATATCTATGATTTGAGTAATTTCCATGTTTAAACTTCATGATCAAAACCATGGATTTTAGAATTAAAAATGGAAGACTGAAGGGCACACCATGCATGAAATATTTTATCATTCTAAATAAGGACCATCTAACTACATTATACCTACCTTCCAAGGTAACATACTACATTATATGAAAGACAATCTTAGAATATGACTTGGGCAAGGATTCCTAATCAAAATAATTATGAAGTTACTCTAGTTGTTCTCCCTCCTCTAGAAATTCCTCTTTATCCAATTTAAAATCTCTCAATGAATAGTAACTCTTCATTTCCTCAATCACTAATCTAATCACATGAGTAATGATTCCTTTATGATATCAATGGTAAGTCCATTAATTAAAATTGTTCTATCCTCATAGGATTTTACAAACAAGATTGAGAAATGCCTATTGTAGCCTTCAATATTCTCCATAAATCCAAACAAACCTCTCATTTGTAGAGTTGGCTAGACTCTTTCATTTTTTCTGACTTCAAGCTAAAATTTTAGTTTTATTCAATTTGAAAGTCCCATGTTGATTTCCTCACATCCACTCTAACTTTTCCTATTCATCAAATCTAACTATAAGGAAATGAATATGTAATTTGTGTTTTGGCCATCTAATAGATTTTTTAGGGCATCTAAAAACTTTTCCTTTAGACATCAAAGAAATAAAACAAACCATATGAGTTCCCAAATCAAAAGAGACCCATAAAAAAACCTTATAAGAATTAGAGGCTTCACCAATAAGCCTAAAGTTAAAAACATTAGAATTTACTTCATCGTTAATCTTTAAAATCATCTCCCTAGGGAGATATTCATAGCCCATACAAGTCATAAGACCCATAATATTCACTGCTTTATTGGTGAACCAATATGCTATACCAATCCCTTCCTATAAGTATATTGAATGGCAACCTACTAAATAGAGTCCAACATACTGATAGATTCCTCTAATAATTTTTTTGATAGACTAAATAATAATATATTTCATAGATAAAAAATTTATAATAGTTAGATAGTTTCCCTCCACCAATAACTTTTACACATTCAATTATTTTGTCAATCTAATACCCCATAATGCTACCAGAGTTTCCACCTAGTAATTTGACCTCACACCCATGTATTTAGTATAAGAAATAAATAAATTTCCCTTATGATCTATAATTATTCCACCTCCCCCTACTATACCTAGGTTTCCTTTTGAAGCTCCATCAAAATTGAGGTTCATCTAGCCCTCAAGGGGAGGTTTTCATTTCATTCATTTCATAATTTCATCTTTAGGGTATAGTTTATCCAACTCAAAGGAATATATTTTCTAGTTTAAATATATGACTTATTCAAAATGAAGTAAGATTTTACCTTTATTAATAGTAAAAAACTATAACTCTCCTTAATGAGTTCAAAAATTATTGTTTAGATAACTTTAATACTACATCTTTTCACCTAAAAATTCTAATATTATGTTCTCCCTAGATCCCCCAAATGATACGAGGTAAAGTCAATTTTGAAAGTTTCTTGAGGTGGACATTTTTAAATGGGCATCTCCAAGACTACCAAAAATCTATTAAGGACCTTGCTTGCACCCATGAGACATTGAATTTGTCAATAAAATGGTTCCAAATCTTTTGAGAGAAGTAATAGAGTTTACAAGAAAATGGAAGACCAATTCATTATCCTCTTCACATAACACGTATCTATTAATAATAATGCAACCTCTTTTCTAAGATTATTAATTGTTAGGATTTTATAGCTAACTTATTTTTGGAGTAAACCATTTGTTTCAAATAATCTCCTAGCTGACATTAATCTCAGGTTCTTAAGATAGCAAGTTATAGCCCAATTTTACTTTGTAATGACCATTGAAGGAGTCCATCCAGACCATTTGGTCTTCTCTAATAATATCATGGATGTGCATATTAATGCTAGACTATTCAAATTAGATATCTTTAGCATGTCTTCTCGATTTAAGTTTTCCAAGCTCACCCTTTTCCATCTTTTAACTCCTTAAATCTCTTGCCAATAGTCCACCACCTTAGAACCATATTTCTACCTCATGTTCTCTTGAAAATGTAGTACTATGTCACTCTGATATAGAGGTGTATCAAAAATTCATTTATCTCTCCAAAAATTAACCCTACATCCTTTACCTACCTACCATTTAGAACCTAAAATGATCATCTACTTATTAGAAATTAAGAAGTTCTAGATATGAGAAACCCTCGTAAATTGTTCATCTACCAGAAAGTAGATCATATCCCTTCCTTCAAGGTATTTAAAAGAAAGGATTTTACCCAAAACTGAGCTCAACTTGATGAATCTTCAAATAAATTTCAAAATGAGGTATTTATTATTCAACTAAAAATTTATTAAACCAAGATTACCATATCATTTCTTAGATAAAGCCTTACTCCAAGCCACAAAATGAAATTTGTTTTTTTCTTTCATTTTATCCCAAAGAAAGTTTCATTAAATAATATTTAATTTTTCCTCCACTCCTTTAATAAAATTAAATATTGAAACAATATACATCAGTCAACTCTATAGCACACTCTTAATAAGAACAATGTTTCTAACCTATGATAAAAGCCTACCTTTCCATCCTATGAATTTGTTTTTGGAATATCTCAATCAAAGGATTCCATGCTTCCAACTAAAGCTAGTCACTAAAGAGAGGAATTCATAGATAAAAGGATGGGAGCTCCTTTATTTGGTAACCTAGGAGCATAGCTATCCTAGCTTATCTAGCCATCAATGTATTAAATAAATACCTAGAGCTCTTATCAAAAATAATTTTATGGTTAGAGGCTTTTTCATACATCAACAATATCTTTTTAATATTTATTGATTCCTAAATATATGCTTTTGAAAAGATGATAGTGTCATCCATAAATTATTGATGAGTCACCAGATCTATAGACCTAATCAATTTGAAACCTTTCAATTATGATACAACTAAATCATTAGATATGAATCTGATTAGCGATGTCACTATAATGATGAATACAAATAAGGAAAGGGGGTCTCTCTATCTCACACCTTTATCATTTTTGAATAAACCATGTTTTACCCCATTGACCAAAATATAAAACATGTAAGCGGTGATATAATCTCTAATAATTTCCTAAAGTTATCACTAAAACCAAATTGAGACATAACTCTATCAATAAAACTTTAGTCTAATCTATCATATTCCTTGGCCATATCCAATTTAATCAACATAGCTAATCTTTATTTTTTTCATTCAATGGATGGATTCATGAACCATGATCGCACCATCTTGAACTTATCTACCTAGGATAAATCCTCCTTGGTGAAGTTGGATGATTGTTTTCATGATAATTTACATCCTTAAAGTGATAATCTTATAAAAAGAATTACACAGGCTAATGGGATGGAAATCTAAAATTTTTAACATATCATTCCTTCTTAGGAATAAGCACTAAGAAAGTATGATTGAGATATTTGAGTAGCTGATCGGTGATAAGGAATTCATTCACAACTACAACCATGATATCCCCAATTATGTCCCAAATTTTTTGGAAAAAGAAACTATGGGAAATCCATTCAGCCCTGGAGCCTTATCCAAATTCATCTTGAAAATCACAAATTTTAGATATTAATTTGATGTAATATCTATGAGTATATCATTTTCCTCTTGATTAATCAATTCTAATATCACATGTAAAAATTCTTGTTCATATCTAATATTCTTCTTCAAATCATTTTTGTTTAAATTTTTGTAAAAATTATACACTTGCTTGAATCATATCATATACATTAGAGGAAATATTACCAACATTATTGATTATCTCATTTATATCATTATGTTTCATGTGATTTATATTATTAAAGTTAAAAAATAGTATTTCTATCACCTTCCTTGAGCCAAATGTTTCTAGATTTCTGCCTCCATTATGAATCTTCTCTAGCTACAATAGTGTGATAATTGTATAAGAGATGTCTTTCTCTATTTTAAATATCTAAATCATACCCCTTTTCCTCAATTTCATCGTTAATCTTTAAAATATGAGATTTGAGGGTATTCTTTTACAAATGCACATTCCTAAGAACCTGTTTGTTCTATTGATTGATTTTAAGTTTCACCTTTTTAAAATTCTCAACAAGATTAAACATAGATTATCCACTACCATTCTTAGTCCACCACTTTGAGATCCTATTATGAATTTTAGGGTGTGTGAACCACATATGATCGATATAAAAAGGATACATATTCTCTTTGACCACCTAATCTGATATATTCAACTCCAATAGAGAATGATCAGAGCCAATCTTTATGTGTTTAAAGGGATAGATCTTTGAATTGTAACCACTCTAAAGAGATAAAGACTCTATCTAATATTCATTGGATGATATTTTCACCAAGCCTCCAATTATTCTAGGTAAATTTATACCATATAAGGTCTAAATCTAACATATCAATATTAGAAACAAAATAAGAAAAGTCCTCCATGATGTAAATACAAGCAAGATTTCATCCCTTTTTGTCCCTTAGATGTAGGGGAGAGTTAAAATATCTATCTAATATCCAAGTAATATATTTTCATTTGTTTCTAAAAAATATAATATCTTCCCATAATTTTATATGTGAAAACCTAAAATATGGATCATAAAAATTCAAATAAATCCACTGCTTGTTGATAATTATAATCTTAAAAAGCACTACCACATGGTGTTAGGACTTGAGGATAGTTTCTCCCAGTAGAAATTTAGGATACCAAAATGTTATCAGACATCCTAATTCTCTAGATGAACTAACATAAACCACTTCAGCTTCACTCTAGTAAATGTTTTTATGATTTAAAAATAAATTCCCCTCAATCTTTGTTTCTTGAGTGGCCAAAATAGTAACTTTATTGGTTTTTATAAAATCCCTAAATACTTTTTGCTTACTTGGATTATTCATCCCTCTAATATTACAATAAATAATCAACATGATTAACTACTACAAGAAGATAAACCTTATTTAAAAGGAAGGATTTTTTTAAATACATCTATTATGTCTTCTTGAGTATGTTTAATGAAATTATCTTTTTTAGATGATTTACCTGCTTTGGGTAGATTTTTAAAACCCAAGACTTTGGAACCTCTTCTTGTAACCATTGATGAAGTCAATTTTGCCTTTGGATTATTCTTGGGCATGGTAGTTAATTTTGGTGTGTCCTTATCCTCCTTGCTAACCAAAATATACTAAATGTTAACATCTGGCATGGGACCATCTATACAAATCCCTTTATCTAATACTTCTTTCATTTCTACCATTTGATTAAGGATTTCAAATTTGTTTTGGATCTAGAGAGATAAAATATGAGACCCTTATATCTCCACAAAATTTATTTGGTTGATGAATTCATCCACCTCCATATCTACCTATTTTAATATGGCTTCCATTAAAAATTGTTCTAAAGGATTTTAGGCTCTCCTTTATCTACCATTTTCTTTTCCCCTAGTTCTAGTATAGAGTTATAATCTAAAATAGCCTTTTTAGTTAATACTAAATCTATCTTATTTCCCTCATCTATGACTAAAATGGCTTGAGTAATGTCTATTTTAGGGTGATATATCAAGACCAAATCTATGGTTTGAGGCTTAATACTCTTTTTAAAAGAGATGCCTCCTTTTATTTTCCACACTACTGAGTTAGGGCATGATGAGCATACCTTTGAAGAGTTTCAAAGTTTGTGACTCTTATCACACAATAGGGCTGATTTTTCAAATTTTAGTTTTTGTGATCTTACTCCAAAATGGGTACGCAACATAGCTAAAGTAGGTAATTCTTAGTTTACAAAGGTTCTCACACAAAACTTAGCATGAACAAGCCTAGATCTTTCCTTAGTTGTGAATTCTAAAGCAATGAGATCATCAAAAGATTTAGAAATGCCAATAAATAAGTCTTCCTCCTAGAACTCAATTAGAAGATGTAGTAACCTAACCCAAATAGGCATGAGATTGATGTTCTATTTCTCAAAATCATACCCTAGCTATCACTTTCTAAGAAAAATTCAAAATTTTCCAAAAAACTAAGGACCCCCTATAAGGATGTTGACACCATCTTTAGGGTTATTGAATCTAATCATGAAAAATCCATTTACCATTGCTAGTATCTCCATATGACCTTTAGGGCACCATTTTTATTTTTTGAAACCTCTAAAAGAGTCTATGTTTGGCCTAGCTCCCATAAAATTTCCAACTAAACCCTTTTCCATCCTTGATGATGCCTAGTTTATGAGAGAAGTGATTTAAACATGAATGTTTTTTTTCCATCCTTAATGGTTTTAAAATATTTTATAAGCTTGATCTTCTTTTTACCCATCGAACCAATTAGGTTTTCTCTCTAAGATGACTTATCTAGCATTTGCTTGGAGCTAACAAAGTCTACATTATTACAACTCTTAGAGGAGATTCCCTCTATCAGTATTTGACTCAAAAATGATTAAAACCTACTAGCCCATGTAATCTCCCTTCCTACATTTCCATATCCTTTCTCCATTTTTGAGTTTGGATTTTAAATATTTTTTCCCTCTCTCTATCAACACCATTTCCATGCTTCATGTTCAATGCCATTTTAGTGAAATATAGATACATTTTTGGTGTCTTTGACAAATCTCTACTTAATATTAGTCCATATCCCTCTAGGATATCTCCATGAATATATGTATAGTCATCTACACACATGATCATATGAAACTTAAATGTGTACATCAATCAACTCTCCAACCATAGGCACCATTATTTTTTCCAATTGCAAAACCTTTCTCTTAGATGGGGTTGGAGTTAAAATGAGATTTTGTCAAATAGAATTTGGAATTATATTATTTTAAGCTATAGAATCAACTAAAAAAATATTTATAATTTTACCAAATGCTTTGATAGTTAACAAGAAAGGAGGAACATCTTGATTACTTTTGTATATAACATTAGTATGAGTGACTTTTGGCTTATCTATAACAAACTTCCTTATAATGTACCTCCATAGGAGATACTTTTATTCAATAATCTGAGCCAATTTATGAAGATTGATGTTATCTTTTATTTCCTTCATGTCCCCAATGATGTTGTATCCTCCTTTTCTTTGTTCTTCTTTATTTCAAGGTTAATCATTCATTTTTAGGGGAGGTGGATTCTTATTAGCCTTCAGATTTTGGGTAATAGTCATATTGTTTGGAGACATAGATGTAG
Organism: Torreya grandis; assembly: GCA_037957365.1. NCBI lineage: Eukaryota > Viridiplantae > Streptophyta > Pinopsida > Cupressales > Taxaceae > Torreya > Torreya grandis. The sequence goes on along the minus strand of JARHVA010003105.1, from coordinate 259,354 downwards.
TGAGGGGTTGTTTATTACTCAAATTATAAATTCTCTTATAAAACTCCTAGAAAGTGTATATCTCATTCGAGATGTCTTCTTTCACATTTTCATCTTCACTTGGGAAGGGAAACTCATGAGTTTCAAAAACCATGGCTATGCATGAAGAGATGGTATCATGGGGGAACTTTGGTGGATTGTTAATTAAATATTTTCTCACCAAATTCCTTAAGAAGATTTTAAATGCTGCATATAACTCAACATAGTCAAGCTCATCTTGTTGTGATGTGTTATGAACACTGTACCAATTGGGTAGACTTGTTTCCACTATGTTAATCTCTAGAAACTTATCAGATTGTTATTTTTATAAATTATTTACATGATTATTTAAAGACCTATTACATCTTTGAAATCCAAAATTATTATTATTATTTAGGCTAGTATAATTACCTATCTTCCTTTGCATTCTTAATAAGTCAATTGTTAGATTTTGAATGATCCTATGTATAGAATCCAATTCCACCTTGGTGGAATATACACCTTGGGCAACTGTGGTAGTAACAGGGAGTGAATTTTGAATTTATTACTGGCCATTAATTTTTTTAGGGTTGTTCAAAAATATATAATTATAATTTGGTGTATGTTACATCATTGGAGGTAGTGCATACAACTAATTCTGGTTGAATGCTAAAACATTATGATTCACATGAGGCATTACATTCAAAGATGGGAAATAAACATTAAGCCAGGAGCATCTAGTATCTATTAGTCTAGGTACCTTTCAATTTTAATCACTTCTTCATAGGAAAGTGGTAGAGTGTTAGCAATAGTATCTCTTTACAAAAATACTATAGTAATTAGATCCAAGGTGTTCTTGTAAATTTTGAGTGTTAGTTCCACTGGTGGTTTATATGTAACACTTGAACAAGTGTAGATATTTTTAAAACCTTGAATTAAAATATCAAATTGGCTTATTCAAGTCCCTCTTCATACTAGTGAAATGCTAATACACCACATGTGGACTAATAACTTATCCAAATTAGGAATAAAAAGCTTTTTGGCATGAGTTACATGAAGTAATTGAGTTATCTTACAAATTGAGGAACTGATCATAAGGAACATCCTATGATGTAAATAGTAAAAGCTTTTATGCAATATCTTCATCAGTGGCATTCATTAATATTTAGATATATTTGAAAGATTTGATACTCTCCTCTATCGTTATTCTTCCTAAAAGGGATAAAGAAGGTAGATACTTATCTAAATTCTTTGGTACATAGTGTACATCTCTTGGGACTATAATGGTGGATCTAATTAATAGGCTAAAGGTTTCTTAATGGGGAGTGTGTCCTGATTTGGGTTATGGTGGGGATAACTAATGTAGATATATGACTTTGATGGAAAAACAAAGGTGAAGTAAAATTACTAGTTTGGGATCTAGACTTGGTTACTCTCTTAGGTGTCTCCAGTGTAACTCAAACATAGGGGACAACCTTGTCTAGGGAAAAACACACCAAGGTTACGGTCTTCCTTATAGTGCCATCTTCTCTTTTTTGTTGATTTAATTTTAATACACAAAAATTTAACAAGGTAACCTATAACATTTTAGTATATCAATGGAGATAAAATCCACTCTAGGGAATGATTTATAGGTATGGGTTAAATAACTAGGTGGTAGATTAGTAGACTAATCATGATTATTGTTAATCCATATGTGAATGGGTGAGTGAAACCTAAAATAAAGTTAAAAAATATTTGAGTTATATGGATGGCACATATGCTAAAGTGGGTAGACCTCAAAATAAAATCCAAAAGAAGGAAAGGTAGTGAAGAAAATAAGGCTATGTGATTTCGAAGGGATTACTTTTAGGCTGGTCTTTTATGGAAAAGTGTCTTAATAGCAATGGTTGTAGCTATTAGTTGTCTCAAACACATATGAAAACATAGTAGGGAAGCCTAGGGAAGGAATGATATATTAAAATCTAATGTATCAACTAAATGTTAGTTCTATCTAGAGTAGATATGACACATCCTTATTCAAAATATTATAGCTTAGACCATAGGGGTGTCTAAGGTAAATGTTGCTCACAATTAGAAGATTATATCAAGGAAAACACTTATACAAACTTATATGATTGAAGTAGTCAACCTAATTACATATAATAAATTATATTTGCTAATTATCCAATAGCTTTTGCACATATTCAATGAACATACATCAGTAATAATAATAAGGAACATTATGTTGATTTTGCACACTTAAAATTATTGAATCAAACAATCAAGAAAATATAAACATTTAACTACACATAATTGGAATGGAAGGACATATACATGTTTGCATGATAATCAAAAGACTTCTTCATATATTGACAAATTTTGAACCCCTAAAAATAAGAGGATTACAAGTATAAATATATCTAGGAAGGGGTCACCTCATATTCTAAATCCATGTAAGAGGATAAAATTACATGTTAATGATAATTATAATGAAAGTTATAATTAATTCAAGTTATGCATGTATGTATAAACCTAGTTAGAACATAGCCTTCTAAAATTAGATTTACTCTTATAAAGACATGCAACGTGGGTATGCTTAAAAAATTATTCAATCAACTATTATATGTCCTAGTTACATTGTCAACTTACATGAAAAATACATATAAAAATAACCAAATAAACTAAGGATTACTAGTTGATGGAGCCTACATGGTTAAATTGATAGTCATTGGAGGGACTCTAGTGGAAGGTGTGGTTAAATTGGAAGATTCAGCTTCAACCTACTTTGTTGCTTCTAACTCCTAGTAGTGATTATACCCAACACTATATTTTTATCTCATTTCATCCATTTTCGAAAGGGAGGGTATGTGCACCATGCTAACCTACACTAGTAACAGTGCATGCTCTCTCTCGGTGGCTCTAAATTCCACTTAGTATATCTCTAAATTTGTTACCTTCTTTCTAAAAATCCCAGTTCCTACTCAGTTTCTTATAGTATACATCCTTGGAAACTTTGTTTAAAATGGGATAATTCCTGTTAGAGTAGCTAATCAAAATTTTCCCTACTTATTAACTTACCTAAAGGATCCCAAGCCAGGGAAAGTTTCAACTCATCAAAAATTTATATGAATTTCTCTTGCTCCTATATTAATTTAAGAATGAATGATTTCATGTTTGATACCCACACTTCAACTTTTGATGTCCTAATGACCACCATATTCAGATCATTATCCATTTCAAATGGTGTCATGAAATCAATCTAGATGAAAGCCTTATTGGTTGTATACAATACAAGGAAATTCAATTTATTTTCATTTTCTTTTAAATAATTAAATAATTTGACCATTTAAATTATGTAAGGGGAAAATTTATCCCTCATCAAACCAAGAGTATCCAAAATTATGTATAGCCTCATAGTATCATTATGTACATCACCCTAAATTTTTAAAGGAACATGATCAATTTGTTATTGTTCCCTTACCTACTCAATCTCCTATTATAACTCTTGTCTAATCTACTTTGTGCCCTCATGAAGTTCTATAAATTAATCTATATTTGCTAATAGTTATGCTTTAAAATATTCATTATATGCAGACTATCCAAGTCTCTTGGTCTTTCTCCTTGGCAATGAGAATATATCCTTCCTTTCCTTCAATAAAAACCCTCTTCTAGAATCATCTTCTATCTTCCTCTTTGTAACCCTCTATATTATAGTTTTTGATTTGTTAAAAATAGATATCATGGTGGGGAGCTCAATTATTATCATCTTGGGTCTTTGGAAAGCTTGGGCTTCTATTTTAGTATCCCACTAGGGAATTAATAACTAAGTGGCATATACTGACTAAGTGCCCTCAATAATAGTATTTGCCAAAACATCCCTTAAAGGTTGAATTAATGCCTCAATATGTATTGGGTCTAGTAATGATGTCCAAATGATATTATACCAATATACAATTCTAAATGGAGGCATAAGATGAACAATATAAGTTGTCTTTTAAGATTTGGCAATGAAAGTAATGGAAGTAGCCTTAGTTTTGGTGGAGGAAGTCATAGGAAATCATAATTGAATAGAAGATACATGAAATTGGGTGTTAGGATCCCATAATATTTTTAGAATGTACTTTTTGGACTTAGGGGAAAGAGGGGCCACTCCAACCAAAATAATAATAAGTGAGACAAAAACAATGTGAGCAACAAAGACCACAAGAGCATTAGAGACCATTCCAATAATAGAAGCAATGGGACTAGTGCGAACAATAATAACACTAGAAGAAATAGGAATTAAAAAATCCAAGGCATCACTATAAATAATAGGGTCAAAAAAAAAAAAATTAATAGGAGAGAAAGTATCAACCACATGTACTAAGGAAATAATAGGAATTATGAAAATCATAGGAGAAATGTCTTCCCCTAATTTTTCTATCTTTATGGGTGATTTCCTTTTTATTCCTTGAATACTTAAGATATAGTACCTTTATTGTTCCTCATCCTAATCCTCATGATCAATATCTTATTACATTGATGTCCCAACAATTATGTCTATAGGGTCCCTAATAACTCTAGGGTTCCTTTTGTAACAAATTCTTGACTTTTTCGCTAAAGAAGGAACTTGTTGAGTGGAAGTGGGTGTGAAACTCACACTTGTAGTAGTTTAATGTGAGGATGAAACAAGGAGCTTATAGTATTCAAAATCAAAAGAATAAATGTAAATTCATTATTTAGATCTCCGAAGGGAACTTGTAGTGTTATAATCTACTCCACCTCCTGATCTAACTTAATAGTTATCATTAGATTTAGTGGTGTCTAAGATGGAGCTTCATAGGAGGATCTTGACACTACAAGGGCATCTTCCACACCTTGATCCTACTTGGCTAATACTATCACAATGGGTGGTGGCATGGAGGAGGTTTTTTGGTCTTGTAGTTGTTGGAAACACTGAAAAGTCTAGTAATCTATAGTTGACCACCCACCAAGAGGTGGGAGCCTAGTATGTGATTTTGTATTTTTTATAGATGGCTCTTCTTGGATAGCTCTCAAAAGTTCCTTTGTTAATCTATCTAATTTTTCTCTTTATAAAACCTTGACATAATCCTTCACATTTAAAAATATGAAATCTTGCTCAAATTGTTCATGCTAATAGGGTATTCCAAAACTTTGGATGTGCTTTTGGATTAGGCCATGACAATCCTAATCACTATGTGGAAAAGTAGATAATGAATAGTATTTTCTATTTTTACCAACTTCTCTAAAATGTTTTCTGATATTATAACACACTTGACCAATCATCAAAGAGGAACCATAAAATAAACCTTTATTTTTCTTCTTCAAAACCTCATCTACACTCCACCATAGTTGGTAAGCAATCTCATGTTTAGTCAGTTTGTTAGGAATATAATTTGGGAGATGAAAAGGGTCAACCTTGTTCCCCATCACCATGATTATTATGTATTCAAGGTAGAGCCATTAATCCCCTCTGAGAGATAATATTTTTCTAATGCTCTCTGATACTCTGAACAAGGGTTACTCATGAATTTCCCTCTAGAGTTGAAGGTAAATATTTTCAAATTTTTTGAATATATTCCTTGTATATGCAAGATATGGAGGAAATAAAAAAAAATTCATACCTAATGTCTAATAAAATTAGGGCTGGTCTATGGAGATATCCATTGTTAATGTAGATGGTGCTCATGACTATATCCAAAAAATAGGACATCATATAAAATTAATCATGCATAGGCTTCTTATCCTTATTGAACATTTTATTCTATATTTTTACACTAATTATCTCTCTTATAGCAAAGGTAAGCTAAAAATTATCAATAAATCCAAAAATTCTACCCATTATAGGTGGAAGAAGTGGATATTATGGTGACCATATAACATACTCAATAAGGCCATTCTAATTTGGACTCCCATCTAGAATTTGGTGATAGGCACTGGTTCCTTGGATTTGAGAGTAACCACTTCTCCTAGAATAATCCACTTCCTATGTGTGTTCTCAATTGTGGTTATTTTATTCTACAACTCAGCTCAATGTCCATCAAATTTGGCATCTACAATAGGTAGCTACAGGTACCTTTGTAAATTCATCCCATGATAGACAAGCCATGACTATCTTATGGCTTATGTGGTGTAGGAAACCACCACCTAATCACCTTCCTTGTGAAGAATAGGTCCCTTAATGGGTCGATGTAGTGCATCACTTGAGACTTAGCTAATTCAAAATGTAGTTGTTGATGTTTCAATGGTATAAAATCCACTACTAGATACTACCATGTGGCTATCAGAGCCTCTTCACATGAATGGTATCCATGTCCTCGATCACATCCTAAAGAGCTAAATAGTTAGCATATTAATCATTGAACATGGTAGAATCAAAGATGGTATCTATATAATCTATGGAGTCTTTGATGGAGAAATTAGAAGGTGGCAACACTCCTCTAAATATGTTGGATGAAGAAGCCATTTCTACCTAGTTTAATTACATAGTTATAGTCTTTGATTCAATTATTTTCTCATTTTATGAAAGTAATTTGCGAACATAGATATTTATGGTTTTTAATTATCTTATGAATGTAAATTCACTTTAGATCTTCATAATCAATGCTTATATGTATTTTTAGAATTCACTCATATATCAATGAGTATTAGATTTTAATTCTAGCTAGTGTGCCATTAATATCCATTGTCTCCAAACCTGTTTTACTCATTTAATTCAAAAAATTTCACTTCAATTTGATAGGTATGCCATATATTATTTCTATACATTCTAAGAAATGCCATGTTGTATACTTGGACAAGTGTCACCTTGTCACTTCCTTTGCACATAATTAATTATGCCACATAACATGACTTTAGAAGTCAAGTGTTGAGCTTTATTTTGAGACCAAGTTGGCCAATTATTGTGATGTTTTGAATATGTGAAATGTGAAGGATGCAGTGTAAAAAAGCTAGAAACAAAATATTTGTCAACAAAACCTACAAATAACACTTTTCATGAACACAACTTCTAAATAGTTTCTTAGAAGACTAAATTTTGAACACAACTTGTGAAATGCAAATTCCAAACAAAAGTTATGAAATTTAGAATATGCAAAGGAAAAGTATTGAAAAAATATGTGAACAAAATTTATAAAAACTAAAATTAAATAACACAGATGCTAAAAACCAACTTATCAAATAGAAGATCCAAATAAAATATACAATAAACAAAAACTGTCAAAGTTCACAACTAGAGAAAACCGAGAGTTATGAACATAACCTATGAAGTGTAAATATGGGAAGGAAAATTAACCTATATAGGCATGAGGACCATGATGTTTAGACATATTGAATTAAGTGACAAATGTTGAAATGAATAAAACCCTTGAAATTTTTTTTTGGAGATCCAAAATGCAAAATGCACAACTTGTGAATTGCAAAAACCTTTATATATGCCAAAAAAATATGAAGACCATTAATATGTTAGTCTGAATATGTCACATAGTTAGAATATAGACAATAAATAAATTCTTAATGTATTCATATTGAATAATAGTCATCCGTATAAGGAATAAGGACTTTAAAAACTTGAGCATGTTGATTACACATATAAATGTTGATGAAAAAGGCTTTTAAAAATAGAACTAGACCTTTCAAACTTTTAATGGGTCCCAAATCTATAAAAAAAGAGTGGGGGTGTGTTGAATACAACATATGTGTTTCAATATTTTTTCCTTGAAACTAATATTAATACATCTATGATGAGCTTACCTATTTTTTCAACACAAATACAAGTTTTAATACCTATTGCTACTCATAACATGTTTCTAACCCCTTTGGTGACTATTCAAATTGATAATAAATATACCATTGGGATTACTGTTCAATCACTCATTCAAGTCATAAAAACCTTATAGGACAAGGTAATAAATATTAATCAAATAGCTTCAAAGTCTTCACATATTATAGATTCACAAGATGTGTTGCATAACCCTATTACACTTGATATATATTTTCACCCTTTTCCAACTAGATTTGTTGCACCTATGTTCACATTTTACAATGGAAAGGGTGATCCTAAACAAAATATTTGAGCCTTATATGTGGCATGCCTTGATTATTATTCCAATGATAAAATTTTGACCAAATTCTTTCTAAGGAGACTCAAGGAATATGCTTTGAGGTTCTTTTATGTCTTACTCTTCAATCCATGAAACCTCTTGTAGATCATTTTTTGGCACACTTTTCTATTAATATTACCAAAAATATTTCCTATGATCAAATTTCAAAGATCAAACAAAGAATAAATGAACCAATCAATGATATGTCTTGATATATAAGACAATTTTATCCCCAATGACCAATCCTATGGAAAACAAAGAGTTGCAAGACACATTCAAGCAAAGTTTTCTTTCTTTTTTACATGATTCTATTTTTTCAAAAATTTAAATCATTATATGACTAATGCCATGTTGTATGGTACCATGAAATGAATATTATGTCATCGAATAAGATCAAGTATGTAGTAAACACACTAGTTGCATCTACATATAGTATAAAATTTACAATTAAACCAAGTTATAAGGTAAAACCTCATGATCCTAAAAAGGAAACAACCACCATGATTAACATATTTTCACAACAACCTAATCATCTTATCCTATCTAATGCAACAAGGAGACAACTCACATGTTTACCTAAGCCTCCTACTTATTTACTCCCATGGTTTATAGAATTTCATATTATATATCTCCCTCTTCCTATAAAGGTTGATGTAAATATACCTCTACACAAATGATATAATGTAAATTCTTATTGTGACTATCACCAAGGCCCTAGGCATTCTACGAAGAGATAGTTTACCTTAAATCATAAGATCCAAGACATCATCAATGACCAATAGATTAAATTTGATGATGTTCTAAAGGAATATTTTGGTAACATTACTTATGTATTTGGGTTATACTCATCAAATTTACACCCCTCTACTAGATGAGTCAAAGCATTTGATGGGACCTCACAAAAGGTTTTCATGAGATTGATTTACCTTTACATGTTAGTCCTACACATGTGGTTATTAAATTATTAGTTATACCTTATATGCATGCCTTTGACATGTTTTTGGGGTGACCTTGGACACACACTCTTTGAGTAGTAGCTTCTATAGTGCATGGGTGTATTATGTACATTCATTCCAATCATTCAATTAAAATTTCTAGTATTAAATACAAGCATCCTTTTGAACAAGAAAAATTCATAATCAAGTAGTTAATTATAAAGTCCCATAAGGTAAATCCACCACAAAAGGGTAAGCAACAAGCATTCCCATTTACTAGGTGGTAATTACCTAGAGACCTTTTTATTAGAGATATATCATGGGTTCCATGAAATCCTCATATTTTATGCACTATATTCAAATATTCAGAGCACCTAAACATGTTCCTATAATTATTATTCCAAAGAAACCATAAATTACACAAACATGGGTTCCACAAACCCGTATTCATTCTATTGTCACTTTAATACCCTAGAGTCATATTATATATACATGAAGCATCATAGACACTCAAATGATAAATATTTCACTTACGCATGCTCTTTGGTAATAACATTAGTTTATTGCATCAGATTTCAAGTGGGGAGATTCCTATGATCATCTCTTGGATGAGATCATAGGATGGTCTTGTATCTTCCAAAAATACCAAAAAAAATCAAAAATCCAAATACATTTTTGGTTCTTACATGTTTTATTATATTTTTATCATTTGTGTTAGTTCCATGTTGAGGGATAACAAATAATTTACTCTTACATACACATATATAAGTAAACACAAACACATTATACACTTATGGGTGTTGGGATTTCCCTCTACTTACATTTTCTAGACATTGGGGGCATCCATCTTCTACGATCTCAATACACATAGGTTATATGGTTCGATGATCACTCTATATTATCATATTTGAGCTTACATATGTACTTAAACATGCCTTATCCGTGCTTATATTTTTCACATGGTATTAATATATTATGTAGTCAACATTTTTTACTAACACATTTGATCCATGGGATACCATGACATGTTTATGCTAATTGCTTATGATTTTCATTTGCACACTTCCTTGAGTGTTTTTCATTGCTATTGTCTTTATTTTTTAATAATTTAAACATACTTTGTTGTATGTGGACCTTGTGTGCCTATGTTTACTTTTTTGGACATTTGAATATGTCATTGTATTCTTTGACATTTATATATGTCACTGCTTATTGTATGGACATTTGAATATGTCATTCTTTAACTATTTGGATATTTGAATAAGTCATGCCCATTTGATTTTGCATCATTTGAACATGCCCCTTATATGTGGTCTCCTTAGATCACTGCCTTTATTTTGAGTGCTATTGTATTGTTTTTTTTCTTTTTTAGATTGTATTATTACTATATATATGTTGTCATGATCTTGATCACGCAACTTAGGCCTACATGTAATCACATTGGTTCTATGTGCTTTAATGATACATTTACCTAGACATGTTCCTTTTATATGATTTACTAATACATTCATATATTTTATAGTTGTCTTACCCTTTTGAGGTGAGGTAACATATAGGAAGTATCTTTCCCTCACCTCAAATGGGGGAATATTAGTTGAGGCATGTTCGGGAAGAATGTTCTCAAAAATTTTTATAATTCTCAGATATCAATTGGGGCATGCCATATAGACATGGATTCCATACATTCACAATTTCTAGATTATAGTGGGGGAATGCTTTGGAAGCATGTTATCCATATTTATTTATTATTCATTAATTATACCAATTTTTAGATTCAGTGAGGTCATGTCATATGGACATGGCTTCCATACATTCATAATTTTTACATTTTTTGGGGGAATGATTTGGAATCATTTTCTCCATATTCATTTAATATAGTAGTTATAATTTAAAGATTTAGTGGGGGCATGCTTTAGAAGCATTTTATCCACACCTAATCACTATTAAACATATCTAGTTTATAGATGGGGAATGTTTTGTAAATATGTCCTCCACATTGGTACTTATATGAGTTTCATATTTATCATTATATAGTGGGGGCATGCTTTGGAAGCATGCCCTCTAGAATTACATAATTTTTTGAATATATTAAAATACATAGTTATATGATTTAGATTCACATTGTTTTATATAATTAAATACAAGTACCGTTACTATACGTAGTTTCAACATGATACATATCTAAGGTGTATATAATATGAAACATGCCTTTAATATTTAAAAATCCAAATCAATCTCATATTACAAAATATTTCATGTATTGATACCCCATAGAATTTTATGGAGTTTATAAAGCCAATATACTACATTAGTTGGTTCATTTTTTGGTATGGTTAAGATGATTAAAACACCCAATCTTCCCAAGTTTTTAGTTTGGACTTGATCATCCAAACTTAAGTATCATTGGGTTCCATGGTCAAGCTAATTTCAACTATCAAGGGGAAACTCTCTTTTTCTCTAAATATGGGGGCATGTACCTCTCTCTCTCTCTCTCTCTCTCTCTCTCTCTCTCTCTCTCTCTCTCTCTCTCTCTCTCTCTCTCTCTCTCTCTCTCTCTCTCTCTCTCTCTCTCTCTCTCTCTCTCTCTCTCTCTCTCTCTCTCTCTCTCTCTCCCCACTTTGATATATGAACTTCATAGATTTATCTATATAAATCTATATTTATCCTAATCTAAATTTTATATCCTTACATTTATATAAATTTTATGAAAACATCTTACCAATAGGTAAGTCAATTACATTGACAAATAGGTGTATTACTAAACCTTTCTTTTTCAATTTAAATTTATTTTAATTAATTTTAACCTAGACTATATGTATTGATTATACACTATAACTTGATATTAGTTTGAGGTCATTCACTATAAAATCACTCAAATTCAATTCCATCAAAGCACTCAAATTCAACTCATGAAAAGATAAGGTGTGTATACACACCTAGATACTTATTCCTTTATATTAAAGAAGTAATTTTTTACTAAATTACATGGTGGAACATGTAGATGATATGTTATGATTATGTATCACCTCAGTCTTGTATAATTGGCAAAACTTGGACCTTAGATATTCCTCTTAGTTCTATACATGTATTTCTTTAACAAGGGTTCCATCTCCTCTATATTGTGTCCCTTGGACTATCTATTAATAAAACTAGCCTTATATTGATGACACAAACATCCCATCTTACCCAAAATGATTAAAATTCACTTATCTTAAACCTATGAAAGTTTTGAGCCTGTGCCTATGTTTTATCTCCCTAAACACTAATGTCTATGATAGATAATAGTGTTAACATTACTTTCTTATCCTGATGTAAGTTTATAGTGCCCTAAATTCATCTAATTTTAAAATTAAAAGTGTTACAATGGTCAGCTTAAGTGCTTATTATAATAGTATTTTTATAAATATAATATTAATCCTCATTCATTCTACACATAACAATTATAACAAAGAGCATTCAAGTTACTAAAATCTTTTATATTCTACCATATTCTAATATTAGTCAAAGGAAAAACCCATATATAGGTTTTAAGTACTAAAGGAGAAGTCATAAGGTCATATTTTCTAATTTACAAGATAGTTCACTTATGTACTTACTTTACACACATTACATGATTCACACACAAGCCAACATATAGGTGAAAACTACATTAGTCTGAGGCCTTCTTTTGGAGTATTGGCTATGTATGTAGTTCACTTTGTAAATAAAGCCATTTTTGGTTAGATTGACACGATTTTCCCACTAAACCATTTTTACCCAAGGTCATATTAAATATGGAAATTTAGGGTTTTACCATTTCAACAGGAGTAATAGTCTATGACCTAGATTTTACTATGCTAGAGTGAAGGTGAAGTCAAACCCACAATCATATAGGTGGTGACATTCTATTTTAGTTGATATTACATATAGCACATTAGCATGGAACCTAGATGGTAGCATCAATGCAATAGTCCCAAGATGGCATAATTAGATTGAGAACCAAAGGAACCAAATCTAGGATCTGATGATTGATCTAGAATTATCTTCCTACCTGCTTTCTACCTTACTAGCTTTATATCTTCATTGGAATTCAAACTATCTAAGTAATCTCTTTTATGTCATTTATATATCTATCATAGTTGTAATTTTCATTAATAACATACCATAGTTTTATAAATTTAGCATATTATACATTTGAGTGTAACACATTAATTGGCCTGATGTAGATCTAATATTCACTTGAATGTGTGATCTGATATATAAAAAGGAGGTTAACATATAAGTATGGAACATGGGAAATTTTATTAAATATGACATTATCCATCTCAACTATCCCTTCACCCTCAATAATTAAAGGAATCTTATCATTCTTGAGTCTGTCAATCAGTTTGAATTCTTAGTACAACTAGAATAAGGACAATTTCAAGTAAGCAACATGAAATGTGTAGATGTTTTGGCTAAGTCTAATCTTCTAAATTACCCCATATATTTTTATCCTAAAGGTTCCCAAGAAGAAGTTAAAGACTCCCAATAGATTCCAGTCGTGCCTAAGAGTAGAATCAAATCAAATTTTACATCTTCAGTCACTACCATGAGGGGAATAAAGATCTTATAAAACACCCCCCAAAGTCAGAAAAGCTACCAAAAAATAAATTTTCAAAAAACTTATAGAGGTAGATATTTTATATATGGGCTTGAGAAAAACCTTCTATTCAAGGGAGGTAAATCTTTACCTTTTAGTTAATCATGTTGATTTTTTCTTTGAATATCTTAGGAATGCATAATTACTCAAATAAAAAAGTCTTTAGGGATTTTATAATGACTCATAAAATAATTATCTTGGCTATTCAAGAATCTAAGATAAAGGAAACATTTTTTATGAATCATAAGAATGCCTATTAGAATGATGTTTGAGTTATTTGTTCTAGTTATTCAAGATCATCTGGAGGTCTCATTACATTTGGGATACTAAAATTTTGGTTGGAGAAGTTATCCTCAAATCTCAAAATCATGTGGTAGTTCTCTTCATAGATGTGATAGATGGTAAGCAATGGATATTTTCTAATATCTATACACCAAATTCTCTAACCATGAATAGAAAAATATAGGAAGATATTATATTTTTTAGGAACACGTGTAAGGATTTCCCTTGGATAATGGTTGGAGATTTCAACTCTCCCTTACATCTAGGGGATGAAAAAGGTGGCAATCAATCATTTTCAAATATTAGGTAATACTTCTCTTCCCTCATTTTCGATACTAGGTTGATAAATGTGGAATTAAGATGCTCTAAATTCACTTGGATCACTATGAGATTAGGTGAAAACCTTATTCAATATAGGATGGACAGATTTTTTATTTCTATAGATTGGTTAATGAATAAGGAGTTGACTTTAAAGGACCTCCCTTAGGTGGGATCAAATCATAACCCCCTTGACCTAAGTGTTGTGGATCTTGCCACAAAGGAAAATAGATATCCCTTTAGGATGGAACACATGTGGTTCACTCACCCAGACATTCATTATAGGATTATTGAATAGTGGTCTCATAATTTAAATGGTTCAACTATGTTCAATCTAGATGAAAATTTGAAAAATGTGAAAATTAAAATAAAATAGTGGAATGAACAAGTTTTTGTCAATGTTATTTTACAAAAGAAAGCTTTAAAATATGAAATTTTAAAAATTGAAGAAGAGATAGAAAGTAATGGGTATGTTATTGAGACTCAAAATAAGTAAAAATAACTCTTATGTGAATATCATATTATTGATACAAGGCAAAAAACCCTTTAAAGATAAAAATCCATAAATATCTAGCTCCAAGAAGGTGATAAACACACACACTTTTTCATACGTCAAATTTGAAACATAGAAAACATAATTGTATCAAGGAAATTACTGATAGTAAAGGTCATATTATTTCTGATTCAGACTGCATTAATCAAGAGAGTGTAAATTTATTTTAAACTTGTTCAAAAATGATTTCAAAAAAATCATAATATATGAACAAAAAAAAATTCATGTGATTCTAGAATTAGTGAAGAAAGAGGATAATGAAGCACTTATATCTACCACTACTAATGAAGGTCTCAAATTTATACTTTCCAAAATGAATCCAGACAAAGTTCTTGGTCCAGATGGATTTCCAATTTCATTTTTCCAAAAATTTTGGGACATCATAGGGGATGATGTGGTTGAAGATTTTAATGAATTCTTCACTTCATACCAATTATTAAAAGAATTTAATCACATATTTATAGTGTTAATCTCTAAGAATGAATGGGTGTCAATTTTTTTAGATTTCTAACCTATCAACTTATGTAACTAATTTATAAAATCATAATTAAGTTGATATCTATAAGGTTGTAGCTTATTATAAAAAATATTATTAAGACTCAACAAGAAGGTTTTGTCACTGGTAGACAAATTTAAGATGATATTATTATTGTTCATGAATCTATTCAATCTATGGATAATAGTAATAGTGTTTCAATGATTTTTAAGTTAGATATGGCTAATGCATATGATAGATTAGAGTATTAACTGATAGTTAGATATGAGTTAATAGATTAGAGTATTAATTGATAGATTTTAAAATAAGCTATTAGGTTGGAAACGTAAGCTTCTATCTCAGGTAGGAAAGCTTATGATAGTTAGATATGGCTAATGCATATGATTATTTCTGAGTGTTTTAGATAGAGTATTAACTCAATTTGGCTTTCAAGATGAATTTCAAAAAAAATATCATATCTTGCATAGCTGCTTATATGTTATCGATGCTTGTGAATGGTATCACCTGAAGTTTTTTCAAAATTTCCAAGGGTGTAAGATAATGGGATCCCCTATCCCCTTTATTATTCATCATCATAGCTAAATATCTTATAAGATTCATCTTAAAAGTGGTACAATTAGCAGACCTCAAAGGTTCCAGACTAGCATTCCATGATGAGCATGTCTCCCATCAATAATTCACATATGAAACCATTATTTTGGACAACAATTATATTCAATAAGCTAAAGTGTTAAAAATAATTCTAGTTATGTATGAATAAGCTTCAAATTAGAAGGTTAATTCTGATAAGAGAAATATATTTTTTTTTAATACCCCTGCTTCTAAATAAGCCATAATTGTGCATTTATTAGGGTTTCAAATCAAATATTTGATCTCCTCTTATCTTTGCATGCCTATCTTTAATAATCATATTTCAATCTCTATACATAATCTATTAATTGATAGATTTTAAAATAAGCTATTAGGTTGGAAACGTAAGCTTCTATCTCAGGTAGGAAAACTTTTGTTAATCAAGAGCATTTTCCAATTTCTTCTAGTGTATCTCATTTATATTTTTGGTCTTCCAAAAAGAATTAAAGATAAGCTAATTAAAATTCAATCAAATTTACTTTTCACCAGAAATAAAGAGAAATAAATTTCATCTTATCACTTGAAACAAAGTTTATTCTCTAACAAAGTTTGGAGGACTTGGTTTAAGGAATTTCAAGTTGATGAACAAAATGCTAATATCAAAGTTTGTATGGAGTTTTGTTAATAAAAATAACACTTGGGATAAAATACCGAGTTTCAAGTATTTAGATGGCCAAGATCTGATGTACATTTTTGAAGAAGACCAATTTGTCAAGGGTTCACATTTTTGTAATTTTTTGATTTCAAATAAAGATATTATATTCACAGGTTCTAAATGGTAGATTGGTAATGCTCTAAAGGTTAAATTTTATAAAGGTTCTTGGGTCTTAGATCAACCTATTAGTCAAATTGATACTTGCTAGTACTTACAAGAGCATATCCAAAATAAGTATGGATACAAGGTTCATGAATATTGGTGGGTGGTTAAAGGAGTGAAAACATGGAAAATTTTGTGTTTAGAAAACATAAATCAAGAAGATACAATGATGGTATCTAACTTGAATACCATGTTGAGAAACATTGACTTGCCTCCCAATAATAAAGATGATCAACTTATTTGGAAGGAATAATTTAATGGCCAATACCAAGTAAAATATGGATACATTATATTAGAGAAAAATCTTAGAATAATCATTAAATGTGAGAAGATATGGGATTAATTTTTTATTAATAAAATCAACTTCTTTTGTGGTTAGTTCAAAATAAAATTATAACAGTGTATAATTTAAGAAAAATAGGTTGCACTTTGACTAATAGATGTATCCTATGTGAAAATGATAATGAATATATTTTTCATCTTCTTATGGATTGCCCTTATACATAATAAATTTGAAAAAAAAAACTTCCCAAATTAAATTTTAATTAGGTGTATGCAGTTTCTTTATTAGAAGTGTAGCAGTCATGGGAGTACCCCTTTCATAATGTTCTACTCAAATGCTTATTGAATCTTTCTTATCTACACATCATTTGGGGTATTTGAGGATAAAGAAAAATAGGATTTTTTAGAGAAAAGAAAAGTGTTAGTAAATTTATATCCAACATAATCTTTTAGTCTATTCTAGATAATTAAAATGTAGAGCCTAATGATAAAGGTATAAGAAATAGGTATGTCTTGCACTAGTGTTAAATAACTCAAAGACCAATCTAAGAAGAAAGAATCCCTAAATCAATTCTTTAGAATGAATGAATTCATGAAAATAGATAAGAAAGGCTTTCCTCATGCTGACTTGTCATGCTACTATCTTGATGTGTACCTTTAAGTCATGAGTTACATGACTCTGGAATGTAAGTATAACATTATTTTTCCACACCATTTCCTTTTTCTTAATCACTTCATTAGGTTTAAAATTATTCTCCCTTATTTCCTTCTCAAATATTTAGAAAACACTATTCTTTTCCATCATGCTAATGAAATTAACCCCATCCTCTATCAAGGTCTTATCCTTCTTATTGTAAAACATGGCCAGACCCTTTTAGGTCATAAGATTCCCTTAATATGATCCTCTTTCAAGGAGGACTCTTAGGAGGAATCCCCAAAGGAAGACCCTATAAAGGGATCCCACCCACCTCTTGAATGCTTCCCCCAAAATAGCCTATCCCAATCCCCCTGATGACCTACCTCTTAAGATTTTATTCATTCCCAAGCCCAAACCCATTGAAATTGGAAATCATACAACCTCAACTTGGAAGGGAAAGGCTATTGTAAAATAGGAATTTGAGAAGAACAAAAAAATGCTATAAAACTTCAATTTGAAGGTTCAATAGGCAATGGCTAAAATGAGCTTCACCCAGTGGTATAGGCTAATATTTAGTTTTTTTTTAATTCTACCCAACCCCTCACCAATCCCTATTACGAAATCCCCCAAGGTCCTAAAATCCCCCTTGGGTTCCCCTAGGGGGGCCCCCCTAAGCAAACCCATTTGCAAGTAAAAGGTAAGAAGTGACTTAGGATGATATTTCCTAGGGAAGCAATTGAAGGTCCTAAGAATCTCACCCAAGCCAAGGTTTCAAAAGATAAACCCACTATTTTGATGAAGGATAGTTCTACTACTGAAGACACTCAGGAGGGTCCCTCCACCTAAATATGATTTAATTTTATATTTCTTACTTTCGCTTTAGGTATTGATTTTTAGTTTTTGCTGATTTAGTCCATGTGGGCCTGTTAAAACTATTACATTTCACTCTAGTGGTTCCAAGTTCTTGTAAAGCTTGATTTTACCTTATCAAATAAAAAGATAAAGGTAAAATCCTACTTCTATTTGAATAACTTGCATCTCTTAATTGGAAAATTGATCCTTCTGATCTTGGTAAAACTAATCCTAGAGATGGGATTAGGGAAAGAACTAAATGGACACCCCCCCTTTAGTTTGGTTAAATCTCAACTTTGATGGAGCATCAAAAGGTAACCCAAGCCTAGATATAAGAGGAGGTATATTAAGAGACCATCAGGGAAATGTTATGATAGATTATTCTAGATATGGGTATTAATTCTAATCATTGGTTTGATTCCCTTGCTACCTTGTGGGGACTAAAAATGGCCCAACAAATGGGAGTTCATTTGATCATTATAAAGGGATATTATATATATATATATATATATATATATATATATATATATATATATATATATATATATATTAAATTATCTATCAAGTAAAAGGTTACTAGTTGGTATATTAACCAAGTGGTAGAGGAAGCCATCTCGATTATGGACTCTAGGCAATGGGTACTCATCCAAAATATATATCATGAAAGAAACATGATATTTTAATTGGTTCACTAATAAGGGCATGGCTTCTATGTCTATCTAATTGGATGGACATTGAAGATCTTCCTAGGGACATCATCTAAAGGATTAAGGGTGAATGTATCTATAATGAACAACACACTTGAGCTAATGGGGGTCTTCCCCATATTTATTCATAAGAGATATTGGGAGTTTAGACTTATATATAGTCTTAGTCTTTTATATTTAATTTCCCCTTTTTTCAATTTCTTTGATAAGCTTATAGAATTGGGAAACATCTTTTAAGTATTTGTATCTAATATCAAAGACAATAAGAAGACAACTTTGGGGATTATCCATTTTTTAGTATATTTGATCTATAAAAGACTTATTCTCCATTGTTCTAGAGTTATTATGATCACAATAAGGCTACCAAATAGGATAAAGCCTAAATTACTTGAATAATTAAAAAATAACGAGGTTGTTTGGGAGGTTATACAAGTCTAGGTATTTGCAAGGTTTATGGAAAAAATTGAAGGGCATGACACATACATTTCAAATCTCTTTGATAATTCCTAGAAA
The DNA here is from genome assembly GCA_037957365.1 of Torreya grandis. Classification (NCBI taxonomy): domain Eukaryota; kingdom Viridiplantae; phylum Streptophyta; class Pinopsida; order Cupressales; family Taxaceae; genus Torreya; species Torreya grandis. Next base: position 239,630 of record JARHVA010003105.1, on the reverse strand, counting down.
GATAGAACCCTTAACATCAATGGGGTCACATTAGAAATCATGGAAGAGTTGATAGATCATGTTACAAGGTTGTAAATAGAATAAAACAAAATCTTCAAAATTGGTAGGGATTATAAAAGAGAGAAGGAAATTTTTATATAGGAATGAGAAATTTTGAAGACTCTACACAATAGATTTGACCATGAATCTTCGACAAGGACATTTGGATAAGTTGATTTCCATATGATGTAATAAATCACTCTTGAAGGTAGGTTCAATGTTGTCATATGGTCCCTTTTTACCTTTTTAATTTATTTTAGGCATGTTGTTCCTTTGATCTTCCCCTTCTACATTTTTCTCTCTTTAGAAGCCTCCATTTTTAAATATAAAAAATGAAATTACCCTATTCATAGACATGAAGGGGTTATTTTATTACTTCACAAATACTTCAAGGGAATGAATAAGATCAATCCTAAAATTACTCATTCTTAGAAGACAAATGTTGAGGATAAACTTGTGGACATTAGGAATATTAAGAAGGTATGGATTAAGTATCCTAATAATGTTCAAAAGAGTCCTACAGTTAAAGCTTATAATAGCCCAAAGGTTTAAGTTCTAAAAGGTTCAGAGGTGAAACCTATTAAGTTCCAAGATAATATCAAAAAGCATATGAAGAGTGAGACTAAGGTAACCAGTATCTTTGTCAATCCTTTAGATAATAATGGTAAATCTGGTCATATTTCAATATACTATATCTTAGTTTAAAAATATATGTCTAGTCGGAAGGAATTTAATAAACAAAAGGATCTGGGTGGATCTAGTAAAACTACTTAGCCTAACCAATCTGATTCTATAAAAAGGAAGTCTAGAGAAGACCCAAAAGATAAAGGTAAAACTTCTTTTGATAAGTAAGCTTAGGCATTAAATGAAAATTTAAATAATTTAGTGAGTTCTTTGAAAGGTAAGCAAAACTTAGACAAGATTGATTAATAAATGGACCTTTAAAAGTCCATCATGTATTGGTTCATGAGGGAACTAACATACATTGAAGGGAAAGTTAAGTATTTAAAATAGGAGGATGATATAATGGTTCAAATTAATTTTTCCAAGGCTTTAATCCAAATAATTTAGAGTCTCCAAACTAGGGTGGATATGCTTGAAAACTAAAATGATAAGCTTTAAAATAATATTAGCTTTCTGGTGAATTGTAACAAGGATGATATGAATGAGGGGATTCAAAATGTTTGAGAATATTAGAAAACATCTATGAGAGTTTTTTGATAATAATACCCCTAGTAAAGGTAAAGGAAAATAGTTTCAATGCAATGGTTACCATAAATATATTGATAAAGAAAAAATATTATTGTAAATTGACTCAAATCTCAAAAGGATGAAAAGTTATTGGGAAGACATTTATAGAAATTTTGACATGAATTAGGCTTGTGATTCTTCTTCTATCATTTCATGCTTCTATTTGTTTTTTGGATTCCTCTTAGCTATTTATGTGTTGTGTTTTGGCTATCTCTAGCCCTATTCTATTATTGTCTTTCTTGTGGACTTTAGTATTTTATTGCCTCTATTTTGTTTGTAAGTATCCTAGGGTTTATGGATCATATCAGAAAATACCCCCTTTTAATATTAATAAAATAATAAAGGACTATAATTTCCATAAAAACATTAGTTGTGTGGCATTGGTAAAAAATTTAAATAGTGAGCCATCATGTGCCATGTGGTTAAAGGATATTGAATTGAGAATCTATTGACACATAGGTTTTCCTATTGTTATAGAAAGTGTTGCTTATTTCTTGGTAGGGGAAGCTACACTTTTTCATCTTTACTTTTAAGTATGTCATTTTATTGAAACATTTATGGTCATCGTGACCTTATTTATTAAATAAATTACAACACTCTTGGTTGATGATGGCATTTACTTTCCCTTTACCTTTTTTTTTAACTTGGGGAAGGATTTTTCTAAGTCAATAAATTGTACATGGGATTGGGTTGTGATTTCCATTTAATATTTGTAGGGGCCATTACTTTGATACAATTTAGTTGTGGCATTTCATTAGTATCATTGATCACTAATTTTCTATTTCTTAGTACTTAACGGTCAAATTCCCCCAATAAAAATCAAGTTTTGTTGTTCTCTCTTAAGTTTCTTATAGAACTTATCAAAACTTAGTGCCACATATACAAATCCCATAGATTCTAGATGTGTGTGGTATTTTTAAATTAAAACTAAGTAAGGATGACCTAATTTAGATAAAATATTCATAATGATTTTTTCATTACTCATGGTTCCACTAGTCTCAACGAGTAGAATCCTTAGACATTTGACTTAAGTGATGAAGTCCCTAATGCTAGGATAATTATCTGGACTAAGAGAAGTGAGTTCATTTTCCATTTGGCATGCCCTAGGCTTATTGTGTTTTCCAAAAATGTCCTCTAAGGTAGTCCAAAATTTATATGGTTTCATGTTGCCCTAAAAATGAAACTTCAATTCAGGAGATATTGATTGACCAAAGATGTCTTAATCTTTGTTATAATGATTATTCTATTTTTTCCATTTGATAAGATCTAAAGGTGAAGCATATTTATTCATTTCAATCTAATAGAGACCCTTTCTAAGGAACACACCAGTAATATATCATTTCTAACTGAATTAGTTTAAACATTAGAGAAAAAACTTTGGTCATGGTGTGGCACAAAAACTTTATATAGGTATAATTATTCTCCAAATGGATGAAAAGGTATTTGATATTTATGCTTTCTATCAAACATGCCTTTTTTTTGATTTGGTTGAAAACCAAATTTTAAAATAGGGTTTTTGAACTAAAATTGAAAAATTATTTTTTTAATATAATTGACCAAGTATTTTGATATTTTAACTAAAAAATAATTATAGATATAAATATATTTATGGTAATAGTGTGAAAAAAAAGGTGTAGCTTAGATTTATCTAGAATTACTAGGTTAGGTGTGTTTGATATGTAGGATCTTTGATATATGATTCCCAGTCTTAAATAGTGAACACTAAACAAAATGCACTTACTATGAAGGATTCCACCATTCCCATAGATACACTATCCCATTTTTTAGGTATGTAAAGAGTAACTTTCTGATCCTAACTACTTACTAGTGCACTACATAATTAAATGACTGAGATGCTTCCTATTGGCAAGAATAAAAATCCTAAACACTTTTCCTATTCCCTAAGGTACTAAAAGATAAAATTTGTAGACAATGTTGTATTATGGATTGATTATCTGATAATTACCCATCACACTATACATCAATTCAAATCAAATCTCATGTTTCCCAATTAATAGGTCTCATCATTTGTAAAACTATTGTAACATAGTTCTAGCCTATGTGGTTTGTACCTTAAAAAGTAATAAAGTCCAAATAATCTAGAATACCTCAAAAAATGTAGAGATTCAAGAATCTCAAAAGAAGTAAAATGTACCACAAACACATAATATACTTGCTTGCACAATATTATTTCAACCCAGAAATCTTTTTATTTTTGAATAAATTTTGATGTCACTAAAAACACCAAAAATAATCCAAATTTGTACCTAACATAAAAAAATAATTTGTTTTATATGTGAATATATAATATTTGTTAATTTTTTGGGTCAAAATAAGATTTATTTTTTTTATTTTTTTTACATAAATCCTAAGGTATCCCAAAACTATCATACATAGGCCAAGTCAACACTTGACGTAAAAATAATTTTTTTGTAGAGGAAAATATCTTCCTTTGGGTGAATTTTATGTCAATCTAAGTATTTTTATATTTTCATAAATTTGAATGTAAACAAAAACTACCATATAAAGGTGAAATTAGAACTTGATGTAAAAGGACAATTTATTGTAGAGGTCACAATCTACCATCTAGTAAATTTTTATATTAAACATATAACTTTAATATTTTACAAACTCTTTGTATCCCATTAATTTCACTTATTTTTTATCAACCAAGATCATGTAAGGGTGATTTGAGAGCATGTGATTGGGTATTTTCACTAGGCCACTAAAACATAGGCTTGAAATTGAAAATAAATTTGATTATATATAAATTAAATCTACATAATCAATGATGTGAAGCTTACATATCTTTGTTACCATATTAAATTGCATAAATAGGGTCCATAATCATGTTAGCTACCATAAAAAATAACCTAAAATACAAGTAATAATATGAATAAATGAAAGCTTTAAATAAAAATAGTACATATAATTACCATAAGTATCGTGATTACCTCTTTATATTAAAAATCTCTATCCTAACTTTCTAGAATAAAAATAACTTTCTTCCATAGTGAAATAGCTCAATTCCTATCTCTCTATGCTATTATTTAGATAAGAAAGAGGCTATGAATAAGGTTTTGAGAGTATTTAACTTGTAGAAAATTTCTTATTAATATAAGAATATACTATTAATAGTGGATGTCAATCAACTCAATAACTTGATTGCTACTCTTCTTTAATAATAGTTTGAGGATAATTGTGTGTTGATTAGTGATTATCCATTAATTATATTACAATTCCAACTTAAAACTATATAATAGTGTATGGATAATTAAATACACTAATAAAACACACACAAGTAAAACCCCACATAAATTAATACTCTAATTAAATTTCTTATAATACCTTTAATTACCTAGCATAAATACATAACTAGGTTTGAATTTGACTAATCCCACTTTGGTAAGAATTATTAAACAAGGGTGGTTTATTGTATTATAGATAAAATTATTTACATTGATATGAAATACAAAAACCCATAAGACTTTAACCAAGGTTAAAATTAATGTAAAATATTAAAAAAAACCTAATTAAATACTATAATGCTAAATAAACAGAGGGAAATTTAGGGTTTAAGGATATATCTCAAATACCATGAGACTAAGTGAGAATATCGAAATATGACAAGGAAAACATGCTTAGTAATGATCAAAACATGACCTATAAATTAATGATGATAAAATAATGATGTGCAAACCATCATGTTCCATTCCTAAAAAAATTTAGGTAATAAAAATCTATTTTGATGACTATGTTTATTTGATTTATTTCCCAGTTAGGGTGGGGTCTTTGATAAATATTATGAGTGTGATATATGACTCCATTTGTCAATTTTGGGTGAAATTGTGAAAAACATATATAAAAATAAATGAATTACACATATCTTGTGTATATGATAATATTTAGAAGCAAATAAGTCAAATATATGGTCCAAATAATTTGAAATTATATATGATATCAAAAAAAATCCCCATGTGGGCCTATGATGTAATCAATATAATTATAGGAATAATGTTCCCCATATGGAAAAAATTGAATACTTATAATCTAAAAATTGACCATTTAGTATACATATTCTAATATTTATTAATATAAACCATAAGTATGGATTCTTTCCTCCAATAGAATCATGTTGTAAATCATGGAAACATAGGAAAAATATTAAATCATTATGCATGATATAGATCACGGCACCATAAAACACACCAAAACCTAATGAAAATTACTAATATAGGATCATGTCACATATGTGATCAATAATGAAACAAAAAATCAAATATTTTAATAATGTTAAATACATAGAAGACATGTAAGACATTAAAGTTGCATCAAGTTCATAGTAGGCACATAAAATTCAATGAAGTCATACTAAAAACATATAAGGCACATAAAATAGTGAATACATGCCAATCATTGTAGTAAGTATGCCAAACATGCTAAATATGAATCAAACATGGTATAAAAAATACAATTATGTTATCAATCATGGAATAGACACTTGAGATATGAATGTATCAAGTTGTATGAAAACATATTAAATATGAAATTAACTATAATATATATATATATATATATATATATATATATATATATATATATATAATGAATAAAACACATGTCAATCATATGAAACTACCCAACATAACTAATGATATCCCAAGCATGTGAAAACACATCAATCATATGATTACACAAGAGAACACCAAAGCATACAAGGATAAATATTGATCCACATATATCCAAAGTGATATATATGCTCTTATTACATACTTTGTGCTCTTCTCAAGGACTTTTTTCTCTAAAACATCATGTAATCTCATGGTACCCATGTAACACATGGTATCCTTATACGTTAACATATCACCTTACAACATAAAACATAGCTTTCTAACATCATGTAGGACCATCCACATGGAAGCTTCATGTTTCTTTGTGGTATGTTAGGTAGAACTTCATGGGCTTGTTCCATGTCAAATCATTAGTCACTATATCATAATGTTATGTGTACAATTATCACACCTTTGAGAAGGTGAACAATCACTTAAGAAAATTATTAACCATTTTTTAAGAATTATCTTTTTTAATAACATTCTCTTAATTATTTATATATAATGTAAGCCATTTGACCTTAATGGAATTGGTATCATCATTATAGATCATAATCAAAATTTTATTGTGCCTTGATTATATAACATGGAATGATTGTTCTAATTTTCATGGTAGTCAATAAAATTAAATTACAAAGTGTTTTTTCATTTGTAATATTGATAATACTTATTCTTATCCTTGTAGAATATTTTACACCTAGGTGCCACACACTTTTATTTCTAATTGAATATTGTTTAACCCTAAATTTGATGTGGATCTTACTTGGGTAGATATGGTTAAGAATATAGAAATGAAAATGCACAAGGGTGATAATCAGATCTAAAATAGGCCAATTAAATTATAAACTCATATACAACATATGTTGAATTCATTAAACTAAGATAGGCTAAAAATAGAAAGTACAACTATGGTAGATATGGAAATGACAAAGAAACAATGTACCTAGCTAGTTATAATTCTAACATTATTCTAGATCTAGAACAAGAAGGAAGTAGAATATAAGAGGATTCTACAATAGTCTCCCAATTCTAGAGGGAGTGCCTCTCATGTTACAGCTACTAGTCTTAACCTTAGATGTTAGTGTCGACACCACTGTCTAAACCAAACTTAGGTGTCATAGATAGAATACCTATTGGAAAAGGATGTTGTTATGCCTATGTTTGGTACCCCTTCTCTTTTTAAAAATTAAAGTGCACTAAATCATTTTTACATATTGACAACTAATGTCA